>SJXO01000953.1:88759-127191 GCA_006408615.1 Connochaetes taurinus
GGGAGAGGGGCGCGCGTCGCCCGCCCTTCGCCATCCGGGTGGGGGTGGGGGGGGTCCTTCCCCGGGCGGCAGGACTGGGAGGCTGGAGGGGGAGCCCCCAGCTCCCGAGAACCCGGGCTGCGCCGGCGGCGCTGCGGGCGGCAGAGCGGGGACCGGTGCGTATGGCGTTTGGGGAGGATGGAGAGGGGTGCAGGGGAGCTGTGCTCAGCCCCCCGGGACTCGGGGCTGTCACCTCTGCAGGGCTCGCCTGCAGTGATGGCCCGGTACCTGCCCGGCAGGGCACCCTCTGCCAGCGGTAGCCTTGGCTGGTGGAACAGACCCCCTGCCCGGTCTCTATTGTATGTTAAAGACAGTTGGTGATCATGTGAAACATTTTCTTAAGAATCGCAGGCAAGCGAACAGAGATTCTTCAGTAGGGTTTTCTTCCGATGGGTCTGTAAGTTGCCTCTTGCCAATGATGAGACTCAGAGGGTGCACAAATCCCTGGTCAACTCAAGAGAAATGGAGTAGGTCTCTGAAGGTCCAGGCACCTTTCAGCTTTCTTAGGGTCAGAAGCTCTGGGAGATTACAGTCCTGCAGGGTTTTAATCTTTTGGTTGCTGCAGCAGGCAGGCCTCCAGTTCTGTGGAAGTTCTTTTGGCCGGTTTGCTTGGTATTGATATCTTTTTGTCTGGTGTTATTTGGCAGAAGGAAGTCAGCGTTTGGTGCCTCTTAAACTCCAGGAGTAATACCAGGAACTCCTGAGTTTCTGGTGGTTTCATTCTAACATTATTTTCTGGTCTGCAAGGTAAACCTATTTCTCGCGACATGAAGTGAAAAAAAATAAATAATCCATGAGCTGATCAGATCAGAGCCTTTAGGCAGGACCAGCTCTTTCTGCTCAAGTTTGGAGCAAATATGAAAACGTTGCTTTCTGGAAACTGAGAGGTCACCAGGACAGTGAGCACCAAAGCACCGTGATGGGCCTGCACCCACCCTTCCTGTGGGAAGGAGGGTAGGATGGGCCCCAGTGAAGAGGATTGGCACTCGGGGTGTTTGAAACTTAACTGGACCTACAGGGACCTTCTGAGGAGCCTGTAAGTGTCCGATGGTGCTATCAGCTTCTGTACTTATCTGTTGAAATATAGCACCTTGCAACTCCATGTAACAGGCAGTTGTGAAACTGCTTTTTTGCTTTGTCATCTGTTTGCCCAGTTTACCTCTGAGAAGGGGCACGGTTGAAGGACTTAAAGGTCAAGTGCATGGACGATCTGCAGGAGGTGTTTAGAATTGAACTAAGGAAAGCAAAGTAGACGCTTGCTGCACACTTACCTGGCTTTTCATGACTTATATTTTCTTTTACTCTGTCACTTATGTTGCCATGGGCATTGCTCTCAGCTGTGTGTGGTAATCAGTCCCATTGACAGAGTTACGTGTCATACCTGTTTTTATTGGTTGCTAGATAACTTGTGGTGATTTTGCTTTGTGGTGTTAATGAAGTGTGAGGTGGAAATTCCAGAGAAGGTGCAAGCTCATCTTAACGCCTCTGCCTCAATATTTTTGGAGGGCCTCTGTTTGCACTTCAAAAAAAAAATTCAGATTTTATTGGTGTCTGCAATGGGGTTCACAGTGTAACTTATTTGATTATAGCAGCATCTGTTTTAATTTTACATTCATGGGAGATTAGGAAGGATGGTTTACCAACATTTCTGATATGTGGAATTGAGAACTTGTTGGTAGATATTCGTTCTTCCTTGAAGATTCTAGAAGCACATGGGGAACTGATTAATTACTCAGAAATCAATGGAATTTTGAAACTTAACCCAGGTATCCTCATCATTTTTCTTCTTTCTAGTGAAGGCAGTTGTTCCCTTGTTGTCAGATGTATCCCTAGACATTCATTGTGAGGAAGTTAGGGGTTCAGTATATTGCTTCCTGAATGAATGGAGAAATGGTAAGAAAGTATATGTTTTTTCTAGGTTCTTTTAATTTCTAAAATGGCTGGTTGGAATTTACCAGTCTTATCTTATTTGTTGTCCTCTATCTCCCAAATCGACTCCTTTTTCTTGCCTCTACTTTCAATGTGCATTTTCTTAATACCCTTTAAGACTATGGAAGTAGTGTTGAAAGTTGCTCAAGCCTGGGTTGGAGGGCAGGGGTATGCTATATTTAAATAGGTAATTACTCAGTATCTACTGCCTTTCAGTTGGCAGTCTTGAAGGATCCAGCTTTTAGAAATTTAGCGTGGCGTTCTCCTAAAGACACAGCAGCCTAATAGAATAAAGAGATCTTTTACTTTAATATCAAATTTCATAAAGCAGCAAATAGTGCCCAGATGTTTTTGTCACACGAATGGCAGAACTACATTTCACTTTTGTTGAACAAGTAATAAACCGCTTAGCAGGAGCCGGTGTGAAGGAGCAGCGGTGACCTCTCCTTGGTTTCTTTTGAACAGCAGAATGGATGCAGGCAGGTGATGGAATGGAGAGGCAGTAATAGACTAGTGGGCCTGGCGAGGATGGGGCTTGACGGAATGGCACGGAGTCTGAGTGCTCACTCCTGAGCAGAGGCTGTGTGGGTGGGTGCACTCATCACAGTGCTGGGCTATGCCTGTTTTCCTGGCTTCCATCTAGTGCCTTACAGTCTTGACCTTCCTCTTAGGTGGGGACCCCCAAGGGAGAGAGAGGAATAATAGCGGAAATGGGATAAAGAGTGGGCAGAGGAGGGGACTGTTGCTGAGTGCTGGACATAAGCAGAAATCCGCTGAAGGCTGACCAGAATGGTATTCCTTATTTAAAATTATTTCTTTGGAACTCCATCTGTTTTGTAAATATGGTGTTGAGAAAGAAATTGTTACAAAACTACATTTTCTGCCAAAATAGATGCACAGATTCCTACTAAGAGAGCTCCTTGCTTATGATAAGAGTGTTGGTGGAAATTCAGAGTGAGCAGCCTGGTAGGACCTTTCAAGTACCTTGTGAAGAAAAATAAATCATGGAACTCATCACCAGACTTTTCTACTTTTCCTTAGCTGGTTGAAAATACTATTACACTTTTTTAGATTTTTTTTTGCAGAGATCCATTGCTAGATTTTTAGGGGAGAAGTCATTATATTTGTCATCTTAAGTAGTCTAGTAAACGAAAACATCACTTTCATTTTCTCTTTCCGTATTTCATCACACCATTCACTACAATCCACGCTTTATTTTGAAACAGTTAATTTGGTTAATTGTTCAGGTGGCATTCTTTTTCTTTTTTTTAAAAATATAGCTCCATCCTTTATTTCTAGAGTTTGATCTAAAATTATGAAGTGGCATTTTAAGCCTTGGATTTTTTTTTTAAGTTTGAAATAAATGAAGTTTAAATGTCCATTAGTTTTGGTGGTTTACTTTAATCAAAACTAATTAAATATTTTGGATGGCACATCAGAAAGCATGCTATGATTTGCATAAAGTAAAATTCACTCTTGCTACTGCCTGGTTCTGTGCAGCTTGACCATCACACGCAGTCATGTAAGAGCTGCCGCAACCAAAATCTGGAGCGATTCTGTCACCTCATACAGTTCTCCCAGTCTCTTCGTAAACCTTCTCCTGCCCCGTCCCAGACCACAGCAGGTACTGATTAGGGTGTTGGTAAAAATACGTTGGAAGTGTAGCCACTATACTATTTTGGTATTTAAAAGTGATGAGAGCAGCCACTGTTTACTGAACACTGTTCATATGGGCGAGGCACGTGGGAAGTGTTTGGTTGGATTCTGTGGCCTGGTCTTGCTCCAGCCACGGGGGCTGAAGGAAACCCGCGCTCGGGGGGCTCGCTGCTTGCGGCGGTGCTGGTGCTGACTGTTGGACTCCGTGGGCCTGGCTGCACGTTACGCTGGCGGCGCTGTTTTGTGTAGTTAAGGTAGTATTGGTTTGGGAACACCAGACTTGATTTTTCCCCTTTAAATGTGGGGGATTCTGGAAGGGGAGAAAGAATGTCACTTTCTGCTGTCAGAAGAAGTTGACAGATAACATAGCCAGCCAGCTGTCTAGTCCAGAGCCTCCAGTTTCACTGGGTCCAAAGGTTTGGCCTTGTCCAAGGAGGCAGCCCGTAGTTTCCCCTAGTATTATTGGTTGTCCCTATTAGAGTATCACGGTGTGTAGGAGAAACTTACAGTAACTTGCCGTGAACATGGATTCCCTACACCTGATGCTGAGCCCCCAGCGTGGGAAGGCTTTTCACATCTATTACGCATTATTTAAACAAAATATTTAAAATGTACCTTATGGTTTAAATAAACTAGACTCTCTGCAGGCAAAACCTGGGCTATATTTCTCCATTCTGCCTAGAAAGCCAGCACTCAATAACCCTGTTTTCTGAATTTTATCTGAAAAAGTAGTATCTCCATTTGACTTCAGACTTTTTTTTTTTGTCTGAATGGGGGCCCCCGGGGGAGAGAGACTGCTGGGGGAGACAGCACCACCCAGCAAGCCTGCGGGTGTGTCATGAACATTCAGCCCACAGTAACGGAGTGACAAGGTGGGTTTGTCTGTAGACAGGCTGCCGGGGTCATTTAGGTCAGAACCATCTGATGGCCCCTTGGCTCTGTCCGATGAGCCTGGCCCAGCTCCCTGGCTGCTGGGAGGCGGTGCGCCGGGCTCAGCCACTCAGAGCCTCCTGCACGGTTCAGAGTTCAGTTTCAGAAGGCGTCAGGGGTGTTCCTTTTCAGACACTCAAAGCTGCTTGCCCCCTTTGCGGCCTGCCTGCCCTGTCTCCCAGCCTCGCCTCCAAACACTTGTGCTGGCCTCCTGGTGCTCCTCGCCAGGTCCAGAGGCACACCGACAGGAAACTGTCTGGTTTTCTTTAATTGCTGCTTTTGGCCTCTCAAGTGAGTTTCTTAGAATGCTCCCTCCCAGAATCTGTTCAGTTCCTTTTATAGTTCTCTGTGCTCTGCAAGGGGTCTGAACGAGACTGTTCTTTTTCGCTTTTGCTTTTGCTTTTTTTAATGCTCAAGTTCCCCGTGCCTCAGGATTTGACAAAATAGGGCAGTGCTATCTGTAGCCCAAAGGCAGGTATAAGTGGAGTGTGAACATTCACGTTTCCCTTCAGACTCTTTTGTGTCCAAGAAGAGATGCTGTGCTCCTTACTAATGCTAACTTTTGGCTGTTATTATTTGCCTGTCTACCAGAGCTCCGGATGAGTTTAGCTATTTTCTTTTTATTTCAAATGAATGGATTCTGGTGTACAGGGCGTATTCAGATATTTTTACCAGTCAGCCTCAGGATCTAAAACTGTGCACACGGCCTGGCGAGCATTTTCCTGTTGATGATAAAGTGAATCGAGGGTGTGGTGCCTGACACGGGTGTGTGTACTGACTCCGACATGTCAGAACCCCCAGAGGGGTGTCAATAGGACCTGTTTCCCTTGTGTCAGAATAATTCCATCCCTTAAGGGGACTCAGAGCATCGAGTGACTTGCACTCAGCTCCGGCGACAGCTGTGTGAGCGGGCCAGTCTGCTGGCAGGACGCTGGGCACCCACCTGCCTCAAGGGGCAGAGCGGGGCGGCTGCGAGGCCTTGTTGGCCTCTGGCGCGGGCTCCCGTGGCCGGGACTGAGGCCAGACCTGTTCCAGGCGGGAGTCTCAGCCGGGCTGAACGGGCAGACCGGCTTTTGCTGTGCTTCGCTTGACGGCGTGTCACAGGCAGCGCCCTTCGTACAGGTTGAGGGTTCTGGCAACGCTGTGTCCTGCGAGTCTCTCAGCGCCGTTTTTCCAGCTGCATTTGCTCATTTTGTGTCTCTGTGTCCCATTTTGGTAATTCTCACAGTAGGTTAAAAAATTTATTATTACGTTTGCCGTGGTGATCGGTGAGCAGTGGTTTCTGACGTTGCTGTTGTAATTGTTTGGGGGCATCCCACTCTGCGCCCACGTTAGACAATGAACCTAACCCGGGTTGTGTGTGTGTTCTGTGTGTGGACTGTGGTGTGTGTGTGTGTCCTGACTCTCCTCTCTCCCTCCCCTTGGGCTTCCCTCTTCCCTGAGACACAGCAAGACTGACGTTAGGCTGGTTAGTAGGCGTGCAGTGTCTGCTAAGGGTTCAACTGAAAGGAAGAGTCACATATCTCGCACCCTAAATCAAAAGCTAGAAATGATTCAGCTTAGTGAGAAAGGCATATCAAAAAGCCCAAACTGGCCAACAGGGAAGCCCAGTGCACTCAAGTTGTGAATGAATGCAAAAGAAAAGTTCTTGAAGGAAATTAAAAGGGCTGCCTTGGTGAACGTGCAAAGGATAAAGCCAAACAGCCTTCTTGCTGGTGTGGAGAAGGTCTGAGTGGTCCAGACTGAAAATCAAACCAGCCACCACACCCCCTTAATGCAGAGCCACATCCAGAGAAGGATCCTAATGCTCTTCGATTCCAGGGAGGCTGAGAGAGGTGAGGAAGCTGCCAAAGAAAAGGTTGAAGCCCTGAGGTTTAGGGAAAGACGCTGTCTCTGTGGCCTCAGAGTATGAGGTGCGGCAGCAAGGGCTGGTGTAGGAGCTGCAGCAAGTTCTTCGGAAGATCCAGCTCAGGTAATTCAAGCAGGTGGATACAGTAAGCAACAGATGTTCAGTATGGATGAAACAGCTTTGTATAGAAGAAAGTGTCCTCTAGGACTGTCGTCGCTAGAAAGGAGAAGTCATTGCCTGGCTTCAGAGTTTCAAAGGACAGGCTGACTCTTATTAAGGGCTAATGCTGCTGGTGCCTCTATGAGGAAGCCAGTGCTCATTTCCCATTCCTGAAATCCTGGGGCCCTTAAGAATGATGCTGAATCTCCTCTGCCTGTAAATGGAACAACAAAGCTTGGATGACAGTATGTCTGCTTCTAACATGGTTTACTGAATATTTCACGTCCACTGTTGAGACCTGCTGCTCAGAAGAAAAGATTCCTTGCTAAACATGACTGTTTATTGACAATGCATCTAGTTACCCAAGAGCTCTGGGGGAGATGTGCAGTGAGATTCATGTTCCACACTTGTCAACACAACATCCATCCTGCAGCCCACAGACCAGGGAGTAACTTCAGCTCTCAAGCCTAATCATTTACCAGACGCATTTCCTAAGGCTGTCGCTGCCGTAGAGAGCGAGCCCTCTTGATAGATCTGGGCAGTCAACAGAAGATCTTCTGGAAAATCTAGTCGTCGTGAAGGACACTCGTGATTCATGGGATTCATGTGTTCAAATACCAACATTAACAGGAGTTTGGAGGAAGTTGATTCCAACCCTCAGGGAAGACTTTGCGGGGTTCAAGACTTCAGTGGAGAAAGGAATTGCAGATGTGGTGGAAACAGCAAGAGAACTGGAATTAGAAATGGAGTCTGAATTGCTGAAATCTCATGATCAAACTTGAATGGATGTGGAGTTGCTTCTTATGGATGAGCAGAGAAAGTAGTTTCTTAAAATGGAATCTAGTCCCAGGGAAGATGCTGTGAAGGTTGTTGAAATGACAAAGGGCTTAGAGTATCACATCAACTTAGTTGAGAAAGCAGCAACAGAGTTTGAGAAGAGTGACTGCAATTTTGAAAGAAGTTCTGTGTGGGTAAAATATTACCAAACAGCGTTGTATGCTACAGAGACATAGTTCATGAAAGGGAGAGTCAATTGATGCGGCAGACTGCATTGTGTCTTATTTTAAGACATTGCCACAGCCAGCCTAGCCTTCAGCAGCCACCACTGTGACCTGTCAACGGCCATCAACGCTGAGGCAAGACCCGCCACCAGCAAAAAGATTACAGCTCACCGAGGGCTCAGATGATGGTTAAGCTTTTGTTTTTAAACCAATAACATATTTTAAAATGAAGGTATGTACATATGTTTTTAGACACAATGCTTTTGTCCACTTAATAGTCTACAGTATAGTATAAACGTAGCTTCCATATGCACTGGGAACCAAAAGATTCCCGTAACTCTCTTTATTGTGATATTCACTTTATTGAGGTAGTCTGGAACAAACTCACGATATCTCCAAGGTGTGCCTGAATCCCGAGGGTCTTGATCTGTCCTCAGGACACACATTGCATGTCCACATTATTTGGGGAGCAGAATACTGGCGGGAAACTAGAGGGTGTGAAGTTTGGCGCTTGGATCAGATTCTGGCTCCCTCTCTTCCTTCCTGTTGGCCTTGGGCAAGATATTTAAGTCTGTGTGTCTACTTAATCCGTCTCTAAAATGGAGATAAAGAAATCTCCCCTGAACTGTTGTCATGGAGATTAAATGAGATGATGTACGTGAAGCATTCAGAGCAGCATGTGGCCAGTAATAAACACTCAATAAGCAGTGCCCCCATATGTTTGTTTTTCTGATTTTTAGTTTCTCTAGCTTAGAGTTGATCCTGAGATGCGCAAACTCATTTGGCTTCCTTTGAAATGGAGATCGCTAACACTGCCATCTCCATTTTGAAAGCTTTATATTTTGAGATAGAAAGAATGTACCCCAATAAACTTCGCAGACTTATCCTCAAGATGCTTCACGAGTGACTTTTGTTTCCGTGCCTTTGGAAATCTTGATACATCATTATAACGGAGCACATACCTAAATAGCTCCACTTCAAACGTCGGAGGGCGCTGGAAATTAGTTTTCTCGAGCCAAGCACCCACGTGTCTTGGTTTGCCCAGGACAGTCTGGATTTTACACCTTTTGTCCTGATGAAATTGTTAAGAGTGCCTCCTTCCGCTCTCGAAGGGGTCCCAGCTTGGATGATAAACAAGGTGGCCGCCCTGCTTATCTGCTTCTCAGGAGCCCTTTGCAACAGCCTGTGCTGAAGCCCCAGGAAACGGCGCTCTGTGCCTGAACCTAGCCTGCCCTGGCCTCTCTTCTCAGCTCTAGTTCTGCCCTAGGGCTTGGCTCAGTTACCCGTCGGCCTAGATGGACTCTTTCTTTCTCTGCCTCCCCTCTGCCCTCGCCTGTATGCTGATGCTTAATGTATGGGTCACTCACCTTATTCACTTTGAGCTTATGAAGACACTTAGTTTAATGTCTTGTGGAAAAGCCTGTATTTAAGTATTTATTTTTCAGCGAACGTGTGCACGGGTGAATAAGTGGGCACGAATGACGTGACTTACCTTGGGAGTTTGATGAAGATGTTGTTTAGATGTAGCTCCAGCTGATTCCGATTGGAATATAAAAGTCCGTGGGCTGTGTATTTCAAAGAAGAAATGTATTTCATGTACATAATTTTGGAAATGGAAGTACCTTCATTTAAGTTGGATCCAGGACTTTGGTTGGTTCCAGAACTGTTCTGCAAGATGTTAATATAAACGATCTGTTCCTTTTGTGCCCCTGAAATAAGAACAGATCTTTGAAATTTTCTTTGGACTTATGTTCTGCTCACAGAGTTTAAAAAGCATGGCGGGAGAGCTTTACCGTTTGTTAAGGCATTTAAATACAGTTTTTGGTATTTGGTTTCGTTGATATTTTTGGTTTTTGTTGAAGAACTAAATTACTTAAATGTTCATCGCCATTGTTATTGTACTGTTCAAAGATATTCACTGGAATTGCTTGCTGTATAGCGTTAATAATAAAGATGGAAATGCAGAAAGAATACAGCGTCCTGGCCGGCAGAGCTGCACAGGTGGGTCCTTGACTCTCAGCATGTCGTGCCCCATGCTGCTGACATGGCGTGAGCTCTGCCTTTTCATTTCATTTCTACCTGCCATTCGACCCTTCACTGCAACTCAAGGACTGGTGAGCATGAGCTACCAGGACACTCACTTGTCTCACACAAGTCGCCCCTCATCGTGGGGGAGTGGTTGTTGGTCCCTTTTTATGCACAAGGAAGCCTGTTCCTCAAGTTGTGAGGGTTTCCAGGCAAGATGACGAAGCCTGCGGGGCTGAGCCAACGCCCAGACCGCTGCGATGGCCTTGGAAGCCCGCGCTCTGCCTGCCTTTCACCTTTTCCCCTTCATCTTCTCTAATGTAGACCTGACTTTTCCCTTGTTTTTCTGTTTATCCAAGCTGTTCGGGTTCCGCAATCAGAGTCAGTTCTACCAGTCCTAAAATATACGGCTGATTTTTAATTAAAAAAGCTGGACCTCTTGTAGCTGAATCTTGAGATGAAGCCAGCGGGGCCTAACCAATAAAAGGCTGTGGCCATAATCTAGTCGTCCATCCCACAGGGTTAGGTAAGATCTGCAACCCAGAGTCTTGTTCTCTCTGCTCTCCTTTGCTGGATTTCAAAGCTTAACAGAAGGGGATCATTTCCTTTTTTTTTTTCTTTTACAAATTTGAGTTACGCTTTTTAGGGTCCTGGAAGGTAAAGCAGATAATAGTAACTATTTGTTTTTAGGTGAGTTTTTTTTCTGGTGACATCTATCCCTACTATTGTTTTGGGATTGTCAAGTAATTATAAAATTACAGAATATGTCTTTAGCACCTTCCTTGCTGTGAATTCAGTATTCAGGCATCTTCTTGGAGTACAGTGAATATATGGATTTGGGAATAGCGGATATTACCAGCCCAGAAACTGAGCAGCTGGATTTAAAAGTGATTAATAATGTAGATTCATAGGATTTTTAGAGCAAAAAGAGGTCATGTAAAATTATTTTGTAGTTAGAGATACACAAGGCCATACTGATCAGTACATTTAGCTTCTAGCTATGGTTGAGCTCATCTATTTGCATATTAGCATAACAGAATTGGAAAAAAATTGTTATGTAATACTGCAGTATGTGAGTATTAATAGCTCAAGATGTGGTCTTCCAAACATCTATCTTTGAGAATTTGTTTTTTTGCTATAGATAGCCATGTGTGTACACACGCTGCATTCGCGCGAGCATATACTCTGAAGACTCTGTTTATAAATAGGAAAGATGAAGAGCAAACCGAATCGCCTAGTGGTGGTTGGCATGCGTGCTGTCTCGTGAGAGACTGATGGGCGGCAGGTGGCTGTGCTCTAAACTGAAAGTGCCCAGGCTGGGGCAGCCTGTTTTTATGGAGGTTGCTGATGAGGCTTCTGTTGCTTTTGACCAATTAGTGTGGCCACGGAGGGATAAGTGACCTCGTTTGCAGCTACCATTAGAATCACAAGCTCTGTGGCTCTCTCCATATGGTTCCCTGCTACTTGTGATTTTTTTTATCTTCCTTCTAAGCGCTGATATCCTGTGGGCATAAGTAGATGTAATTTTTCTAATAGTTAAAATGATTTACTGTTTGTTCTTGGAGGAAATACAGTGAGTTGCTTAGGCTTTTATTTCTATTAATCCATGCTAATAGATTATATTAACTACAAATAGAATTATTCGGAGGTTTTCATATTGGAGCTAATAGAATTCTTGATGTAATATGGATTTAAAGGATGTGTTTGTCTTTGGAGTTTTTGGTGGTTTGTTGGAAGAGATTTACAGGTTCTTTCAAGGCCTTCTCTGGCTTATGTATATTCCCATAAATGTATTTTCTGTGCTTTAAAATGGTATCGGAAGTTGAATTGCTATGTCATAGAATATGTGTATATCCCGCTTCAATAAATATTATCATGTGGTTTTCCTGACAAAATCAATTGACACACTTATCGGGTTATGTGAGTTCTAATTGCTCTAAATGCCTCCTAGTTCTTGGCATTGTTCGTGGTTTTGTTGTTTTTAAATTGTACCTGTGATGGTTATGTAAGGGTATCTCACAGTGGCCTTTATTTTATCTTTTAAATATATACACTTTATTTTAGAAGCTATTCCTCAGTGGGATATTGTAGTCTAGTACTCATTCTTTTTTTCGAGGGGTTTTCACAGTTCCAGTTATTGATTTTTATTTAATTTTTGCAGGAGTATAGCTGCTCTGCAGCGTGCAGCAGTGTCAGCCTGTTGTGTGAGCATCATGCCTGCATCCCCTCTTTAGGCTTCCTTCCCGTCTGGGTCGCCGCAGAGCACTGAGTGGAGAGCCCGTGCTGTGCAGTGGGTCCTCGGTGGTCGTCTGTGTCAGCTCCAATCTCCCAGTTCGTCCCACCCGCATTTCCCTCCTTGGCATCCATGAGTTTGTTCTCTGCCTCTGTGTCTCTGTTTCTTTCGCAAATAAGATCACCTATACCATTTTTTAGATTCCACGTATAAGCGACTTTATACGGCGCTTGCTTTTCTCTCTGTTACTGTATGGCAGTCTCTGCGTCTGTCCCCATCTGCACAAATGGCGCTCTTTCGTTCCTTTGCGTGGCTGAGTAATGTTTCTCTGTCCATCCCTCTGTTGGTGGACATCTAGGCTGCCTCCAGGTCCTGGCTGCTGTGAACGGTGCTGCAGGGGTCAGTGGGGTGCATGTGTCTTTGGGGATGACGGTTTTCTCTGGGTGTATGCCCAGGAGTGGGCTTTAGCTCCTGTGGTGGTTCTAGTCTTGGTTTCTTTTGAGGAACCTCCATCCTGCTCTCCATAGAGGCTGCACCAATGTACATTCTCCCCAGTAGTGTAGGAGGCTTCCTTGTTCTCCGCACCCATTCCAGCATTGATGGTTTGTAGATTTTTTGATAATGGCCATTCGGACCCATGTGAGGTGATACCTCCTTATAGTTTTGATCACATTCCTTTCTCTAATAATGAGAGACGTTGAGTGTTTTTCCGTGTTTGTCGACCATCTGTGTGTCTGCTTTGGAGAAATGTCTGTTTAGGTCTTCCTCCCATGTTTTGACTGGGTATTGAGCTGCATGTGCTGTTTGTATAGTTTGGAGTTTAGTTCCTGTGGGATGCTTCATTTGCGCATACTTTGTCCCATTCTGAGGGTTATCTTTTTATTGTTTATGGTTTCCTTTGCTATGTAAAATCTTTTAAGTTTAATCAGATCCTATTTGTTTATATTTGTTTTAATTTTCATCACTCTAGGAGGTGGATCAAAAAAGATCTTCCTGCGATTTATGCAGAGAGTATTTTGCCTCTGTTTTCCTCTAAGAGTTTTATAGGGTCAGGTCTTCCATTTAGCTCTCTGATCCATTTTGCGTTAATTTTTGTTCGCCGGCCTTTAGGTTGCATTTCCCTGATGATGAATGGTGTTGAGCAACTTTTCATGTTTTCTTGGCCGTTACTAGTATATTTTGCTTTGTAAAATGTCTGTTCAAGTCTTTTGCACATATTAAAAAATTGGGTTTTTGTATTTTTAAAAATGGATGTAGGACTTCTTTACATTTTCTGGCTGTGCCTTTTGTGTCATATGTATGTTGAACATTTCTTCTAGTGTGTGACTTTTCACTGTCCTAAGGGACACTTCTTAGTGAATGCCAGTTGCTCAGTTGTGTCTGACCCTTCGCAGTCCCGTGGACTGTAGCCTCCCAGGCTCCTCTGTCCATGGAATTCTCCAGGCAAGAATACTGGAGTGGGTTGCCATTCCCTTCTCCAGGGGATCATAATGCCCAGGGATCGAACCTGGGTCTCCCACATTGCGGGCAGATTCTTTACCACCTGAGCCAGCACGGAAGCCCCTTTTAATGAATAATAGTTCTTAATTTTAGGGAAATCCAGCTTATCAGCATTTTCCTTTCTGGTTGTCATTTTGTGGGTGTGGGTGTTCTATTTAAGATATTTAAGACCATGAAGATATTCATCTATTTAACTTCTAGAAAATTTATTTTTCAAATTTAGATCTCCAGTCTATCTGGAATTTATTGTTTTTATGGTATGAGGTGGGGGTCAAGAATTTTCTTTCCATATAAGCATGCAGTTAATTTATCCAGCACCATTTATTTGAAAATACCATTTTCCCCCATTGCATTGCATCAGCCTGTTGTCATGTATCAAAAGACTTTATATGTGTGGGTTTGTTCTGAGTCTATTTTGTTAGACTGGTCTGTTTGCCTATTCTTTTGTTCATACCACACTGTCTTTCTTACTAGGTGTATGCCCAACAGATAATTAGTCCATTTGGGTATCAAAAGACATGTATGAAAATGTTTGTAACAGCGTTAGACATAACAGCCACAAACTGGAACCAACCCAAATGCTTGTCCTGTGAAATAAGCATATCATACGATGGAATACTATGAGGAAAGAGACAGACAGGGAGGGCAGAAAGAGCCGAAGACCGCACTCTCGCCCCTCGAGATAATGTTGAGGGAAAGAGGCCAGACACAAAAGGATGCAAGGAAATGGCAACCCACTCCAGTGTTCTTGCCTGGAGAATCCCAGGGTCGGCGGAGCCTGGTGGGCTGCTGTCTATGGGGTTGCACAGAGTCGTGTCCAACTGAAGCGACTTAGCAGCAGCAGCATTTATGCAGAGCACAGAGACAGCCAAGCTCACTTGTGCTGGGATAGAAGTCATCATCATGCGTGAGACACGCAAGAGTCGTGTCTGACTCTTTGCGACCCGACCCCATAGACTGTCACCTGCCAGGCTCCTCCGTCCCTGGGATTTTTCAGGCAAGAGTCCTGGAGTGGGTTGTCATTTCCTTCCCCAGGGGATCTTCCCCACCCAGGGACTGAACTTTGCTTCGAACTCTTGCGTCTTCTGCCTTGGCAGGGGGGTTCTTTAACCCTGAGCCACCTGAAAAGCCTAGAAGTCGTCATAATGGTCCCATTTAAGGCTCACGACTGGCAGGCAGGGGCTTCAGGCCGTCAGTTGTTTTGGTTGCTGGGTCTGAGTGAAGATTCCATTTTGTGAAAATCCATTGAACTGCGTATGCCTCTAAATTTTTCTGGGGGTTGATTTTCTGCAAATCAACAAACAGGTTGATTTGCACAATTGTGAATATTGATCAAAGTCAAATGCTTACAGGTTGCTTCAACCTGCACTGTTTAGGACAGTGCCTTTCACACACTCTGGCTGTCCTGTTGATAAATGTGGAGACCAGCTTTTGGCTGCAGAGGGTCACTCAGGCTGTGGCGTGACCTGGCGGAAGCCCGAGCTGCGTGATGCTGTGGAGGGCAGGTGGGAGCCCGCTGAGAAAGAGCGCTTGGGTGGCATCCTTCCCGAGCTGCGTTGGGAACAAAGCAGGAGCCGGGCCTGGGGAAGGGGGGCAGCCTCTCGGTCCCTGCTGTCCTCCCGCACTGCTGTGGTCGCCGCGGGCTTTGACGATTGCCGTGGTGTGATTCTGCGTGTTTCCATGCCTCCGGGTGCGTGCAACAGGTTTGATATTCGAAACTGCGCTGCTAGCGCAAAACCTGGAGAAGCGCTCATCTGCAGAGCACCTGTTCCGTATGAGAGTTTTTTCGAGAGCACTTTTGGTCTCAAAAGCAGTGAACCAACAGAAACCAGTTATCCAAGGTCATAGACGAAAGCGAGAGTTTGGGGTTGACCACCGAAGAGCAACCTACCTGGGGTCACAGGTGGTCAGCAGAGTTTTGGCCCTGCTGGCATTTATTAATATCTTGTCCCATCGAAATATTCCTTCAGGTTGGGAGAGCACTAGCTCTTCAAATGGGTCCCGCTGGAATTCGTAGGGGACTGAATTAACCAGGATTCTAAAACATACTAATGTGCAGATCCACTCCAAACCAATTAAATCAGAATTTCCAGGGTTTTCCTAAGGCACCCTGGGAGATTTGAGAATGTGGCCAGGGTTAAGAAACGCTGGATCCTTTCTCCTGTGTTGGGTCTTGGACTCTTTGGCTCTGTTAGGTATGAGCGAGCAAGCAGCCCCAGAATCGTGGAGGTTAGGTGGTTGGTGGTCCTGTGGCTGGTGGGGAGCAGGGGTGGGGTCCAACCTTCAGCTGCCTCAGTGGAGCCTCTCCTTCAGGGAGTCGAGCTGCCTTTTTCCACAGCTGATACTTTGCTTTGTCAGGTCAAATCTGGAAAAACCAGCTTACATGTGAAAATGACGGTCTGCCCTGCGTGCTAATCACTATGAACATACTTTGGATCCAGATAAAGGCGTAGGTTGCATCAGTGCCAAAAAGACCCAGGGTTCCTTCCTTGGAGCCTCAGCATACCTGGACTGATCATCACGGGGCAGCTCCTGTCTCCTGGTCCATTTCCAGGCCCTTTGCCATCCCTCGCAAGAGGAGAGCTCTGAGTTCCCGGGCATTTTGTTACGGAAGAAGAACCTCCGCAGGAAGACTGGTTTTTGAAAG
This sequence comes from Connochaetes taurinus, assembly GCA_006408615.1. Classification (NCBI taxonomy): domain Eukaryota; kingdom Metazoa; phylum Chordata; class Mammalia; order Artiodactyla; family Bovidae; genus Connochaetes; species Connochaetes taurinus. The sequence goes on from SJXO01000953.1 coordinate 104,728, forward strand.
AACGCATTTGACTGAGGCATGGTCACTGTTTCTTGAGAGAGGCGACTGCACGTTTTAAACTGCTGAAATGAGGTCTCGTGTTTCCTTTAACCACCTCAGGGGGCGACATGTAAAAACGCTGTTTGCTCCTGGAAGAGTGTACGTCGAACCTTGAAGACAGCTGTCTGTGCGGGTAATTTCTGCTGGTGACGCTTCAGTGCACCGCACGGTGGTGGGCCAAGAGTGGGGCTGGGGTGACCTTAGGGCGAACGCCTCCTTTCTGAAGGCTGTAGCCTTTTCCTTGTGGTCAGGAGAAATGGCCCCCGAACTCCCCAAAGATCTGCAAACCCTGGTTTGTTGACGGCAGAGCAGTGATGTGAAGAGACCGGTGTGTCCTCCATGACTGGATGATGCGCTCTCCTTGGGACTTGACCGCTCTGCCAGCCGACCCCCGCCCTTCATGCTCGTCCGTGGAGGTCAGTCTTTTCTCTTTTCCAAACTACCGTGCGTGGATATTCCAGAAGAGAAGCTGGAGTCCCCTTGCCCTCGGTGGGCGCTGAGGAAGAGAGGCGATGTGAGAAGCCTTAGTCTTTGGAGACCCCCTCCTCTGGAGGGTCCCCAGTCTGCAGCAGGGAAGTGTCCTCGGGCCTTGCTGAGCGTGGTTGGGACCCGCGTATGTCTACCTAATTAGCACACCTCTGATCTGTAGCTTTATTTACTCATTTGTAAATGGGAGGAAGAGTGGAAATGAGCTATAACCTTCTTTGGGGAAAAAAGCCTACAATTTTTCTGTGAAAGTTCAGAACTCGCTAATACTTATCAAGCTGAGAACTGCAGGGTTTTCTTTCTTCGGGTTTAATTAGCCAGATCTTACCCACTTCCTCTGCAAGGGGAGAAAGTACTGCTTTTGTTTGTTTGTTTTTTAAATCGCATTTGCTTTTGGCTGAGCTGGGTCTCCGTTGCTGCCTGAGGGTTTTTCTCCAGGGCTTCTGGTGGACGGGCCGCCCCAGTAGCAGCGCGGGCGGCTTCTCCTGTAGGGCCCAGGCTGCTCACTGCAGCCACTTCTCTCGCTGCCGAGCGCAGGCTCGGGGCCCACAGGCTTCCGCAGTCGCCGCCCGTGGGTTCAGTAGTCGCAGCTCCCGGCTTGAGAGCACAGGTTCAGTAGTTGGGGCCCGGGGCCTAGCTGCTCCACGGCACGTGGGATCCTCCCGAGCCCACATCCCCTGCACTGGCAGGCAGATTCTTTACCACTGAGTCATCAGGGAAGCCCAGAAAATAGTGTTGAGTATTTTAAAACTGTTAAATTTTGCGCCCCCCGCCCCCAAGAATACCTGCCATTGATGAGTGACGCCCACAGAGGTTTAGAAGCTGGAGGGTGGACCAGTGCGAGGCAGGTGGGCAGGTGGCCCCGCCGGCCCCCCGCTCAGTGGAGAGGCGTCCCCCTGCGTGGCCACTCCCTGACCCTGGCGAGCTCATCCCGCGTCCCCTTCGTTGCTGCTTGGGTCAGACAGCAAGGCTCAAGCAAGGAGGGATGTGGCGCAGACCGAGCCCTCTGCAGAGTCACAGGCTGCGGTCAAGCTCCTGACCCAGGGGTGCCTGGCGACGCCCAGACCTGCTGTTCCTGGGGCCCCAGGGGCTGTGGGGCCCATAGGTGATGTCCAGGGGGGTAGTGTCCACCTCTTCCTCACCAGGCTGCAGGAAGGATGTTGTTCTGCAGTTTGAAGAGATGTCATCCGGCTAGAGGCCCCCACCAGCCACGGTGAGGCCAGAGATGGGAGGCGGGGGGCTTGCAGGATCAGCGCCCTGGCTGGCCTGTGCCCCGCCCCAACCCAACCCAACCCAACCCAACCCAACCCAACCCAACCCAGGAGCCCCCAGGGCTGTGCCCAGACAACAGCCCTCTCAGGAGGCTGTGCTTTCCGCGCGGCGGAGGGGAGAAGAGAGGTGTGCGGGGAGGTGCGGTCAGCTCCGCGCGCTCTGTGCCCCTGGCTGCTGGGGTGACGCCCTCCGTCACCCAGCTGTGGGGGCCAGTTTCCCCCGGCAGGGCTGGGAGCTCGGCCAGGAGACCGGCCAGGGGCTGCGGCCACGGGAGCGGCGCGGAGCCCTGCAGACAGCGCCCGCGGGCAGACGGTGCCGGCCCTGAGGACTGCGCCCGCAGACAGACAGGGCCAGCCGTGCAGACGGCGCCCGCGGGCAGACAGGGCCAGCCGTGCAGACGGCGCCCGCGGGCAGACAGGGCCAGCCGTGCAGACGGCGCCCGCAGCGCGGCTGGGGCCTGGGGCGGCGCGGGCACCTCGGGAGCCCAGCGACTGTCCGCCTGGCAGCAGGAGCCACGTCGTGGGCGGAGGGCGCGGGTAGCCCGGGCATGTGCTCCTCTCCCGTATCTGAACAGAGCCCCGTGGGCTTCTGTTTCACACCGTCAACAGAAGAGCCTCAGGCAGGCTGGAGGCTGCGCTCCTGGGTTTCTCTGCAGAGGCTCAGACTCAAGACGGAGACCCCAGTTCCGGTGCTCAGGGCGCGCGTCTGCGGGCCCGGGGGCTGCGTGCGCATGGGGAGCCCGGGGCTCTGGTTTGGGGTTCGTGCCTCCGCCTGATGGGATGTTCCAGGCACCGAAGGGACTCCACCGTGCCCGCTTTTGCACACGGAAGGTGCGGATTCTTGGCTGGCAGTGTTGAGGAAGGTGCGGATTCTTAGGTGACGCTTGGGTCAGTACTTTCTGAGTGACCGATGTGGTCGGTAAAACCCGCATGAATCTCGAGAGGATCCCTTTATCTACACGATTCGCTTGTTGCCGCCTCACTGTCGGTTCAGTTCTTTGCATGAGAAAGGTCTGTGCTGTTCCTGTTAGTTTACACGCAATTCACTCTCCATCTTCGAAATCCTAATGAAGGAATCTATTGTATTTTAAGGACTTCCCAGGTGGGGCTGGTGGCAAAGAACCCACCTCCCAGTGCAGGAGGTGTAAGGGACACACAGGTTCGATCCCTGGGTCGGGCAGATCCCCTGGAGGAGGGCATGGCAACCCCCTCCAGTGTGCTTGCCTGGAGAATCCCGGGGAGACAGCCCCGCAGGGTCGGAAAGAGCTGGACCTGGCTGAAGCGAGGAGACGCACTGTACACCCTGTTTCGAAGGTCGCGTTTAATTGCTCACCGCTCTCGTCTGTAATTGACGGTGTTTTCAGCACTCCCAGTTCCGCCTTATTTGAACACCGTGTTTGGGTTTCATACTTTTGATCTGTTCCACTCTGGCTTTGGCTTTCATATGGTTTCAAGTGGAAACGTGTGACCCCAGGCTTCATGCCTCACCCCCCAGCCAGTCACTTTTGTTGCTTTTCAGCGCTCAGGGCTGGTGGGTTGGCCTGCAAAGTCATGCCCAGGACAGAGCTAGAGAGGTCTTCATCTCGGGAGTTGTGAAAGGGTCCCTTATGACCTGAGCAGGGACTGTGATACTAAAGAGAATGACCTCCCATTTTTTTCTGGACAAAGTAACAGTTCAGAGAGAATTTAGGAAGCCTCTTAAGATGGTAGCAATCATTTAAATGCAGTTATTTATAAATTTGCAGTGTTTTTCAATAGATTCAAAAAGACAACACAATTTTTAACTAATGGAATTACAAATTACACTTTTATTTTATTCTCGTAGGGAGTATCCCATTGAAGATAATAACAAATCTGAACTTTAGATTGTATTTTTGACTTTTAAGAAAATCAGTGAAATTGTATCTCACTATATTCTCAATACATTGAAATAAAGCTGTGTGTGAACCCACTCACTTCATGATTGTCCTGATGTTTGGAAATAACTTTAAAACTCATAAAGCAAGGTGTTATGGAAGCAAAAAAATGGTGGTAATGGTACGTCATAATTAAAACAGGAAGGCTCCTGTGTAAGCTAATAACACCTCACGCTTGCACAGGCCCTGTATCTCCACTAGGCGCTGTGAACACTAGCTTAGTTTGCACTCTTAACTCTCTTGTGTCCCTGTCTAACAGGTGGAAGAGTTGACCCACGTGTGCACAGACCGCCCGGGTCACGTGAAGCGTTCGCAAGATTGGGCTCTGGCCCGCCCTGTGGCCTTGGCCTCCCCTGCCCCCGCCACCCCAGGACCTTCACACTTGTGTGTGTCAGCTGGGACGGTGGCCCTGCCTTCCTCACCTGCTGGATTAACAGGACACAAAACAGAACCAGGTCCTGGACGGTGCTCTTCGGGAAGCCGCTCCCTGAGGTGGTGGGCTGTCCAGCTGGTGGAAACACCGATGAGCTCCCTTTCAGCTGTGAAGGGGCCTCGCGTTTAATGCCGTGAATGTCCTGTGCCCTGCTCCTATACTGCTTAGATAAGCCAACCGCTTCCCTGCTTCTGATGATAAGGCCGAGCATCTGGACGTCCTTGAAGTTAGCAAAAAATATTTCTGCACTAAATTTGAGTGGGACCTACCAGTCATCCCAGGAAGGTGTAATAGTGTCTTGTCTGGTCATTCAGAGGCCACCTGTTGCCTCCAGGACCACGTGGAAGCTGTTGCCCCCCACCCCCCCAAGACCAGAGACCCTGCAGGATGTGGGGGGCTGTGTGTGCTTCTGGGAGGGGCCGCATGAGCTGTGGGGACGAGGCCACAGGCCGGCCTCCTTGGAGCTGGGGGGACAACCCCGCCTGCCACCACCCACCTCGACTCTGGGCGGGTGGCCGGCCCACCATGGGCCTGTGTTGGCAGGACCAGCTGCGAGTGGCCCTGCTCTTGCCTCCCCGCCCCTGTCCTTGGATGTGTCTTACCCCGTGCTTCTTAGGGAAGCCCCCGGCCTCGTCCTTGGGACCCACGCACCAGCTGGTGTCCCCTCCACTGTGCTGGGGGCTGCCTTCTCCCTGCACTCGCTGCCAGGTCCCAGCCTCTGCTCCTGTGCGTCTGTCTCCATGGTTACGTAGACGCACTCAGGTTCTGAGCCCCTCCCTCTCCGGTCTTTGGCTGAGGCCTACAGGAGTGTCAGTGCCCCCTGCACCGTGACCCCGCTTGGCGTTGACCCCCGCCCTTGCCCTCCGCCCTTGCCCTCCGCCCTTGCCCTCCGTGTGGGGGTCCTCGGGGCCCACGGGTGCTGGGCTTCCTCCCCTTTGGGCCTCATCCTGACCCTGGCCGCAGCCACGCAGCGTCACCGGGGGCCTACCCGTGGCTCCCCGGCTCGCCACTGCCCTCCAGCCCCGGAGACAGCTGTCCTCGCGACACCTGTCCCTGTCGCCCCGTCGCCCGGCTCATGCCCCACAGCCGCCCACACCTCTCGTCTGGAGCGCCTTAGCTTGGCGTGCGGTGCCGCGTCCATTCTCCTTCCTTTGTGGTCAAGGAGTCAGTCTGGATGAAAGAGGTTTGTTTTTAAGGAGGTGGAAAGCTTAAGAAGTTATAGCAGCTCTTCCTTCCTAAGAAAGAAATGCTTGCGTTTACCTTTTTTTTTTTTTAAAGAAATGATAGGTTCTGATATATGGTTAGTCGCTCAGGCATGTCCGACTCTTGGGGATCCCATGGACTGTAGCCCGCCAGCCTCCTCTGTCCATAGGATTCTCCAGGCAAGAATACTGGAGTGGGTTGCTGTGCCCTCCTCCTGATATATATATATCACTATTAAAGCTAAATAAGGGCACGATTTCTATAGCAAGAACACAGGCTGATTGAATTAAAATGGTTTGGCTCTAGTATAGCTTTCTAATTTTCATTCTGAAATGGTTTGGAGGGAATTGTTCCGGGTATCTTGGTATTCATCTGCCTCTCCCCTCAACCTCCAGTTAATCTCTGAGAGTCTTTTATCACTACTTGCCAGGCATTTGGTTCACTTAAGTTGGCAAAGCAAAATTTAATTGGCATCCTGCTCAGAGACATTTGTCTCCTGAAGGAAAGGTGCTACGGATGGCAACGGGGCTATCCGTGACCCCGAGAGGAAGAAGCATTTTAAGCGTTTTGAAAAGGAGAATCCGCGTGCAGAAACTATTTTCTTTTAAGGCTCCCGTTTGGATTCTAACCGTCTTTAGATGAGGACAGCGGTTCTCATTCTGTGACCCATGATTTGCCGTCATCTCGCGGATTTCTTTCTCACCGAAACTTGCTTCCGTGAAGGAAATTATTATAATTGTGTGTGTCACAGAGAGCACCAGACCGTGCTGCCACCGGCGAGTGTCAGGCGGGGAGGAGCCACCCTCTGCCTGGGCTGGGTGACCCCTGCAGGGAGCTCCAGGCTTGGAGCTGCCTCGGGCGCCCCTGACGGGCGCTGCCTGCCGAGGGATGCTGGGCGCCTGCCTCCTCTGACGCTGGAAGACGCCGGGGCAGCCGGGCGGCCCTCCCCGCTTCCTCTCCCGCCTGTTCCCGTGCTGGCGTGCGGCGGGCTCCCGCCTCCGTGCGGCCCGCGGGCTGCGCAGGGGTGCTCAGCAGGCAGAGGCGCGGCAGGTTGGGTGGGGGAGCCTGTGGCCGTGCACGGGCGAGGACGGAAGCCGCCTGTGTCCCCAGGCCGCTGGTGTTTCTAGAACTTGGCAGCAGGCTTTGGCAGGACGGGCCCCTTCCAGCCGCACCTGAGTGAGCCCGCGAGCAAGCATCCTTTATCCAGGCCCCCTTAGGTGTGCGTGGAGCTTCAGAGACTGCGTCTTTGGTGATGGCTTTTCGGAGAGTGCTGTGGCCACGGAGGCCTCTGGCATGCAGAGCGGTGATGGGAAGCCCCCCGGGGCCCCGTGAAGCGGGCAGCGCCCGGCCCGGGGAGCTGGTCCCCCGCATCCCGGGAGCCTGCCGCTCTCTCTGCCCCTGCCCGGCCTTGTCAGAGCCTGCTGGCCGGGGCCCCGGCGCGCGCGAGGCCTGCGGAGCTGTCCGCTCGGCCTGAGCCAGGCCCTGAGCTTCCCTCCTAACCTTTACAGAGGTCCTGAGCCAAGACCGCAGAGCTCCCCTGGCCAGCGCGGAGGGCCCGCGTGAGCAGCGCGTGCACCTGTCGGCACGCGCCTTTGTTGGGAGAACGGGGACGCCTGTTCGCACCGGAGGCCTTTCCTGGTGAGCCGGCTTGGTGGGGACCCGGCCCTGGGGCGAGGCCCGTTGCCCAGGTGCGGGCTTGGACGCCGCCGGGCAGGCTCTTGGCAGGCGGGAGCTCGCAGACTCCAGGAAGCTCCCCGGGATGCTTCTGAAGGTTGTTTTGGTTTTACGGGGACGTGCGGTTCGTGACAGGGACAGCACCCCCCGTGGTGTGTGTGCGTGGCCCCGGGCAGTGATGTGAATGGACCCAGGAGAGAGGGGGGCTCCTCGCCCCCTCGCCCTGCCGGTCCTGGCCTGCTGGGCTGAGCGGCCGCCGGCACCACGCGCCTCCTATCATCACGCGGAGGCTGGGACTCAGGGCAGCTCGAGGGTAGGAAAACAGGACTCCGTTTCACCTGCAGTATCAAAGCAAAGGAGCTGCCTTTTTTTTCTGGAATTTTCTTTTAGAATGTGGTGTCCTTTCTGTTTTACATGCACTATTTAGATATATTTCCGCTTTCTTGAAAGCAACCAGTTAATTTTGTATTTAAAATGAGAGTGAGAGGTATTATTCTTTACATAGTTTTAAAAAATCTTCTATGTGAAGGAAGTGAATTTCCAGTGATGCCAGCAGTTGTATGCAAAGTGTTTTCAAAGGCATCGAAAAAAAAAAGTGATTCAGGGGAAGACGGCTGCTGTGGCTCTGCTTGTGGTCTAAGCCTCGTCAGAGTAGAGCCAGTGAGTGTGTGGGGAACCAGTTAGTTCTGACCCCGCCCCAGTCTTTGAAGGAGACTGGAGATGGGAGGGGGTCCTTGCAAATGAAGGGATGGTTGTGATTGTTGCCCATGACTTTCTGGGCCCAGCCAGGGCACCGCTAACCGTCTTCTGCTCTGAGGAACACAGCCTGAGCCCACAGGGAAAGGCATTTGGGACAAGAGAGTCGTGTGTGTAGCTGGGCTGCTGCGCAATGACTGACGCGAGCCCAGCTCCTTTCCCTTGGAAAATGGCTCCTTCCTCCATGGAAAGGGCTTCCCTGGGGGCTCAGCTGGTGAAGAACCCACGTGCCAATGCAGGAGATGCAAGAGACGTGGGCTCGACCCCTGGGTGCGGAAGATCCCCTGGAGGAGGAAATGGCAACCTGCTCCAGTATCATTGCCTGGAAAAGGCCATGGACAGGGGGGTCTGGCGGGCTACACTCCATGGGGTTGCAAAGGAGTCGGACCCAACTGAGCACACACGAACGTCTCCATGAAAAAAAAAAACAGACTTTTAAAGTTATATTTTGCGACTATGTTGGTGTGAAGACAAATCTATTCATGTTATATATGAAAACGTTTTAAGGTTTCTTTTTATTCCTTCTAGTTTTTTAAAACCTTTTTTCGTGGCCTTCTTAGGATTAGGGGTCTTAAGTGTTGTGTCTACTGCCCAGTGGGTAAATTTGCCCTGATTTTCTTTCTACAATAATGGAAGAGGTGAAATATCCAAATAAACTTGTTCTTTTTACTTCCAACCTGTTATTCTTAAGTAAAGTTGAGAGAAACAGTTGGTTGTATTATGAATGTAAATTTTGGAAAGAAGTTTGTGTTAGGTGGTACACAGCTTGCGTTTTCAAGAAACCATTGGTTGTATTGTGAATGTAAGCTCTGGAAAGAAGTTTATGTTAGGAAATATGTAGCTTAATCTTCAGTATAGGTTTGTTGTACTGTTCAAATTTGCAAAGGAGTTCATTTTCAAAACTGTAGTAAGATTTGAGTTTTAAAAATTAAAAATTTATTGTATTAATTCCAGGAATTAATATTCTACAGAATTTAGTAAGGTTTATTCTTTTGAGTATAGTCAGTGGAAAATATTGTAAGCGTTCTTTCTAGTTTGTTTTATGAACATATAATACATTCTGTGTAATAAATTATTTTCTAAATGAAGTCAGCTTTATGTAGGAGTTATATATGTCTCCTCCTGATTCTATGAATTGAGTAAATATCGACTTTAAATGGTAACAAGCAATAGTTTGTGACTTGGGAATTTCAGAGTGTCCAGGAAAAGCGTGCTAAAAATAGCAGCTGTGTTTATTTACTGTCTACTCCACCCAGTCTAAAACATAGCCATGCGGTTGCAGACTTGGGGAAGGTCAGTGGTGACTTGGAGGGTGTTTTTTTCCTCTTTATTTCCCCTGTCGCAGAGTTGAAGGAAGAGATCATCCTTTTAAGCTGTGAATCCTGTTTCCTTCCTTTGGCAACTCAGATGAATTATTTTCACATGCTGCTATCTAAAAATGAGTTTGACTTTTACGTTAGTTTAGTTTGCGGGTTCCTTATCATCCTCCTCTCTATTTATGGTTTTAATCGAAGCTTTGTCCCGTGAAAGGAAATTTTGAAATTGTGGGTTTTACTAACAATTACGTTTTTTTGAATTTGTCAGTTGATAGTTTTTATGTTCTGCTGTGTTTATCACGACAGTCTGGAGAGATGGCTTCTGATTTGGCCATCGTGCTCAGCAGGCTCTAGAGGGTGAGTCTGATTCTTGAGCAGCCTGGTCCCCAGGACCGGGGTGCATGTTGACCAGACTAGCCTGCCGCTCGTGTCACGAATCACGAGCACCTTGGAGGAGGCGTGCACAACTTCATGCAGAGCCGTGACCAGCAGGAGGGCAGCCCAGCCGTGTCACACGTGTTAGTCGTCAGGCGGCTGAAAACGTACACCAGCGTCAGGACTTTCTGCCCAAGTGCACTTGGCTTTGCCAGCCCTACAGCAAGGCACAGGGTGGTGGTGATGCCAGCTCCCCAGAGCGCTACTTTGGAAGGAAGGGCTTATTACTTAGGCTGTGGCATTAGCTGGCTTGGGTGTGCGTCCAGGTGGGACCAACTACCAGTTTTCGTTTCCCAGTCTCTTAACTGCGCACATATAGCGAGGAGATCGGTGGCCCTGGACTTTGGGGAGAATTAATTGAGGTCATACATGTAACATTCAACCTTCAGCATTCAACCATTCAGGTTTTAGGGACTGCTTTTGTACTAAGTCACAGAATAGCCAGGGTCTAGACTTACCATTTCAGGGTAACCCCTTTCAGATGGAGTTTGACTGTTTTATTTACCTGCCTTCATGATGATGGCACGAAAGAAATGCGCATCAATTCACTTCCTTGTGTTTCAGTTCCGTTTATCTCAAAATGCATCTAATGACTTTTCACTGCGTTTTTTATTCTAATGATATCTGTTAATTCCAAAGTTCTATTCCAAATAATGTTTAAGCAGATCAAAGTGAAAGTTTATTTCGTGGGCTGATTCGTCACTATCCGGTCGTCCTTCCTGTGGTATATCTAACTGGCTCACCTGCTTTCACGGTTCTGCTTTCTGTGGAAAATAGACGCAAATAGAGAGGAGGGTGCCGTGAACCCGGTGTGCCCCTCAGTCGGCTTCGGCCGTCACCACTAAGGGCCAGCCACGCTTCCTCTGCGCTCCTCCCCAGCAGCGCCCCCATCCTGTGTTCCTGTAACGCAACCCCCAGAGGCCTTGTGATGCATCAGTCTATTTATTCACACTACATCTTTATTACACCAAAAGATTAACAATAATTCCTTATATCATCAAATAGCCAGTGTTCAGGTAGTCAACTGCCTTTGAAAGTCACACCTTTAAAAATATATAATTTGTTTGGTTCACGGTTTGGACCACGTCCCTCATGCAGCAATTGGTAGACGTTCTCTGAAGGCTAATCAGTCTCTCCATGTTGGCTGGCCGGTGCCAGTGGACAGGGGGCATGATGCCCAGGCTAGCTGAGGTCTCTGGCCCTCAGTACACTGAGCGGCTGGGGTGTGGGCAGGGCCGCAGTGTGTCCCCTACCTGGGGAGGATTTCCAGGCAGAGGGAACAGGGTGGGCACCGCCGTGTGAGCGCCCCAGCACGGACATCTGGGAGAGGGGTAGGCGTTGGCTGTCCTGGAGGTGGGTGGCCTTGGGGAGGAGATGCTGGGACTGAGGCTGTGTCCCAGCTTGTGGTTTATCACACATTTTGTTTTGCAGTTCAGCTACATTTTATTTAAATTAAATATTTAAAAAATTTACAAAGATATCTTATATTTTTGATGGTGGGCTTAAAATAGTGTGTTTATTCAGATGAAGGTGAAATTAATAAAAATGTGATGATGGCAGAGACTGTTGGAAGTATGCAGTATATCAACTCAATGTTTATTTTCTGATACTGTCTAAATTATCAGAAATATATATGATAGTTATGGTAATACTCTGTGGTCATATGTCATAAGCACTGTGGCATCTAAGTTAACTGGATGCTTGGGACAGAGCATGCTTCAGCCTTTCTGCTTCTCCTTCGATTATACAGTTGCTGTTAGTAGCTGATGACATCCCAGAGGACGGACTGTAGCAACTCCTGAGCCCCAGCAGGGTGCTCGAAGGGCTTGTGTTATCCGCCTGCTGAACCTGGGTGAAAGTAGAGACATTTTGCCACCTGAAGAGATCAGTATCTTTATGTTTTAACACGTATAAACAATTGTTATCCACATTGATGTTCTTGGGCTGAGTTCTTGATGTGATACCTTAAAATGTCTACTTTTAACATAAGGGTTTTTGCTGTTTCGTGATAACAAGACCTGGGCTTGAATTCTGTCTCCTACTTACTGTCAGGCATGTTATGTAACTTCTCTCCTTGCAGCTTCATCATCTGTGAAAAGCGGAAAAACGGTAGTAGTGCTTCCTTCAGAGGCTTGCTGTGCTGATCCAGTGAGTCGGGTGCGTTACAGCGTTGGGCACAGGGCATGGCACATAAAGCAGGGTTTTATGTATCATTATTCCTGTTCTTACTGTCACTGTTTTCTTTTCTTTTGAATAAAGTTTATTGGAACACAGTCATGCCCACTCATTTCGTCTATTGCTTATTTTGTGGGGGGTGGGGGTGGGGTGCGCACTGTGTGGCTAATGGGATCTTAGTTCCTTGAGCAGGGGTCTGCCTGTGGCAGTGGAAGTTCAGGGTCGTAACCACTGGACCACTGGGGAATTCCCTGTCACTGTTTGCTCGTTAAGTATCTTTTGGAGTCTTGAGTTAAGGTGCAGGGAACAGATCATGACTGAAGAGGAAACTTAGGAACAGGAATATTAACATTTGTATATCCTGGGGTTGAAATTTGTACCTTACAACTCAGATGTGCTGCTTTCACATTTTATAAATTCTTTTATGTTTTATAACCAATTTAAAGTTGCTCTGGAGTCCCCATTCCTGTTCAGCAAAAGGCAGCAATATGTCAAAAATGTAGTGTAGTAGTGAAAGTTGCTCAGTCGTGTCTGACTGTTTGCAACCCCATGGACTGTACAGTCCATGGAATTCTCCAGCCCAGAATGCTGGAGTGGGAAGCCTTTCCCTTCTCCAGGGGATCTTCCCGACCCAGGGATCAAACCTAGGTCTCCCACATTGCAGGCAGATTTCACCAGCTGAGCCACAAGGGAAGCCCCATGTCAAAAACAATTCTGATTTAAAACTGCCTCTTTGGGGTTAAATGTATCTCTTTTAGATGGTTAGGAAACTTGGAGTTCAGAGTGGTTTCTTCCCTCTGTGAGGGGTCTTCCCTTCCCATCTCTGAGAAGCAGTGGAATTGGTCTGACCGCTGCTACCGTTACTTGGTCACAGCCCACTCATTCATCAGCATCGCACCCACACCGTCTGCCTTCCTGAGCATCCCCAGGATGAGCTGGCCCGGCTTCCCCCTGGAGTCAGTCCCCATGGGCAGAGGACCTCCGCCCCGCTCCCCTGCTCGGCGCATTCGTAGAGTAGTTCTCCTCTGCTCCCCCAGGGAGTCAGCTCTCTTGTCTGCTGGGGCATCTCCACCGGCGTCGGCTGTTCTGGGGCTTGCTTGTCCCCTCTTCTCTCGTGCCTCTTCCCTGCTGGCTGCTGCCCAAGTTCTCCGTCTCCCTCTGCAGCAGAGCGGCTCGCAGACCTGCCTGCCCGCTGGCTCTGGTGCCTGGCTCCCGCGTCTTCGTGAACTGCCTCCCTTCGAGCCCTTAGCCCCGCCGCTCCCCAGAGCGGCTCCGGTAAGGCCACGTGCCCAGGCCTCCCTTCACTGCCGTCCGGAGTGTGGGACCCGGGCCCTCCTCCCCGTCTTACACCCTCTCTTCCCTGGCGTCCAGAGTTCCCCACCGGCCCAGCGTTCCCCCTGCCTCGCTCATCAGCTTCTTCCGTCCCCTTGGCGGATTCTTCCTCTCCAGCCTGGAAAGGTTGCAGCCATCTTAGTCTTTCCTCTCTGCTTACGCTCCTTTCAGGATCTCGTCCTGTCTCCTGGCCGTCTCTGAGTCCACCACCCTCGGATTTCCCGCTGTGGCTCAGTGTCTCTTCTGCACCTGGGCTTGCCTGTCCAGCTGCCGGCTAGATGCTGCCACTTACCACGTCTCAACATAGCTTTCCTGTTTCCCTTCCATCTACAGCCTCTATCCTGCGACAGCTGCCTTCTCATCCATCCCTTGGGGTCTCTCTGACTCCTCTCTCTCACTCACCAGGTCCAGTCTATCAACCAATCCTTTTGGCACGATCTTCAAAATATATCTAGAGTACAGACTGTTATCCCCGTTAGAGAGGAAGTCACAGGTGCAGCTCTGATTTTCACTGTTATTTTGCAATTTATCATATTTTTTTGTTTTCTGTTTGCATTTTTTAAAAAGTGTCATAGCTTGATGGGAAAGTGGAGACACCATTCAGAACTAAAGGGCGGAAAAAGAATATTCCAAGTGTCTTTAGAATTCACTTCCTTTGTCTCCCTCGTTCTAGGAAATTTAAATCTAATTCATAGATTAGGCTCTGTTTCCTTCTGAACAAATGCGGGTTTTCAAGAAACAGGAGTTGAGAAGCTCCTCCTTCCAGTTAATAGGCTGTAGGAATTACTTCTGTTGTGATGGTGTTGGGCGCTCAGGGATGGAGCTGTCAGCCTGAATGAGCAGGGGAAACCTGTCTCTAGTGACTGTTGGTGGCCCTGTGAGCAGTCTTCATGCCAAACGAAAATTGCCATTCCTTTGTCCCTTTGCTGTCGTAGAATAGCATATGGACGTCTTGCCTCATAGACAGCCTGCCCCATGGCTTGGTGTAACCATTAAGTGGTTTTGGTTTTAAATATTTGATTTGGATTTGTGGGAGCATTTTGTTTGTCGATTTTTAAAAATATCCTTGTAGTATTTCAAAATTGTATCACAGCTGTGATTGGTCTTCAAACTCAGAAGCGAAAAACAGACATGGAAGGGTGACCATAGGTGGTTGTAAAATGGTGAATTTTAGTATTGATGTGTTCGGACATCAATGTTTTCATCAAAACAAAAAAGCATCCAGTATGATAAAATTGAAGGTCTATCTGGTGCCTTTTACAAAGATTTACTTACTAGCGGTTTAACATTTGTAGAGCAGTTTTCCTCCCAAGCTCTTTATTTCACCGATCTGAGATTGGGGGCAGGAGGAGAAGGGGATGACAGAGGATGAGACGGTTGGGTGGCATCACCGACTCAATGGGCATGAGTTTGAATAAACTCCAGGAGTTGGTGATGGACAGGGAGGCCTGGTGTGCTGCAGTCCATGGGGTCGCAAAGAGTCAGACACGACTGAGCAACTGAACTGAACTGGCTGAGTTTGTTTCCCTTCATTAACGACTCACAAGTTGTATGCGTTTGCTTTGCCGTTTTTCCTTGAGGGGGGCTGAGACCTGTTCCAGTGGACAAGGGGATGAGCAGCATTGCTCGGAAAGCCAGAAGTAGACTGAGACCAGGTGAGCGCCACTGAGCTTTTCTGCTTTCTTTGTTTTAAAGAATGTTATTAATACATTGTGCTGGATAGCTAGTGACTGAGAGGAGTCTCTGGCAGAGTTATAAAAAGGTACTGCGTTGCCAAACCAAGTCCACCATCCCATCAGGATGCTTCTTGAGATGCTGCTGTGGGCGGGTGGCCTCCCACTGGCTGACGTGTTCTGTCCCCCGTGCTGTCCCGCCGTTTCTGAGGCTGGTGCCAGGCTCTCGGCCCCGCACGCGTGGGTCGTCGACGCTGAGCCCCTTCGTCCTGTCGCTCTCCCTTTCCCTCGTGTCTGCGTGCAGATGGTTTCTAGGCTGCTGCTCCCATAGCACTGCTTGTGAGTTTCTCGCTGAGCAGCTCTGCAGTCCTCTGTGCTTTAAGAAGGGAGCCTTGGCCCGCACTGTGATGTTTAGGACGTCCCTCCCCGCATCTGTCGGTGGTGTTCCTCCCGGACCCCGTCCTGCTTCTGGCCAATCCCCATTCTAGTCCCAGGGGGCCTCGTAGACTTCGATCACTTTTCATCCCTTTAGCTTTTTGTTCTGTGTCCTATTCCGGAAACGCGCTTCCTCTCCTCTTGGTTAGCAAGCCGCGCCCTTGTCCAGGGCCCTTCTGGCGCACGGCATGAATTTTGGTTGTAGGGCCGGCCCGTGTCTTTGGTACTCCAGGCCTCTGCTGCGGGCTTACTCGTGTCTTCAACTCAGGAAGTAGGATCACTGCCTTGTGTGGGGTGTGGTGGTCAATTTTTCTTAATCACACCGTCAGATTATTGTTGAGATTCTGTTATGACTAATACGCATATAAATTAATATTTTAATGGTTAATTTGCTTTCTCATATGTTTACTTGAAACCGTATCATTTAACATTTGGCTGTTAAGGGAAGCAAGTGTTTAAATTTAGTCAAAGATTTTGTGAAATGTGAAGTGACTTTGCGTTGAGAATGGGAAATTAAATCTACGTAATGAATATGAATATGTAAGTTTTTGTGTATATATATATATGAATATATATAAAACAGCTTTTGTGAAGTCATTTTTATGACAGTGTATTGCTAAAAAAAAATCCTCATTATCATTTTTTTAATGGAATACTGTGGTGCTGGGTTTAGAGATTTATTTTGTGGAAGTAAAAATAATCTGCCTGTAAATTTTGTTCCTATTAAAAAAAGCAAAAAACCCCCTCTATTTTAGATTATTGAAATCCAGAGACTGTGTTAGTGTTTTTCTTTTTTAAAATGTTTTTTTCTTCAATACCCTGTGATGTATGACTTGCAAGATTCCTCTGACAGCGGGAATCTTTAACAACCATAGTGTGTATCACCATGCTTTAAATTCGGTAATTACAAAATGCGATTCAGCTGTCAGTTCAGTTGCTCAGTCATGTCCAACTCTGCGACCCTGTGGACTGCAGCACGCCAGGCTTCCCTGTCCATCATCAGCTCTCAGAGCTTGCTCAAACTCACGTCCGACGAGTCAGTGATGCCATCCAACCATCTCATCCTCTGTCGTCCCCTTCTCCTGCCTTCAAACTTTTCCAGCATCAAGGTCTTTTCCGATGAGTCAGTTCTTCGCATCAGGTGGCCAAAGTATTGGAGTTTCAGCTTTAGCATCAGTCCTTCCAATTCATCTTTTCCTTTCTTCTTATTTAATGTGGAACTTTTGATGTATGCCATTCCCTATGAGAAATTGTTTCAGTTGTGAGTGGAGAAAGTCATTGGAAGAGAAGTGACTCTAATATAGATCTTAATATAATCTATACATTTTCATGAGGATAATAAAGTACATGGAGAAATACATTTTAACAGTGAGGGGAGGAATTAGGGAGAATCATACTAATTCACCTGAATTTTACTAAGCACTAATATTATGTAGAAGAAAGATGAGGTTTCAAAAGGTATATTATTTAAGTTCACCCATTATTAAATGTAGTATATTGAATTTAATTGTGAGCTTATTGAAATATTAGTGTTCTTACATGATAAATTAAATTTGAATTTTCAAGTTTTTTCCCCATGGTGGTCTAGTTTTACTGGGTTAAATATATGGGTATCTGTATTTTTTGTATAGAGTGTGATAAATCTTAGTTTTCATGAAATTACATGATAGTAGAAATGAATGATTAAGAATTCTTACAGAATTTGTTAGAGAGTTTTCTTGTTATACAGGATTCAGAGGATATGTGTGGTTTAAAGATTTAAAGGTAAATTGAAAAAATACCCCTTAATATTGTAAAATAGTACTTTCAGTTTAGAGGAACAAAGATATCATCTGCTTATAAAAGCTGTATTTGTGGATGTTACAATACATCAGTTAAAACTTATCTCCTATAGTATGGTAAAGAAAAAATAGCATAAACCAAACAGCGCATAAGGAACATTCTTTTCTCTATGAGGTTAATGCTTTGATTCAAGGCCTACAAGTTGCTAACACTTCATTGTAATCTCCGCCTTATTCTCAACCTTGCTTTAAGGAGAGTACTCTGAGTAATGATGTCCATACATTCAATAATGCTAACGTGTAGCCAAAACCTGATATAGAGAAAGTCAGTGTGTATTTGCTGTGAGAATTGCTAGAATTTTTCAGTGAGGATTTCATGTCAGAATTTTCCATGCTCCATAATTCTTGGGTTTTTAAGGCATCGGAAAGAGTTACTTCCCTGAAGTTAAAACACATTCTCTGGTTGTGTGGGCTGGTTTGTTTGGTGTTCTGACTAATATTTTTCCTGTAATTTTGTGACTTTTTCCTCTTTTTATTCAGATAACGTTTCACGTCTGTCGTTAGGAAATCGCTTCTCATGGATATATTCTGTTTATGTTGTTTTTCCTTTTATTCTCTTTGTGTGAACTTGGGAAACTGATTACTTCTGGAAAAGGTGTTTGGCACTGTTGGTCCAAGCTGTCGGGGAGGGACATGCCTGCCCTGTGCCCATCTGGGTCCCACTCAGACCCGGGAGAAGCTGGAGAGAAGAAGGAGATCACCCAGCCAGCCTCCTCTCAGCAGCAGCGGAAGCTACAAACAGCGTGAGGAAAATCCAGGCCCAACCTGTTCAGACCTCAGGAAATGATTCACCAGCATCTACAATAGTCCCATTATTTTTAATTAATTAAACCAAAGCATGCTTTGTAGGGCCCTATAATCTTGAAAAGTTTTCCAGGTTTTGATCTGACTGATGGCTTGCTGCTTTATTTTGTTTGCATTTTTGCAGGCCGTTAGTCTGTTTTAATACTGTGGCACCAGAATTAACAGAGGTGCCATTGACTCAAGAAACCTGTCTGACTCAGAATAGACAAATTTGGGAAAGAACTGAAAGTATGGATTATATGGCTCTTTTTAAGACAAGGAATGACCCAGTGTTTTGCTTTTAAGCTAATTGTTTCTTGTATGTTTTCATCAAGAAAATATCCTATGTTGGGTTCTAGGGTTTGCTGGGGAGAACTCATCTTTCATCTCCTTCAGAGTATCTTTCCTGGGGCTTTAAAGTAAGAAAAATGGTCTGTAGGATGGAGAAATGGTCAAGTCGGAAGCAGCCTCTCCCTGGAGTGTTTCTGATGGGAACGCATTCTATAGATTGGCACTGAACTTGTCATATGGCCAAAACTCCAGTCGTACTTTCCCGCCAAGAGTGACTAGTGCGCTAAAGAGAAGAGCCTCACAGAAGAAAACGCATACCATCCCTGTGAACAGTCAGTGGCATTGTGGCATTGTAGGAACTCCATCAGAGCTTTTTGTCTAGAGTGAATATCCAAATGGCTGGTGATGACTCTTGGGAACTATTTTGGCACGAATTACCTGGAGAGACTTTAAGTATGTTGTCAACAAGAATTTTGACGGGTGGAAGGTAGGGATAGTTACAATGCTTTTCCCCACCTTTGGCGGTGGGGTCTGTCTGCTGATTATGTCCTGGACTCCCTTCTCTCTCTTGGTGACACCAGCCACGTGCCGCCCTTTCCTCAGAGGGCGAAGGGACGCTGTGTGTCTTGTGCCTGCCCCCCTCCCCTTGCTGGGTTTCTTGGTCTCAGGAGCCCCTTGGCGACCTGGAGCTTCCCCAGGCGGATCCCTGGCCGGGACTGTGGGCCGAGATGCTGAGCTGGGCAGAGCCAGAAAAGGTGCTTCCTCCCCGGGCCTGGCCTTTTGCTGGCGCTCGGGCCTGCTCTGTCCTCAGCATCCGGGTGTGCAGAGGGCGCAGACCCTTTGCTGAAGGGCATCCACACTCTGTGCACGCCTGGACGGCTCTTTCTTTCAGTTAGGGTCGGGCCTGAAGGGCTAACAAATCTAGGAACGCGTCTTACGCCTCGCCTCAGCAGTAAGGTTGCGTTGCCAGGTGTTTTTTGAGCTTTCTGTCCTCTGGCCAGGACCCGCCCTTCTGGGTAGCCGCAGCTGCAGGACAGCCGGCCTTCAGCTCAGCGGCTTGGAGCAGTAGCTGTCTCACTACGATCGTGGGTGCCGTGGGTCAGCAGATGGGACCGGACGTGTCGGGGATGGCCCGTCTTTGCTGCCTGACGTCTGAGGCTGCATCTCGGGAAGACGTCAGTCGGGGGTGACTCAGAACAGGGCAGGGCATGGAGGGCCCCTGACGCGGTACCCCTCCCCGGGGCGTGGGCACACAGAGCCGACGGTAAGGGTGGGCTGAGCTCAGCCAGGACTGTCCATGGGAGCGGACAGCGTGGCCGTCTCAGGGGGTCGAGCGTGCCCCAGAGCAAGCCTCCCAGAAGAGCCAGGTGGAAGCTGCCATCTCAGGCGACCTAGCCTCGAATGTCATACTGAGTTGCTTTTCTTGTGCTGCTTGCTCTAGGTTACAGGCGAGTCATCGGCTGGCCACGATTCGGGGAGTGGGGGTGAGGTCCCGCAGAATCAGAGCATGGGGTACGAGGGATGCTGGCACCGTCACTTTGGGGGCTTAGGCCAAAGGGGAAGCTGCATCTTGATATCTGGGTTCTCTAATGCCAGATGTGTGTTTTCTTAGGCAGATCATTCAAACATCTCATCCTTTATTATTTAGTATTATGTATTATGTAATTTAGTATTTAGTATTATGTAATATTTTCTGCATAATATTAAGTATTGTGCAGAAAAAAATTTGAATGATTGCCTGAATCGTCTTTATATCTGTGTGTCTTAGAATCTGACCACTTCTGTGTGACTGCGGGATCAGAGGAGGACTGCTCAACTTGGGTTTAATTCATACCCTTAATCTGAGAATCCGGAATAAGGTGATGAGATTAGGCCAGGTTACTATAAGGGGGGGCAAACTGTCACCATGAACTTTACATCAACAAGGCACTCACACCAGCAGGATAGGAGAGAAGCATTAAAACGGTGGAAATATTCGTCTTTTTGGATAATGTGCAAAAACTCCCCTTACGTCTGATGGCTGTGCTCATTCTGAGTCCTGTGCAGAGACTCACGCTGGGCTTCAGCCCCTGCCCTGTGCCGTCTTAGGAGTGGGGGTCGTGGGCAAATTGTGTTCCACGTAGCATGGAAGTATCATGGCTTTGTGTTGGAGGAAAGAGACTAAGCTAATGGAACAGCCTGGCAACCTGCGTCACCTCAGCGGGTCTCAGCTTTGTCATCTGTAGAATGACGGGTGGCGATCTCTTCTAGCCGTAGGAGAGCTTTGACTTGTTTGTACTTACACAGCACTGGAATAAGGCAGTTATATGACAGCTCAGCATTAACATTAAATACAGAAATACAAGGGTCATTCAGTCAACTTCCCCTTTACTCTTGGCTATATGTATAGACAAACTTTTATTAGCAAGTCCCCAAAGGTACATAGAGATACTGTGGGAAAACTCTGAATTAGGTCAATTATTTAAAAAGATATGACATCATTCTTGCTTTTGAATACTTATGAATCATTATAGATATGAAATATTCTAGTTGAAAGTCTTGGTTTTCCTCTTTTGAACAACAACTCTGAATTCACTGATTTGGAGCCAAAATTTCAGTTTCTAATCTGGTCCCATCACTTCATGGGAAATAGGTGGGGAAACAGTGGAAACAGTGGAATCAGTGTCAGACTTTATTTTTTGGGGCTCAAAAATCATTGCAGATGGTGACTGCAGCCATGAAATTAAAAGACACTTTCTCCTTGGAAGGAGAGTTATGACCAACCTAGATAGCATATTCAAAAGCAGAGACATTACTTTGTCGACTAAGGTCCATCTAGTCAAGGCTATGGTTTTTCCAGTGGTCATGTATGGATGTGAGAGTTGGACTGTGAAGAAAGCTGAGCACCGAAGAATTGATGCATCTGAACTGTGGTGTTGGGAGAAGACTCTTGAGAGTCCCTTGGACGAAAGGAGATCCAACCAATCCATCTTAAAGGAGATCAGTCTTGGGTGTTCTTTGGAAGGACTGATGTTGAAGCTGAAACTCCAGTACTTTGGCCACCTCATGCGAAGAGTTGACTCATTGGAAAAGACTTTGATGCTGGGAGAGATTGGGGGCAGGAGGAGAAGGGGATGACAGAGGATGAGATGGCTGGATGGCATCATTGACTCGATGGACGTGAGTTTGAGTGAACTCTGGGAGTTGGTGATGGACAGGGAGGCCTGGCGTGCTGCGATTCATGGGGTCGCAAAGAGCTGGACACGACTGAGTGACTGAAAGAACCGTTTGGGCTTCCCTGCTGGCTCAGTGATAATGAATCCACCTGCCAACACAGAAGACGCGGGTTTGGTCCCTGGGTTAGGAAGATCTCCCAGAGAAGAAAATGGCAACCAGCTCCAGGATTCTTGCCTGAAAGATTCCTGAAAGACAGAGGAGCCTGGTGGGCTACAGTCCATGGGGTCGCAAAGGAGTCAGATACAACTTAGTGAACACCAGCAAGAACAGTTTAATAGGAAACAGTGCGGTCGGGCTTATGGGGCCTGTTCTGTCTTCGGGGGCTTTCACAGTGCCTTCATAGAAATACTAGCAGAAGTCTAGGCACTGCACTGTTTTTATACTGTTTGCTTATATGGTTTTAGGAATTTGTCCATTTTGCCTAGATTTTCAAATGTGTTGACATAACGCGCTTCATATTCCCCTGCCTTTTCACAGCCTCCAGAGTCTGCAGTTATGTCCTTCTTTTCTTTGCTCTTACTGTTCATTTGTTCTTTCTTTTGTCTTGATCCGCCTTGCCCACAGTTTATCAGTTTCATGAGTTTTTTCAAAAACCAGCTTGTGGCTTTGTTGCTCTTCTCTCTTGCTCTGTTGTTTCCCTTTTCTGTTTCATTAAGTTCAGCTTTTGTTTTCTGTTGCTTCCTTTATCCCTATTGTTTCTTTTCCTTTATTTGGGTTTAAATAGAGGAAAAGAAACATTATAGTTGCTGTTTTTCCCCACTGGTAAAACTGTGTCTCTGGCTCTATAATATTTAGCCTTCCTTAGGGTGTGAATTCTGCGCCTCATATAGCTGGCGTACAGGAAATGGATGAGTTTTGTGATTGGCGTTTGTTGACATCTGGTGGGGAGGGCATCTGGATTCCCGGAAGGGCTTCCCCCAGAGTAAGGAGGAGTCACCCTGGGGAGCAGGACGTGAACATCAGGTCCAGGGAATCCTCACTGCAGCGACCGGGTGAATGTGGACTGCAGAATGGTGTTTTCTGGAAGCTGTGGCATAAAATAAGCAAAGCAATTGAAAATTTGTTCAAATTATAAAATAACTCATACCATATATAGCACCTGTGTACAGTTTAATCACCAGATTATGCTCTTGCAAAACAGCCCAAGTTTGTTTCACCCCCCCCCCCCCCCCCCCCCCCCCCCCCCACT
>SJXO01000953.1:134665-206223 GCA_006408615.1 Connochaetes taurinus
CAAGTAGCCACAAATATATTTGCATTTAAGTGTTTTTGACAAAAGTCCTAAGGTATCTGCCTCAATGCTGATAGAGTTTCAAGTTGGGAGAGGTTAAGTCAAGCCCTTTGAGCGGAGCCAAAGAACCAGGCGAAAACAAATAGCCACAGTTCTTTGGAATAAGCTCTGCTTTGCTGCTTCTGGTGGTGGTCTGCGTACTGGAAATGTGGGCTGTTCTCTTCTAAGTGCCCCCACCACTGAGCTGGGGAGGAGAGCTAGTTATGATACCACAACACTGACCTTCCCCTTGAGATTGAGCTGGTTTTGTTTTGTTTTGTTTTTTATTAAATGTTCCCTTGGTTTTGCAATCTTTTAGCTGTTCCCACAGTGCCAAAAAAGTTGTTGGAGACAGTTTTGCCAGTTTATTTTCTGTGGAGGAAGGAGCGTTTAGAGCTCCCTGCTCTGCATGCCCACTGCTGTCCCTTGGCATCTGACCTTGGTTTTGCCGGCTGCTGTCACCCTCAAAGTGGAGCTGTTCAGCATCCAGCCCTGCCCTTCTTGATGAGCCTATTTTACTGAAATGTATGAGTGGATATCCTCTTTATTGCTTATGGATTTTGCATGGCAGCATTTACTTTTCTTAGTATATACTTTCCAGAACACTCTAGAATCTATAAGTGTTGTAGCCATGCATTCCAGGAAACAAACTCACTCAGAAGGAAAATGCAGATAGTGGAGTACAGTTTATTACACTGGTGGGCCCAAGGCAGAGTCTCCTTTTAGCCAAGGACCCGGACCTGTTTTTGTGAAAACCTGAGTGTACCTCCCCAAATTCTCTGAAACTAGTCTGAACAAAGGAAAAGAAAGATACAATCTAAGTTAACCTGTGATTCATATGCCTTAAGCCTAGGTAGTTAACAGTGTATAATTATCAATAGGCTTGTGGCCATACCCCAATAGGCATAATAGAATTTTTGATTCTATTCGGTTATACAGATCATTAGAGTATTCTTTTAGGCCGTGGAGAGTCTAGGTACGAGCCCTGGGGCTCTTTTCCGGGGGGTCTGGTTTTCCAGTTGGTGTGTCGTTTCCATAAATACTGGGCATAGAGCTCAAAGGCCACAGTCCAGCCCAGGATGGAGTCCTGCTTTCAAGATGGAGCCTGTTCTGTCTGTTTCCTCCTTCTTTAGCACTATGCTAATGAAGGTCAAGTTCACCTAGGTCAAGTTGATTATCCCAAGTTAATGTGATAAAAAATTAAAGCCTAATATTTTGTTGTAATAAAATAAGATTTCCTTGCACAACAGTGATCAGCGTAAAGTTTAAATTCTGTTACTCTAAGATTCAACTTTGCTAGAATTTATCTAATTTTGAAGTCAATAGTGTTCGGTGCACATATTTCATAAAATATTTATTTATTTGGCTGCACTGGGTCTTCGTTGTGACATGTAGGATCTTCAGTGTTGGTTGCAGAGTGTGGGATCTAGTTCCTTGACCAGAGAGCAAACTTAGGCCCCTGCACTGGGAGCTTGGGGTCTTGGCCACTGGACCCCCAGGGAAGTCCCCAGTGTGCACTTTGAATGTGCATTTTACCGTTTGATTCATGATGCTCTTGCCCACTGGCCTGAGAGCCCTTTGGCGCAGAGACAGTCTCTGTTTTCACTCACCTTTGTGCCCCTAGCACTTGGCATGGCGCCTGGCACATAGTAGGTACCCAGGGAGTGTTTGTAGAATAAGTAAGGGGACACAGAGGGTGTTAGATGAGGACTATGGGGTGTAGGCTTGTACTGCTTGAATCATCTAAACCTTTAAATTGAGTTAAGTCGGATAAAAGAGTGATGGGAAAGTCTCCTGGGTTTTAGCTTTAGTTTTTGTGGATTACTTAGGAAAAAACCAAACACCAGATTCTCTAGGACCCGTCTCTTTTAATCACTTCCAGTTGGACGTGTCAGGATAAATTTTTTTTCCCTTGTTTTGAAATGAATACAAACTGCTCTTAGGTCATCTAACATCTTTAACAAAGAGAAATCTAAAGTAGAAGCCCAGGATTTTAGCATTCCAGGCCTTGGAACTGTCAGCTGTGAGCAAATCAACTTTTCCACGACTCATAGTCAGCCTCAACGATCTGTGCTCCTTGAGGCTTGTTGGCGTGAATGGTGGGTGGTGCCTCTCCCCCCACACCCAGCCCTGCTCTGAAGTGCAGCATGGTCTACTGGTTTACCAGTCTTACTCAGCGTAAGTCAGGGACTGGGGGTAACCAGATACCTTTAGGTCAGAATTTCAGGTTTTATTCAACTATATTTCATGTATTATATGAAACTTAAATCTACACAATTCAGGGCTTAAAAAAAAAAAAGTATAAAATGGCCTAAAGTCATTATGGTTATGCAGTGTGTCCATTTAAAATTCCGAAATCCCACCAGTAGACATATTTCTCTTAGTTCAAGTTATAAATATGTGCTTTATTGTTCATTTTGTTTACTGCATTTATCCAGTGTGTTTTTTTCTTGTTGGGCTGTGGTTCACGTAATTTCACCCGTTAAAAGTGCACGATTTATTGGTTCTTAGTATACTCAGATGTACAACCATCAGCGCTGCCTCATTCCAGACCATTTTCATCTCTGGAAAGAGAAACACCCTGCTCGTCAGCAGCCACTGCTGGCCCTGGCAGCCACTGGTGGACGTCCCGTCTCTTTGAACTTGCCTATTCTGGACTATTCATATAAGTGGAATCATATGACGTGTGGTCGTTTGCAACTGGCTTTATTTTTTAACTTAATCACAGAGTGTGTTCAAGATCCCTCCATGCTACAGCAAGTGGCATCAGCACTTTCAGATCTTCCCTATGGCTGACGGTCCTCTGTTGTGTCACTCCGTCGCGCTTTGTCCGCTCACTACCTGATGGGCGTGCGGGCTCTTTTCATCGCTTGGCTCTTACGAGTAATGTGGCCCTGACACTTGCGTGCAGTCTTTTCCGTGTGGACGGTCATTTGCATTTCTCTTTGGCTGCACCCCTAGATGTGGAATTGAGGTCAGACGGTCACTCTATGTTTAATTTTTTTGAGGATCCAGATGTTTTCTGAAGCAATCCAGTTGGCTTTCCAGTGACCGTTTCAAGTTCACAAAACAAAGGAATTCACCATATTCGCTCTCAGTTCTATGAACTAAACATTCCAAGTGCTAACAATTTATTGGGAGCGTGTCTGCATAAAAACAGTTAAAATTATTTTCTTTGGATCACCCTCTTCGAGGACATCTAAAGGTTACTGCCATGCCCGTGAGAATGGAATCTTTTGCTGATCCTTCATGATGACTAGTATTTCTTTTCTCAATATTTAAATAGTTATTAATTTATTTGGCTGCACCGGGTCTCAGCTGCAGCACATGAGATCTTCAGTCTTCATTGCAGCATGTGGGGTCTGGTTCCCTGACCAGGGATGGAACCTGGGCCTCCTGCATCGGGAGTGTGGAGTCTTAGCCACTGGACCACCAGGAAGTCCCGGTGGCTGGCATTTCTGCGTGAGTGGCTTTAGATTGCTCACAAGCAAACAAAACAAGGCTGTTACTCATAAAATCAAATACTCTAGAATCAGACAGAGGTGAGGGCTAGCTCTGCTGTTAGGTTCCAAGCAGTGTCACTCTGGGGAATGATTCCCTTTCGTGAACCTCAGTTTCCTCCTCTGTAAAATGGGATCAATAATAGTCCCTACTGCCCATAAGTCTTAGAATGAGATCATGTGTGAAAAACACTTGCCTGACACTTTCCACGTTCTCAATGAATGTTAACCACTGTTAACCTTGTTATTACTATTGTATCATTATTTAACTGCAAAGACTTTCTTTAGAAGAATACGTTAAATAATACTTAAAAACACATTCCTGACACTACTTGGAGATGAATCTTGCTTTACTATCATGATCATATTTTCATTCTAGCAAACAATTTATACTCAAAAACTTTTAAGGTGAGAGGAGAATGGGGGGAGGACAACTTAAATCCATTTGAAATTGCTCTTTGGTGATTAGTATTCATCTTATCCTTCAATGTATGTAAAATTAAAGCAGTTTTTTTTTCCATTAAAGCAGTTTTTTTTCCTTTCCTTCTTTCTTGAAGCAAATGAAGTTTAGACTCAGAGAAATTTATTTTTATAGCTAAAATGAAATACTGAAATCATCCCTCCTTTTTGCATTACTTATTCTTTAAGAAAGAACAGGGTAAGTCCTTCACAGAATGTTTGCAAGACACTTGATTGCACAATAGGTTGTCAGCAGTCACATTTCTCTTTGGTTTTGCTTTACTTGTAAGTAACCAAAGTGATTTTTTTTTCAGCTATTGCCACATCATGTAACGCTACTAGTACAATGTAAATAAAATATCGACAAAATGCAAAAGTTATAAGCATATGAAATAAACAGTTGAAAACAAAAATGAAAGCCAAGAACAGTTGGCAAACATTCCGATAACACCCTGCTTGTCAGTTTGAAAGGAATGCCTCTTCGCCCAGGCTGTGTGCAGGATGGCCCGTTGTCTCCATCGAAAGTGCCGAGGTATGTTTCTGTGACTCTGTAGCATCAGCATGTTTAGAGCTGGAAGGGGCCTGGATAACAGAGAGCCGTCTGGCTCAGGGGTTCTCAGCCTGGGCATTGCAAACATCTGGGGCTTGTAGGTCTTTGTACGGGGGTGCCCTGTGCCTTGGGGGCTGCTGAGCAGTGTCCCTAGTCTCTACCCTGAGATGTCGGGGGTCGCTCTCCCCCCGCCCCCTTCACTGACAGCTAAAGCTGTCTCCAGCGTTGCCAGATGTCCTCTGGTGGCGACGTTGCCCCCCACCGAGTATCGTTCATCTAGTGCATGCCATGGTGCGTACCCCCTGGAGCACCACCCAGTCTGCAGGGGCTGAGATATCCCAGGAGAAGCTTCTGCAGTCAGATGAGTTTGGAGACCCTCGTTTAAACAAGAGAAGATGGGAGAGCTGTCAGCATGCTCTAATGCCAGCCGGGGGGACACACCGCAGGTCTCGGCTCCTTTGCCTACAGGCCCTCTTCAGAGGGCAGCTCGCAGGAAGTGACACCCCGCTGTGCCCCTGATGCATTGCTTCCATTTTCCAGGTGGGGACACTGAGGCCCAGGGAGGATGCCTGCCTGGCCACAGGTGCCAAGGGCTCCTTGATAGTTCACTGCACGATCGCTGAGTGAGCACTCGCCCAGTGCGAGGCCCCGGGGGATAGCGCTAGTCCTCTGGACAAGCGCAGACCCGGGGTGCGGGTGGTCGGGCGAGGAAGGAGGCCCTGCAGGAGGCCGGCAGCTCACAGGAAGGGGCCTAATGCACGTTCGTGGGCCCTGAGGCCCCCGAGGCCGCCCCAAGCCTGACCGTCGGTGGCAGTGCCAGAGGACCTGTCGGGGAGGCCAGTCAGCAGCCTGGCTGGACGGACCGGCGGTGATTCCCCCGCGTAGTAACAGGCCGGGAACGGGTGAGGGCTGGGACGCGAGCCCAGGATGGAGCTCTGGGGGGCATCCGCGTGTAAGGGGACCCACCAGGAGCAGCCCCAAAGGCAGATGAGAGGAGGGCGGAAGAGACTAGATCAGGTCCGCCCCCCCGCGGAAGGTCTGTGCCCCCAGGGCGGCGGGCACACAGTGTCAGCCTGGAGGGGTGGGAGGCAGATGGGGGGGCTCATGGGGCAGGGGCCGCGTGTGCGCCTGTGATTCAGCTTGAGGTTGGACGGCAAACAGCGAAATTCTGTACGGAGAAGGCAATGGCACCCCACTCCAGTACTCTTGCCTGGAAAATCCCATGGATGGAGGAGCCTGGTGGGCTGCAGTCCATGGGGCTGCTAAGAGTCGGACACGACTGAGCGACTTCCCTTTCACTTTTCACTTTCATGCATTGGAGAAGGCAATGGCAACCCACTCCAGTGTTCTTGCCTGGAGAATCCCAGGGACGGGGGGAGCCTGGTGGGAGTTGGACACGACTGAAGAGACTTAGCAGCAGCAGCAGTAAGGGGTTATCCTGCCCCCGCCCCCAACCGTGGGACCCGCGGTGTCCAGTGCCCTGGAGGTTGTGGGTGACCGTGGCAAACACCCATTTCATCGGGTGATATTTTGAGGGGGAGTGGGAGTTGGAAAAGTAGAGACTAGAGTTCGGAAAATTTCTCAAGGTTAGTGGTGAGTGGTTTGGGGGGTGTGGCCAGAGAGATGGATTGTGACGTCAGGCTTAAAAGAAAAATAAAATGGGAGAGGCTTGAGCATATTTAAATGCTGGGGTTTGGGTCCTTTGTCAGGACTCACCTTGGGGCATCCAGATGGAGCTGAGGGTGGGGTGTGTCGGTCAGCTCAGTCCAGTCCCTTAGTCCTGTCCGACTCTTTGCGACCCCATGGACTGCACACGCCAGGCCTCCCTGTCCGTCACCAACTCCCGGAGTTCACTCAAACTCACGTCCAGTGAGTCGGTGATGCCATCCAGCCATCTCATCCTCTGTTGTTCCCTTCTCTTGCCCTCAATCTTTCCCAGCATCAGGATCTTTTCAAATGAGTCGGTTCTTCGCATCAGGTGGCCAAAGTGTTGGAGTTTCAGCTTCAACATCAGTCCTTCCAATGAACACTCAGGACTGATTTCCTTTAGGATGAACTGGTTTGACCTCCTTGCAGTCCAAGGGACTCTCAAGAGTCTTCTCCAACACCACAGTTCAAAAGCATCAATTCTTTGGCGCTCAGCTTTCTTTATGGTCCAACTCTCACATCCATACATGACCACTGGGAAAACCATAGCCTTGACTAGAGGGACCTTTGTTGGCAAAGTAACGTCTCTGCTTTATAAGGTGTGTAGGTTCCTGAAAATCACCCGTTCACTGCCTACACAGAGAGCCTTTCCAAATGCAGAGAAGGCTCCTGAGAAGACAGCGGGGATCAGAGTGCCCTGGTAAAGTCCTCACACACGTGGGGGGCAGACTCACTGTCTAGTTTTGCCTAACATGAGAAAGGAGCCTCTAGGATAAAAGAGCTGCCCGGGTCTGACCGTGTCACATGGTGGCCATCTGCTGTGGCACCTTCACGTGGCAGCCATCTGCTGTGTCCTTCTGGTGCCTCCGTGCAGGGGAAGGACTTCTCTGCCGCCGTTTCCTCTCCCTTGGGAGGATGGTGTGTGTTTCCTGACCGGGGGCAGCAGGCCCTTTCTCCCTCTGGGGGCCCCCCGCACTAGGCAGTTCTCACCACCCCTGAATCTTGGACTGAAGAAGCGTAGTCCTCCAAAAACCTAAAGAGGGGAGAACATTCTCTCCTTCCCCAACACAGTATCGTCTAGAGCATCCCAGGGTGCGCCCTGCTGAGTCCCTAAGGAGCGAGGCGGCTGCATGCCCTGCACAGGCCAGGACCCTCCTGGGGGCCTGCGCTTGCCCCACGTGGACCCTCCCAAGGCCTTCCTTTGCGGTGGAGGTGCCTCCCGGGAGGTCACACGCCCGAGAGCTGGAGGAGTCACCTGACCCTTAGTTCAGCACGCGTTCTCCCAGCCGGAATGTGCCGCCTGGCATGTCTGCCCTTCCAGAACCCAGAACAGGCCCTTCTGAGGTCCTGCCCCTGGTTCATTCCCTTTTCCTCTAGTCTAAAAGGTCCTGTGGCATAGAGGATGCCTTTGATGAATTCCCCATTTAACCTGGGGAAGCAGCCTCCTGAGCGCTTGTTTTCGTCTGGCTCATTTTGCAGGCGGGCAAGCTCTCCCTAGTAGTTGGCACACCCCGATTTTCTGGTGCGTTCGCCGTGCGTGATCCCCATGGCTGGGAGGCGGCAGCAGTGGCCTCCCCCTCCACAGCGCTGCTGGGGCCAGCTGTGTTTGAAAGCCTCCTAATTGTTATTTATTCTGCCTGTAGATCTACAGCCCCACACATGTGCGAGTAGGACTTGGGCGGGTCATCTCGCTGTTTTGATCAGAGCTGCCGTAAATAAGGGCAGGGCTGGGAGGGGGCTGGGCAGACAGAGGGAGAGGCTGTGGCCGTCCCCCGGGGTTCCCCTGAGCCACCCCTGGAACACCCTGACGCCCGGGCCTGGGGCTGCAGGCCTCTGTTGGTGAAGGGGGACTTGGTGGAAGTCAGCCTTTGTGCTTCTTTTATGAAAAGTTCTGTCGGACAGTCACAGCTACTTGGGAGTCCCTTGGACTTCAGGGATCCAACCAGTCCATCCTAAAGAAAAGCAGCCCTGACCATTCATTGGAAGGACTGATGCTGAAGCTGAAGCTCCAGTACGTTGGCCCCCTGATGCGAAGAGCTGACTCACTGGAAAAGACCCTGATGCTGGGAAAGATTGAAGGCAGGAGGAGAAGGGGGAGCAGAGGGTGAGATGGTTGGGTAGCATCACCGACTCGATGAACATGAGTTTGAGCAAGCTCCAGGAGATAGTTGAGGACAGAGGAGCCTGGCGTGTTGCAGTCCCTGGGGTGGCAAAGACTCAGATGAATGAGCACTGCCATATCTACTTAAATAAAATCCAGCATAAGCTGTCACTGAAACATGCAGTAAGCTACCAAGGCCGGACAGTGGGAGCTTACACAGAGGACCGTCTTTCTCCCCATCCTGGCCCCTGCCGCCCAGTTGCACCCCCCACCCCGGCGCGTTCTCCTGGAGACGTTTGCTGTGTGAGCCAGCACGCACGCACACGTGTCCCCCTTAGAAACACAGCAGGCTCTTCCAGCGCCCTTCGTCACGTTGCTCTTTCCCGCGTCACGCTGTTTTCCGATGTTTCCGAGTGAGTGTGTGTGCAAAGAGTTTCTCACTCCCATGGCCTCCAGCCCTGTGCTGCGCTGACGGATGCTTGATTTAATCAGTTTTCTCGGGAACACTCATTGCTTTTCCTCTTTAATTATCACCAGAGGTGCTAGTAGGAAGGGACTATTTTTAAAATTCTCTCCCTAGTTTGTGAAAACTGTCCCGTTATACAACGCACACTCTTGATGTGATTAGCACTTTGTCCTAGAAACAGGAAGAGCAGGAGCCGTGTGGGATCTCTGGTTCCAAAACCACAAACACCGTTGATAAAGCTTACAGGGTTTCGCCTTTGATGAAGATCCAAGAACCACACAGGTGGTCTGCCACAGTGGTGGTCCCTGTGCCCAGAGCCGCATGCTCTCAGGCTGTGACTGAGGAGGGGTGAGCTGCTGGGCACACAGAGACGTCTGTGTCCTCTGAGGGCTGAGCAGTGGGCAGGGTGTCCCAAGCTACCTGCAGACCCCGTGGCCCACGGGGAAACCCTTCGTTTTCCACCCAGTGCGATCAGCGCAGTGACTAGACAACTGCCAGGCAAACGAGCAGGGGGCATTCTTGCTCCAATGTGGGAGGGCAGAGGGTCCCCAGAGGACGAGCCCACGGCCCTGTGCCCCAAGGATGCCCTGGAGGAGGACGGGTCAGCTAAGGGGTGGGGCAGTGCAGGGACAGGAAAGGGAACATCATGGGCGTGGGGACCGCCCGGCCCATCTCCAGGCCTTCCGAGTGTGTTCTGGCGGGGTCACCAGGGCTCAGCAGAGGCTTTTTGAAGGACCTAGGAGCTTGGACTTCAGGCTGCGGGTGCCCTCGGAATGCTCTTTGGCAGGGGTATGAGGCTGCCCGATGTGTCTTTTTGAGATCTTCCAATGGCCAGGGGAAGGGAGACTGACCTGGAAAGGGGCAGATGGCATTTAGGGAGTGGTTGGCATCGTGTGAGTGCAGCACGGCGGGGCCTGCATGAGGCTGCAGGCAGGAGGGTGGGCGTGGGGAGCCTGTTAGATTGTGGGGTCAGCAGGGGGCGGCCAGAGCAGGACGTGCTGAGACTCAGCCCCTGGTGGCTTAGTTAGAATGGTGGGCAGTGCATTTAATACACGCGTCTTTACCAGTGTCTGACGTTGTTTTTCTTGGATAAACCCTGGAAGCAGAACTGCTGAGTCAAAGGAAACAACGTTTTAAAATCAAATTATCTCCGTGAAAGCTTTGCCTGTTTACAAGGCCCGCTGGCAACGAGGGCCTCCCTGCTGGCTCAGTGGTAAAGAATCTGCCTGCTAATGCAGGAAATGAGGGTTCGATCCCTGGTCAGGAAGATCCCGTGGAGGAGGAAATGGCAACCCCGTCTAGTATTCTTGCCTGCAGAACCCCAGGGACAGAGGAGCCTGGAGGGCTCCAGTCCAGGGGGTCGCAGAGAGTCAGACAGGACTCGGTGACTAGAAACCAACAGGCAAGGAGGAAGCTGGGGTCCCCTCCAGCCTCGGCCTCAGCAGCAGTGTCCCCATCCCTCTGAACTGACACCAGTTGCTCGGCAGAGAACGCCTATCTTGTCTTGTTCTCATCTGTGTTTCTGTGCGTACTGGCAAGAGGGAAGGTTTTTTACGTTTATTTTCCCACCAGCTGCACGTTTGTGTTTTTGCTTATGTTTGTCTTCAGGCATCTATCCTCTCCTTTTTTCTTTCTTCGGGCGCTGTAAGTACGTAGTTGCTCCAGCTCCTCTTTTTGTGTGTTTGTTGTGGTAGGCCCCTGGTTTGTTGTAGCATCCTGCTAGTTGGTTATGGTGCTTACTTTTGCTTATATTGTTTTGTTGATGACGCAAGTTTTTCTAAAATGGAGTAAACTGTTTTGTTCATGCTTTCTGCCTCTTTTTTGTTTGATTTTGGCCGTGTGGCTCATGGCGTCTTAGTTCCCTGGCCAGGGATTGAACCCAGACCTGGCAGTGAGAACACCAAGCCCTAACCTCTGGACCTCTGGGGATTCCTGTGCTTTCTGCCTTTAGTTCAGTGTTGAGAGAGTGCTTCCTTGAACTTGGCTTATATAAGTAGTGGGGTTTGTATAAATATTCATGTCTGTGTTCACTTTTTACCTTTAAATCTTTAATCACGATTTTTCTGGTGTAAGATGTGTTGTAGGAATCTACCTTTTTAGTTTCCAATAGTTAAAAAAAAAAAAAAGACACCACTTTTTCTAAAACCAAAAATCAGGACACACACCTACCCTAAAAGAATTTTTATGCAGTTTGTGAGGGAAGGCAGTCTCAGAGATGAGATGTAGAGGTATTTGAATTTCTAAGATATTATACATGGTTAAAAAACAATAGAATGTTTGAAATCAGTCTATGGGAAAGTTCAGATCGTAAATATTGCTCATGGTTTATGTGGTTGCAGCCTGCATTTCACTGAAAGCTCAAAGTTCCTTCCTCTTTGAAACATTAATTTAAACATCGAAATGACTTTTCAAGTGGTTGGTGACTCTAATCTTTACACAATCATAAGTTCTTTTCTATGCAAAACATTTGAGACAGCCCCTTCTTTTGCCCATGGTAGAGGAAATCGGACCATAACCAAAGACTGGGGAGTCTTAACCCACAGGGTTAAATGGAGCCTCGACAAAACTGCTTAAAAAACAAAAGACTGGCTTAAAACTCAACCTTCAAAAAACTAAGATAAAGGCATCTGGTCCCATCACTTCATGGCAAATAGACAGGGAATATTTGGAAAGTGACAAATTTTATTTTCTTGGGCTCCCAAAGCACTGAAGATAGTGACTGCAGCCATGAAATTAAAAGATGCTTGCTCCTTGGAAGAAAAGCTTTAACAAACCTAGACAGCTTGTTAAAAAGAAGAGACATCACTTTGCTGACAGAGGTCTGTATAGTATAGTCAAAGCTATGGTTTTCCCAGTAGTCATGTATGGATGTGAGAGTTGGACCATAAAGAAGGCTGAGCACCAGAGATCTGATGCTTTGGAATTGTGGTGTTGGACAAGACTCTTGAGATTTCCTTGGACAGCAAGGAGATCCAGCCAGTCAATCCTAAAGGAGATCAGTCCTGAATATTCATTGGAAGGACTGATGCTGAAGCTGAAACTCCAATACTTTGGCCACCTGATACGAAGAACTGACTCGTTTGAAAAGACCCTGATGCTGGGAAAGATTGAAGGCAGGAGAAGGGGACGACAGAGGATGAGATGGCTGGATGGCATCACCGACTCAACGGACATTAGTTTGAGCAATCTCCGGGAGATAGTGAAGGACAGGGAAGCCTGGCGTGCTGCAGTCCATGCAGTCGCAGAGTCGGACACGATGGAGCCGCTGAACACCACCACCGCCCCAGCAGAACTGTGGAAGTCTCTGGAAATAAAATGCCACAGCCCCTTACATTTATCATCTTGGCAGCAAGGCAAACATTTTCTGAACTTTTAGAAATAATTTAGGTGCCTAATGGAATTCTAAATAGTTAAATTTGTTTTGTTTTTAAATTCTGGAGCTTGATCGGTCTTTTTCCTAAGAGAGAGCACTGTCCTGGACTGGCTGTTTAGGAGAGATCTCGAGACGAGTCTGCGGATGGGACTGTCTGTTGACATGTGCTTGGCCTGGGCTGTGTTGTCCACTTCAGCCTGTGCTCCTGGCTCCCTGGCGAAGCCTGGCTTCTCAGTAGACGCTCTTTGCACGAGCCCGAGGCGGGCTTCCGTGGCCTTCAGGCCACCCAGAGGGCCATGTGTATCTGTTTGATAAACTCTGTGGTTTGTCTGTTCTCTGTGCTTTTGCCAACTGGTTGTAAAAAAAAAGAAAGAGAAGCAAGCAAGCAAACATATTATGTTAAGTGTTTTTCATTTTGCTTGAGTTTATGGAAAATGTAATTGTATTTCTAAAACAACAAAAGATTGTTTCTCTGGGGAGATTGTGGGGGGCATTTAGTCTTTTTTTTTTTTTTTAAGGCTGTGAATATTAACTATGAAAATGGATATATGATCTTGTGAGGACGTTTATTTCAGCAGGCTAAGCAGTGTTTGTTCCCAGAGCAGGGCTGTAGCTGCTGACGCTGGGGTGTCAGAGGCTGGGAGGGGCTGAGGTTGGGAGGCATCGTTTTGCTCCTTAGACACAGGTTTTTGTGTTGTCCAGGTGTCGGTCCTGACCATTCGTCTTACCTTTGCAGTTCGGGGTTTCCAGACTCAGCATCCTTGACGGTTGGGCTGGATGATTCTTGTTGCGAGGGGGCGTCCTTTGCATCCTGGGATGTTTAGAAGCACCCCTGGGCCCTCCTCACTAGATGCCAGCGCTCCCCTGCCCTCCCCAGCCCCGACAGTTGAAGAACGCCCCCCTGTGCCTGGTGGAGTGGCGTCTCCCGGGCCTGTAATCCCTGTGTGAGAGGCCAGCACACAGGTTTGACTTTTCCACGGAGTGCTTTCAAGTTGAATGGTCATCTTCAGGGCAGTAAGGGGGTCCTGGGAGGCACCTTTCTGTAGCTTTCCTGGAACGTCAGTGACCTTTCGCAGCCCTGCAGTTCACTCCCTGAATGTGTTACGTTGCAGATGAGGCCTGTGAGCCGAGGGGTGGGTGGAGGCTCTGGGGGACTGTTTTCTAGAAACGCTGATCTGATGCAGGCGTCCTTGGATGCCGGCTGAAGGTGGGAGTCGCACGGTGCTCCTGTGGTTGTTGAACTTGGTTCCTTGCTGTGCTCATGGCGTCAGTCACGAGAGCAGGAGGCGCCTTTTCTAAAATACCTGCCTGCCCTTCTGGGCTGTGCAGGGTGTTCAGGCTCTGGCCTTATGTGGACGGCTGGCCTACTGAGATGAAACGTCCGCCCGCTGGGGAAAATCTGGAAAGTCGGACAGAGCCGGCAACCAACCCGGACCCGACCGCGCGCTTTAAGGGCTGCGAGTTCCGCACTCAGCCAGGCTTTAGGGGCCTGCATTTTCCTCACACGCGATTCAGCTCCCTTCTCACTGGTGCTGATTTTTAGAGCTGCTTCCTTCTCAAACTCGCACTGACAGGACCGTACGGATCAAACAAAAGGCAGAAGAGCCGAGTCACAGGCTCAGTCTCTAACACGAGTGCCGTACTTGCATTAAGCCTGGATAAGAGTTATGGTTTTCTGTTGGGTTTTTCTTAATAAAGCAATAATTACTTCATGAAAAATTGGTCTGAAAGGTGGCCATTGATGTGTAATTTTATGTTTCACATTAAAATTTACTTGTCTTACATCATTTTTAGTATTTCTTTCAAGCATAACTGCCTAGATAATGAAATTATATTAACTCATTGCTAAATGTATTTTTATTAGTTACATAACTGGAGTGAATTACAAATCTCTTGCCAAAAGCATTGCTTTGCTTATACTGGACAAGCAATTAATCATGTTTGGATCTGCTTTTCTTAAAGTTTTGATGATATTGTAAAGCTTCTTGATGATTAGAATAAGGTGAACTATTGCTGCATTGTGTAAGGTGCCCGTTAATGCATTCTAAAGGACTATGGAATAATAATTAGAATTATAGTCAACTTTCAGTGATCACTTCAAGGATGACTGCTGTCAGAGGGAAGAAGAGGTGTTACAGAAAATAAGAAGCATTGGAAAGAAATACAGGAGACCTGGCCGTCCCAGCCTCTCTCTCCAGACCTAATGTTTCGTCTACGGCTGCAGGGGCCTGGGCCGTAGAAGGGGAACCGCAGCCTCAGATTAGGAATCTTCTTTGGAGGACAGCGCACGTGCCGTTTTTTTCCCTTCCGCCTAGCAGGTTCTGATCGGCCCTTGTCAGAACGCACATCTGTCTGGACCCCAGAAACAGGCACCCATTGTTTGTTCCATATATAATGCAGGGGCAGCATTTAGAAGCATTTACTGAGGCTGACCCCAGGGTTGGGCGTGGCTGGATGCCTCCTAGGAAACGTGGGGAGCAGGAGATGGCTTCCAGGCCCTTCTCCCTGGCCCTCTTTTCCTTCTGTTAATGTCTCACCCAGGCATGAGTATTCTCTGTTTGAGGACCTACATTCAGTTTATGGCTTTCAAGAAAGAGAGACAGCTAACACTGTCGCTCTAAAGATTAGAGAGGAAGAATCCAGAAATGTGCGGACTGTGTATACAAGCGTTTGAGGGATGACAGCCTTGCCTCTAACTTATTCAGTGCTTGTGGGCAGCTAGCTAGCTATATAGTTTGTTTGAATCATCTGACCTTGTCTCTGTTTAAATATAGACATTTCAGGAATACAGCCAATCCATGCTTTCTGCTCTGGCCTCCTGAAAATCAACACAGCCCATACGTGCTTGTATGGTAGAAGTGTGCGCCTCTGTGTAGACAGGATGTCGGGTGAAGGGTGGTCACACGCTCTTGGTGGCCACGTCTTCGTTTAGGGCAGTAGTCTAACAGCTGTTGGAGGCTGGATAGATTCAAACTCTGAGTGTTTATAGTTTGCCAGAGTTTCTAGATCTGTTGATTCAGAAACAAATGTAAATCTTTAACCTGTGGATTTTTATTTTTCAATGCTTATCTTAGAGAAGTCGGTTGGTTGAATTTATTTCAGAGAAGGTCATAGGCTGGAGCTCTGTATCCAGGACTTAGCTTTGCAGATTCCACGATGGCATTGTACTGCCTCCAAAGAGATGGTCTCCAGGGGGCCGTGTTCAAAGACGGCATCCTCTCAGCCCACAGATAGCTGTGAGTGTCTGATGTGTTGGGTGCACACCAGGAAATAAGACAAAACATAAACATGTGAGTAAATGGGAAAACCATCAGAGAAGGCCCACGCATTGTTAAAATTGAGTGAAGCCATCAAAAGATAGTTATTTCTGGAATGAAATCAATAAAGATGGATTAGGCCTCAGCGGGACAAGAATGGTGGTAGAATCGTGGAGCGTCCGAACGCACAAAGGCCCAGGATGTCACTGTGTTCACATTACACAGAGTATTGGGGACCGTTTACATTGGAGCGATGTTTTCATTATTTCCACCCTGCTTCCCTGAAAAGTGGCATATTTCAGAAAACCTCAGGAAAATGTTTGCTCGCAGACATTATAGAGGAACAAGGAACTGCAGGGTGGCGGGGAGCCGATGGCACACCTGGGCCTGCAGGCAGTGGGTGGCACCTGAGTCCTTTGCTCTAAAGAAAAGGATTCATGCTATCTAAGCAAGAAATTCTGTATTTGAGATGTGCAAAACCCCAAATGAGCGGGATTTGAGGGAAACCAGAGAGGATAGGAAAGGACTCAGTAAACGAGAGAACATCCGGATTACTTTCCTGTGCGAAGGACCCAGGCACGTCCCTCCTCCAGCCTCGGGCGGGGGTTGGGGAGGAGAGAGCCCCTCCCCCAGGACCACTGCCCCCGGCCCCCATTATCCCCTGGACCTCCCCTCACCTTCCAGGGCTTTCTCTGGACGGGCTTTCCTTGCAGCCTGCAAGCATGCCTGCCTTGCTCACACTGTGCACCAGCCCTTTCTGCGGGGTGCCAGCTCCTGTGTGCCTCCCTCCTTGTCACGTTTATGAAAAAAGGAGTCTGCTCTCTGCTCTCACAGTCTCTCTTCCTGTGTCCCCCCCCCAAACAGCTGGGTCATCCCGTGTTTGCTTTTGCAGAGGCTGCAACTAAGGTTCACTAATTCAGTCCTTATAATAAAATAGGTCTACGGGTGAGGCCGGCACAGCTTTGAATACTGGCTCAGTACCCAGCAAAATGTTCGAAATACAGACTTGTCACGCGGTAACTCAGACAGTAAAGAATCTGCCTGCCACGCAGGAGACCCGGCTTCAGTCCCTGGGTCGGGAAGATCCCCTGGAGGAGGGCATGGCAACCCACTCCAGCATTCCTGCCTGGAGAATCCCATGGACAGAGGAGCCTGGTGGGCTACAGTCCATGGGGTTGCAGAGTCGCACATGACTGAGCGACTAAGCTCACGGAAATTGTGTTTCTGTTTCCCCCATGGATTGTGAGTCCCTTAAGAGCAAAACCTGTTCTTAGCTTTTTAGCCGTGATGTTTTGCAAAGTATGTTGTCAAATAGAAAGCATGTCACATGGAATCTCAAAGAAGCGAGGGTGATGGGAAACAGTGCAGCCCTGGGTTCCTAGGATGCAAGCAATGGTCGTGTGAACAGTTGCTTTCCAAAATCTAACTGGGCCCCCCTGTCCATGGACCAGTCCATCCCTGGGTGGGAAGCCTCCTGCGAGAGCCCGCAGGGGAGATGCCACGGCCCCCTGTCCACACACCTGTGAGCAGATGCTCGATGTTTTGGCGGGAACGCGGCTCCTTCCTCTTTTTAGAGAAGGGTTCTTACCGCATCAGGATGTGGAAGGGCCTCCCTGCGGCCGGGGTGCGAGAGGAGGAGAGGGCCGCCAGGTGGAAGGGTCCACAGTCTTCCCGGTATGGTTTCTGCTGGTCGACCAGGAAGCCTGCCCGAGGAGCGGGCTGTGTCCCTCCCCCTGGCCCTGGGGCCTCCTGAGCTGGCCGGGCCCGCTCACTGCGCTGTAATGCGCGCCCCCTCCACCCTGCTCCGTTGTCCTGTTCTCTTTCTCAGGGACCCTTTTCTTCCCAATTCCATATTCGCTTTCAGTGTTTTCACCGCTTCCTCTCCTATTTTCAGTCCACGGGGTGGCACAGAGTTGGACACGACTGAGCGACTTCACTCTCTTCCTTTCTCCTGTTTTCACCAGCTGTCTTCCTCCTTTGCCTTTTTTCTTCCCCGTTTTATCCCATGCCTGCCCTCCACCTCCTCAAAAGCAAGGAATAAAAGAAACAGCCGTTCACAGAACTTGGGAAAGAACGATGCTATCAGATGACAATCCAGGTCACCAGGGCGCCTCCCCTTAAGACAGGGAGAGGAGCCTGTGACAGTGTCGCAGGCCACGTGTTAAAACCAGCATTGGTCCTGAGCTGGCGCGCCTTCGCATCTTGGTCATCCTGGCGCTTAGCCGGGCATGTGCACAGAAGGATGAGCTCAGTGACGGAGTGCCAGCCAGCATGCGCGAGTCGCTGAGTGTTCACACGCACGAGGCTCTGATGGCTTTTGGACTGCCTTGGCCCTGAGCATTTCCCCTGATTTCTGGTTCACGTCCTTCGCTGCCTCCTTCTTTTAAACGGTATCTTGGTGCTTTCCTTGATAATCCTCGAGTAACTTTGACATAAATGGCCATCTTGACAGATGTGATATTTTAATAAAATGCCGGCTGAGTAATATGCTCACCCTTGTTGAGGTCAGACACTTCATTTGGGGAGAGTTGATTCTCTGAGTCTGAGTGAGTGGTAAACTGTGAGCAGAGGCTTACCCTCTGTGCTAGCTGTCAGATGCCTCCTGTGACAAGTCGCCTCTGGGGGTTGCTTTGGGGGCGGTCAGAGCTGCCCAAGAGAAGTGACTCCCAGGAGGCGAGGATGCCAGCCTGTCCTGAGAGCCCTTGAGCTTGGGGGAAGTTTGAACAACAATGTAGGAAAAACTTTTTTTCAGTTGCTGATACTAATAACATTACTGTTTTCCTGATTTTACAAACAATGCATATTTACTATAGAAAAAAAATCACAGTAGAGAAATTTACTAAAGAAAGTGAAAATAACCAGTTTCTTACTATCCCTCCTTTTCTTGTGTGTATTCATCTATGTTTTTAAGTATACATTTAAAAAACAACAACCCCATGCTGCACAGATATGTGGGCTTCCCGGGTGGCCCAGCAGTGAGCACCTGCCTGTCAATGCAGGAGATGTAGGGGCTGTGGGTTCGACCCCTGGGTTGGGAAGATTCCCTGGAGAAGGAAATGCAACCCACTCCAGCTTTTTTGCCTGGAGAATCCCAGGGGCCGAGGAGCCTGACGTGCTACAGTCCGTGAGCGACATGACTGAGTGACTGAGGGACTGAGGGCACACGTACACGTGCATACACACACCTGTCCATGTAATTGGTGTGTAGCTCATCCTTGTTTAACGGTTGCTTGGTGTTTTATTGTAAGATTATTCCATAATTTTCTAACCAGCTACATTTATGTTGTTCCCATTATTTTGGGCATTATAAAATAGAGCATATTCGAGTTAAAGTCTCTTCTGGGGAGCTTGGATGGGACAGATGGTTCAACCGCCTTTGGGATCTATGCTTGCTTCTCCAGTGTAGGGCTGAGCTTGATGCGCGCTTGCCATACCTAAGCTTGGTTTTGATCATATCTGTGACTTCCTGCTCTCCCTTGTGGCTTTCTGTGGCAGAGGAGTGCAGACCGCAGTTAAGGGCACGCCTGCTGCACGCAGGGTGCTGGAACCCGAATCCCTTTTATTCACTTTGCTATCTGAGTGACTTAGTGCCTGTCATGTCGCCTTGTCAGGGCCTGGCTTCCTGATTTGTGAGTGGGGATGGTAATCCTGACATTACAGTGCTTCAGTGAGGATTCAGCGAAGTAGTGAGCGTAGAGTGCTTCGTGTGGTGACTCACACGTGCTGAGCACCCCGTTCACGTTAGCCGGCCTCTCTACGAAGGTCGGCGTCTAAGCGGATGTCCGCCGCTCACGCCCGCCTCTGTGTGTCATTCAGCAGCGGGCTCAGGTGGCGCTCCGTCTCTCCCCTTGATCCGGCCAAAAGGCTTGGTGCCCGCGACACCGCGTGTGTCTGCCTGAAACAGGTATGGTTGGATGGCATCACCGACTCAGTGGACGTGGGTCTGAGCAAACTCCAGGCGACGGTGAAGGACAGGGAAGCCTGGTGTGCCCTGGTCCACGGGGTCACAGAGCGTCGGACACGACCGAATGACTGAACAACGCAAAACAGGGTTGTGGAAGTCTTAAGCCCCCCATGCCTCAGACTGTGACTGTGTTTGGAGGTAGGGTTTAAAAAGAGCTGGTGAAGGTTAAGTGAGGTGATAGCTATGGGCTTCAATTTCAGTAGGATTGGTGTCCCCATGGGGAGAGCCCACGTGATGGCAGAGGGGGCCCACGGTGTCCCCAGGACAGGGAGGGAGGCCACGGGTCAGCACCTTGGCCTCAGCCTGCCAGCTCCCTGAGCCGTGAGGAAAGGGGTCGGTGTTGTCTGAGCCGTGGCCTGCAGCGCTTGGTACAGTGGTCCAGGCAAACCCACACAGCAGCTCTCCTCCCGCGTCCCCCACTCAGTCCATTAGAGAACCACCCCCCCGCCTTCTCCAGAGCACGTCGACCTCTGACCACCTGTCCCCTTCACTGCCTTCACCTGGGTCCCAGCCCGCACGTCTCCAGCCTGGCTTGTCCCAGCAGCTGGAGGGTGTGGTCAGGCACATCCCAGCACCTGTTTCCCTTATGTTCAGCTCATGCAGAATCATGTCAAAGCTGTGGTTTCTCCAGTGGTTATGTATGGATGTGAGAGTTGGACTATAAAGAAAGCTGAG
Source organism: Connochaetes taurinus (assembly GCA_006408615.1). Classification (NCBI taxonomy): domain Eukaryota; kingdom Metazoa; phylum Chordata; class Mammalia; order Artiodactyla; family Bovidae; genus Connochaetes; species Connochaetes taurinus. The sequence goes on from SJXO01000953.1 coordinate 154,694, forward strand.
CGCCGATGAATTGATGCTTTTGAACTGTGGTGTTGGAGAAGACTCTTGAGAGTCCCTTGGAGAGCAAGGAGATCCAACCAGTCCATCCTAAAGGAGATCAGTCCTGGGTGTTCATTGGAAGGACTGATGCTGAAGCTGAAACTCCAATACTTTGGCCACCTCATGGGAAGAGCTGACTCATTGGAAAAGACCCTGATGCTGGGAGGGATTGGGGGCAGGAGGAGAAAGGGCGACAGAGGATGAGAGGGTTGGATGGCATCACTGACTCAATGGACATGAGTGGACTCCAGGATTTGGTGAAGGACAGGGAAGCCTGGCATGCTGCTGTCCATGGGGTTGCAAAGTCGGACACGACTGAGCAACTGAACTGAACTGAATGCAGAGTCAGAGCTCAAATCCACGTGTCCAGCAGTGATGCGGCCGTTGGTTCCCTCCAGCCTTTCCTCCTGCGATTCTCCAGCTCTCTCCTCAGCACCCTGTGCTCCCACCCCCTGCTGGTCCCGCCGCAGGCACGGCAGTGCCCCCCTCGGCCTGGAGCACCCCTCCTGCAGACGTCCGGGCGCACAGCCGCACCTCCTTCAGGTCTTGGCTCAGACACCGTCTTCTCAGTGAGGCGCTTACCAGCATTTGTCTGTCCCCTACCCGTGGCCTCCTGTTCCCCTGGCTTGTTTTATTTTTCTCCATCATACTCATAATCATCTCATTGCCCTGTAGTGGCCTCATATTTTTAAGTATTGTGCTGTGGTTGTTGAACGTCTCCTGGGTTCACCATGCAAAGGTTGTAACTGTGGGCACTGAGAAGAGCTCCTCAGTCCTGGGTCAGGGTGCCCAGTAGGGCCTCCCACGCGCCGGGCACACAGTTGCTGAACAGCTGCGTGCATCAGAGCGCTCACACAGAGGAAGGCTTTCCGGCCCCGACCACAGCCGCGCACCCTGGGCGCGTGGTCCGGCTTCCTGCGTGGGAGGGGCCTTTCTGACCCAGGCTGTTTCCGCCCTCGCAGCCCTGTTCCCTCCCGCCCTCACCCTGGACCCCTTGGTTGGCAGGGGGGTACAGTTGCTCTGCCAGTGGGCATTCCCGGGGAGCAGGGGCCCCCTGCAGGTCAGGACCCCTGCAGGCAGAGGGGCCTCTGGGGGGGATGGAGTGATGGAGAGCAAGGCTGGGACGCAGTGGGGTTTGGGCAGAGGGTGAAGCAGGAGAGGGTGGCGTGGCAGGACGTGGGGAGCGGAGTGGAGGCGGCCCAGAGCCCTGTGCCAGCCCTAGCTTCCCAGCTCTCAGGTCCCAGGGGCCTTGGGTGGCCCAGCTGGGGGGTGTCTGGACCTCGTTCCTCTCTACCTGCCCTTGATTGAGGATGAAGAGCAAAGAAAAAGCTAAAATCTTCTTTTAAAAAAATGAATTCAGTTTATTTTTGTTTGGTTTACTTCATAGATTTCAGAGCACTTTGTCCAGTTGAAAAGTTTTCTTTATCTATCGGGCTGTGCCGGGTCTCCGTTGCCACACGCAGGGTCTAGTGCTGGAAATCAGGGACCCCCTGTGTTGGGGGTGTGGGGATCTTAGCCCCTGAGCCACCGGGAAAGACCCTCCGAGTTAGTGTGGCCTGCATACATTATTTTAGCCACGCCGAGGGTCAGATAGGCCTGTCTGGGTCGCTCTGAGATCCCAAGCACTGTGTACCGTGGGAGAGAATGGATGAGGAGCTGCAGGCATTTGACTTCCTCGGAAGCTCCGGGCCTCACATGTTGCTCGTCTCGCATCTAAGTGGGGCCTGGGGTGGCCGTTTCCCTTTGATTACGTAGTCCTCTCTACTGCTCACCGAAGAGCCCGAACAGGTAATCAGTCCTGTCATAGGTAAATGGATTTCACACTTCTTCTTAGGCTATAACTCTTAAAAGGGATTGATATATATTTTTTCCTTTCTGCCTCTTAATCAGATAATAATCAGGTAGTCTTTCTTTTATATTTTTTCCCCACATAGGAGGAGCAAGTGAATGAACATAAGATTCAAGATTTTTTCTTGCCAGTCACCCTTGTTTGCTGTGGGAGCTCAGACAAAATTGCTAGAGTAGCAGCAAATAAAGTTTTCCTGAAACGGTCACCTTCAAGGGATTGGGCCGCTTACCAGTGAGTTCCTTAGGAGAAGGGATGGCGCCTTTGTCTCTGGAAGCTCGCAGAGCAAATGAGGCTGACTGCATAACAGTTTGTACTGAGCCCGGCAGGAGGCAGGGGCCACCTGCAAAGCCTTCCGATGGCCTCATCTCACCTGTCTGGTGCCTTTGCCCTTTGGAAGGGCAGTTCCTTGCATCCATGGGGAGGAAGTGCTTTAAAAAGCATAGTATCCTCCGCTTTTCAGTAGTTCTGACTCCTTTTATTTTATCATTCCAAATAATTATTACAAAAATTCACTCCCAGCTCAAGTGTGAAGCATCTTTGCCACCAAAGTGTTCCATTACTGCTGTGATTGGAAAGATTTAAACAGCCTCCAGACCCCCGCCCTGCTACTGTCAGAGAGCCCTTTCACTCCACTGTCATCGGAAAATTCTAATCAGTAAATTAATTGCCAGTCAAGAGTGTTTCTCCAGTTAGAAAAATTCATTTCTTAAAATTTAGTGTTTAAGAGAAGGTTAATATGAAAGCCAATTATGGTTAGTATACCAATGATTGTTTCCTGGTCATTATTTTTTTAAAAAATGGCTCATTTGATTCATTAAGGATTACTTGTTTGGATGAATAAAGAAAAACATGTACTTTAATTGTCCTGCTTTCTAAATCATCCAGCATACATTTATATAGAATTGTTCAGCCTTTTTTTTTCTTTTATAAAAATGGGAGCATTTTGGGCCTTCCCTGGAGTCCAGTGGTTAAGACTCAATGCTTCCAATACAGGGTGCACAGGTTCAGTCCCTGTTTGGAGAACTGCGATCCTGTGTGTTGTGCAGCGAGACACAAAAAGAAAAAAAGAAGAAGAAAAGTAAATAAATAAAATATTCTTAATTTTTTTTAAAAAAGCATTTTGACTCATACATGAACGTTCATAGCAGTCTTGTTCATAATACTCAAAAAGTGAAAACAACCCAAATATTCATTAGTTGGTGAATGGATAAATAAAATGGGTTCATCCATACCACGGAGTATTGTTAACAATAAAAGAAACATGAAGTACATGCTATATGTAAATGAACACTGAACACATTATATGTTAAGTGAAAGAAGCCAGTTACAAAAGGCTGCGTATTTGTGATTCCAGAAGGCGCATCACTCTGGTTCTCAGCTGTTGCCGCCTTTGAAAGCCTTTCAGTTTTGTTTTGCACTGGACCCCCTCCCCCCAGATTGTCTAGTTAGTCCTACTGATACGTTATTTTAGGTTCAAGCCTTTAATTACTCTGGAATTTGTGTGTGTGTGTGACTTGTGTTAAGAAGAAACTTTTTGTGCTTTTTGCAAATGGAAAACCAGTTATCACAGCACTGTTTGTTGAGTAGTTAATCCTCTTCCCATGATTTAGAATGCCACTTTGATTATATTTTGAATTCCCTTGTATTCATCAGATTGTCCCTCAAGTATATGTTCTTGTCTATGAATCTGGTCATCAATTCTTGCACCAGTATCGTGCTGTTTTAATCACTATGTATTCACAATGGGTTATGTGTGTGTGTGTGTGTGTGTGTATAGTAGTAGGGTAAGATGTGTTCTTTCTTTTTAAGATTGCCTTGTGCTTGCTTTGGTAGCACATATTCTAAAATTGGAATGATATAAGGAAGATTAGCATGGTCCCTGAGCAAAGATGACATGCAGATCTGTGAAGCATTCCATATTTTTCTTAACGTTAAAAAAGAAAAGATTGCCTCAACCATCTTATATGTTTATTCATTTGCTTTAATTATTTGTATCAGCATGTCAGATTTCTTGTAAATTCCATTTGGTATTTTTAAAGGATTTTATTAAATTTAGAAATAATTTTGAGGAAAATTAAAATGCTTATGTCTTTCCCTGGTGGCTCAGCTGGTAAAGAATTCGCCTGCAATGCGGAAGACCTGGGTTCGATCCCTGGGTTAGGAAGATTCCCTGGAGAAAGGAACAGCTACCCACTCCAGTATTCTGGCCTAGAGAATTCCATGGACTGTATAGCCCATGGGGTCGCAAAAAGTTGGACATGACTGAGACTCTCACTTTCACTTTCAAAGACTCTGTACTATTATTGAGTCTTCCCACCCAGGGACAAGCTACGCCTCTGTTTTAATTCTCTATATCCTTTAGTAAAGTTTTATTTTCTTCGCAACAGTCTTGTATATCAGGCATTTTCAAATGGGCTTATTTCTAAGTCTTTCTAATTGATCGTTGCTAATGTACATAGAAGATAATAATTTCTATTTTTGATCTTGTCTTTGGCATCCTTGATGGCTGGCATCTTTATAGATCTCATAGTTTGCTGGTTGGTTCTCTTGGCTCTCCATACAGACATTAAAAAAATCTGCAGATAAAGACTGTTGTGTGTCTTTTTTCACTGGTGTATATCTTACACGGGGGCTCCCAAGTGGCTCACCGCTAAAGAGTTGCTTGCTAATACAGAAGACACAGGTTCAGTTCCTAGGTAAGGAAGATCACCTAGAAAAGGAAATGGCAACCCATTCCAGTACTAGTGCCTGGGAATCCCATGGACGGAGGAGCCTGGTGTGCTATAGTTCATGGGGTCACAAAGAGTCAGAGATGACATAGCAACTAAACAGTAACAACAACATATATTGTTCTTTTTCCTGAGATCCTGCTTTGGCTAGTACAAGTCGTATTCTTCAATCGGGATGCTTCCAGCATTTCATCATTAAATAAAAAGTTTACCATTGGTTTTTTGTAAATTCCTTTCTTCGGGCTAAGGAAAATTTCTATTTCTGCTTTGTTAAGAGTCTTACCATGACTGTGTTTTGCATTTTATCAAATCTTTTCTCTGTAATCATTAACAAATCTTATGATTTTTCTCTTGTATTTTATTAATACAGTAATTATCTTCATAGAATTTTCTCTTACAAAACCACCATTGTATTTCTGAAATGAATCCTGCCTGTTCTTGATAAATTGACTAGCCAGCATTTTATTTAGGGCTTTTGAACCTTTGTTTATAAGTGTGGACGATCTGTTGTTTCTGTTCTGGGTTGTTATTGTCTGGCTTGAGTATCAGGGTCATGTTAACCCACTCAGTCCAAGGAGGAGCCCCTCTCTCTCCCCACAATTAATGATCCTGTTCAAAGTGTCAAGAGTCCTGAATCTAAGAAACTTTCTGCTAGATTCAGAGAAGAAGCTGAGTGGCCTTCTGTTTTCCCCCTAAGTTCCTGAATAGTTTATATAACATAAAATTTATCTATTATTTGAAAGTTTGGTATAATTCACCTAAAATGACCTGAGCTTGGTTCCTTTTCAGAGGCTACATCTTCGACTACCTTTTTGATTTTTTTCTACAATATTGATCTCAATGGTTTTCTTCTTTCTGAGCTAATTGTAATAATTATATTTTCTTGGGAAACTGTTTTCTTCATTTATTTCTAATTTATTCATATTGATTATATTTTTCTGGATTTAAAAAATAATAGTCATGTTGTTATTGTTCAGTCACTACGTCATGTCCAACCTTTTGCCACCCCACGGACCGCAGCACGCCGGGCTTCCCTGTCCGTCACTATCTCCCAGAGTTGCCCAGACTGATGTCTGTTAAGTCAGTGGCCATCCAACCATCTCGTCCTCTGTCCTCCCCTTCTTCTCCTGCACCCGACCTTTCCCAGCATCAGGGTCTTTTCCACTGAGTCAGCTCTTCACAACAGGTGGCCAAAGGATTGGAGCTTCAGCTTCAGCTGAATAAATATTCAGGGTTGATTCCTTTAGGATTGACTGGTTTGATCTCCTTTCATAGTGGTTATATTCTTTTTCTTTTTAAATTTTGACAAAGATTTGTTTCATTTGACCTTGAAAATTAGCAAGTTGGGGACTTACTGATCAGTTCTGCTATTTTTTATTTTCTTTGAATTTTGGTTTCTCATTCCTCGTCTCTGTTACCTTTATTAACTGCCCTTTCCTATGTTTATTTTGTTTCTCTTTTTCTAGCTTTTTGAATTGAAAATTTAGGCCACTTCTTTATTGAAGTATAGTTTATTTACGGCGTTGTATTAGTTTCTGGTGTATAGCAAAATGATACATATATATATAAGTTTGATATATATGCATACCCTTTTCAGAGCTTTTATTAGCGTTTAGCACATGATACTGAATAGAGTTCCCTGCGTTCCACAGTGACTGCTGCCTGCCAGCTGGTCTCTGAGTCGCGGTGTGTATCTGTAACCCGTGCTCCTGGTTTGTCCCTCCCGCCTTTCCCGTTTGGCCACCTGTAAGTTTGTTTCCTGTGTCTGTGGGCTCGTTTCTCTCTTGTGTGTCTGCTCACTTGCATTATTTTGTAGGTTCCATAAAACCTACATGAGAGGTGTCATGCAATGTCTGTCTGTCTGGCCTCCTTCACTCAGCAGGAGTCTCCAGTCCGTCCGTGGCGCTGCAGGTGGCGGCATCTCACTCTCTGTTACGGCAGCTAGCATCCCTTGCGTGTGTGTGTGTATCATATCTTCTTTATCCCCCTTTATCTAAATGTGGATGGACATTTAGACTGCTTCCATGTCCTAGACACTGTAAATAGTGCTGTTATAAACATGTGTGTTTTTGAATTAGAGCTTTCTCTGGATATACGCCCAGGAGCGGCATTGCAGGGTCATGTGGTAGCTCTATTTTTATTTTTTAGGGAACCTCCATACTGTTCTCTATACTCACTGCACCAGTTTACATTCCCACCAACAGTGTGGGGGGTCCCCTTTTCTCCACACCCTCTCCAGCTTTTCTTATTTGTAGACTTTTTGATGATGACCATTGTGACTAGTGTGGGGTGGTGCCTCATTGGAGTTTTGTTTTGCACTTCTCTAATAATTAGCAATGTGGAGCATCTTTTCACGTGCTTATTTTGGCCACTTATTTTTTTTATTCTTATTTTCTAAACAGGGAGTTAAGACAAAATTTTCCTAAGTGTTACTTTTCCAGCAGCTTGATTTGGTTTTATGGTTCATTTTTAAGCAGTTCTGTTTTGATTTTTTCCCTCTAACCTGAAAGTTGTTTGCAAGCGTGTTTTAGAATTTCTACATGTATAGGATTCTTTTGGTTATACAAATTCTGTCAGATTATTTGGCCTGGATGTTTTCTGAGTTGAGAGTGGTTTTGAGTGCTCCTCTGTGGTCTAATTCAGAACCATTTCTGTGAAGGTGATAAAGACCAACACTTGTAAATGTTTATTCAGATGCTCTTGTCCCTAGTTTTCTGTCCTTGATTGATGGTTTCTGAGAAAACTATGGTAAAAGTCTTTCCATGATTACTGCTTTGTGAATCAAATATACTGGTATTCAAAGTTATGAACAATTTTGCAAAAATAAAAATGGACACATTTATAAACAAGAATTTCAGCCCAGCCGTGGTGCCTGCCTTATGCCTAGGGAGTGACTCATCGCCTACATGGGTGGGGCTGGGTCTCCGCACGAAGACACCCTAAGGAGTTAATGGCACAGAGACACTGTCATCATCTTAAGGCAAGGAGTCTGTTCCAGCTCTCTGAGGAATCGCTCAAACCTCACAGAATACTCAGAGGTGTAGTCCAGTAGGTTTTTCTACATAATTTATAGTAATGAAAAATCAGAAATAAAAATCCAGTGGTAACTGTTAAATAATTTAAGACCTATTATGTGTGCTTTTAAAATCATATTCTTTAAAAGACTATTAAGTAGATAATCAAGAAGGACCCTATGTATACCAAGGGAAGTCTATCAACAGTCTGTAATAACCTATTTGGGAAAAGAATCTAAAGATGAATAGATACATGTATATGTGTGACTGAAAAAGATTCTGTACACGTACAACCCATACAGCATTGTAATCAATGTTACTCCAATAAAAAGTAGAAATTAGTTTAATTTAAAAGAGAAGGAGGGGACATATGTATACCATGGCTGATTCATGTTGATGTATGGCAGGGACCAACATAATACTGTAAAGTAATTATCCTCCAATTAAAGATAAATAAACCCTAAAAAAGAGGTAGTGGAAAATTTTTTTAAGATTATGGGGTTACTATTCCTGTTAATTTAATAAATCAGCATATAAAATAGTATATATTATGATCACCTTTTGAGAAAAACAATACAGGTGCATTAAATATATACCTAGAATAAAAACATTGTCTCTTAAATGATGATATAATTTCATTTTATTCTTTATATTTGACTTTTTTCAAAATTTTTCCAATGATGATTTATGTAATAATAAGATATGTACCTCTGGAAGCATCTTTTGTCACATAATTACTTTTGTCTAGAACGTCTGTAACCCAGGATCAGATGAGTGCTAAAATTTAATAGTGAAATGCCTAGTTAGAAAGACAGAAGTGCTTTAAATGATTATGGCGGATTTAATCTAAAATATACTCAGTGAAGTTTAAAATAGTATCAAGTGGACAGAGTAGAAAAGCCTGATGCATTTTGTGTTGGTGAACGCAGGCGGGGAATAGGTGTCCCGATCTGCCATTGGGTGCGGTGGTAGGCAACTTGTGATGGCCAGTTCAACAACATCTGTTAACATCCTGGGTATTTATAGTCCTTGACTCAAAAAGTTCTCTGTTATGAATTAGTTCTGCAGCAATTTTTATAAAAGTACTAAAAGATTTCACTGTTTATAATAGTGAAAGAATCTGAAGAAAAATATCCTAATATCCATCAGTATGTACCTGCATGCTAAGTCACTTCGTGTCCAACTCTTTGTGACCCTATGGGCTGTTGCCCGCCAGGCTCCTCTGTCCATGGGAGTCTCCAGGCAAGAACACTGGAGTGGGCTGCCATGCCCTCCTCCAGGGGAGCTTTCCGACCCCGGGATTGAACCCGTCTGTTACGTCTCCTGCACTGGCAGGTGGATTCTTTACCACTAGCGCTACCTGGGAAGCCCAACTGGCCAGATAGATTGTGTTTTATCCAAGCAAGGGCGTACTATACAAGCCTCAAAAAAGAAAGGGGAACGTTATGGATAATGATGTAAAAAATGTCAAAGATGCATTTTTAAGTGAATGAAAGAAGTTGCAAAACACTACGTATAGTATAACCGCATTTTTGTAAAGAATGGGAGGTATATGTGCACATTTACACACACACATATTTGCAAGCATCAAAATATTTTTCAAGAAATATGTATGAAATAGTTAACTTATTAACTATTAGCCAAGGGTAGAACCTGGGTGACTGTGTATTACTATAATTTTGGATTATTATATTCTTACAATAAACACGAGTTACTTTAAGCAAGTTTTTAACTTAATGAACTGTGATTTATTTTCCTTTTGGTCGCTGCTTGCTGGCTTCCTCTGATTGCAGCGAGCAAGGGGAGGTGCCCTGCAGGTGCAGTGGGAGGGCTGCTCACTGCAGAGTCTTCTCTTACCATGGAGCGCAGGCTGCAGGCACTGGACCTCAGTAGTCGTGGCTCCTGGGCTCCGTTGCTCGGCAGCACGTGGGGTCTTCCCAGGCCAGGGGTTGAATCCGCGCCCCCCTGTTTTGGCGGGTGCATTCTTATCTCCTGTACCACCAGGGGAGTCCTCAGCAAATTGTGATAAGAAATTTTAAAAGGTAAAAAAAGAAATGCTGTCACTGTAATCAGATACTTCTTCTGCATTTCCTTTGTGTGTTTGGTGGTGTACCCAGCAGTGTGATAAGCATATAAAATAGGATGACTGCCCTGGAAGAGCTTGACCTCAAATTCTCTTTTTTCACATGTATACAGCATTCATGTAATTATTTTTAATGGGTAGTAATCTGATACTTCATTTGCTACAAGTCACATAATTACAATTCAGTAATTTAATATTTTGATTTTAAAAATTGAGATATAATTGGCATATGACATGTTAGTTTCAGATGTACAGTGTAATGACTCAGTGTTCATATACATTGCAGAGTGATCCTCATAGTAAGTCATCTACAACTGTTTGCCACCATGTATAACAATTTGAAAGTGAAGTCGCTCAGTCGTGTCCGCCTCTCTGCGACCCCATCGGCTATAGCCTACCAGGCTCCTCTGTCCATGAGATTTTCCAGGCAATAGTCCTGGAGTGGGTTGCCATTTCCTTCTCCAATAACAATTTGAATTACTGGAGTGGGTCGCCATTTCCTTTCTCAGGGGATCTTCCCAACCCCGGAACTGCAGCTGGGTCTCCTGCATTCAGGTGGATTCTTTACCATCTGAGCCACGAGGGAAGATGGCCACCATTAACAGTTTGATAATTTCGTATTCAATGAACTAGTGCTAATTTCATGGATGTTTCTCTTCTGTGAGTCACATAATTTCAAGGTGGATATTTAACTTGTCTGAGAAAGGAATTTATTAGTGCAGACTTTTGAAAACTCTGTAGGAGTTCCTATACAACATAATAAGCTTAGAATGTCTGCGTCACTGTGTTTTTCATAGTAGACTCAGAAGTATCTTTGTTATTTATGATGGGTCACGAGTATCATGTAAAGGTAAAAAGATTAGTGCAAATATTTAAATTTTGATTTGTTTTTTCACGTTCATTTAATGTACCTGCTGAACTTTAAAATATCCATTAATTATACAGTATTAAACTATAATTTTCATCCAGTGGACTTATATTTCTTGAGAAGTTCCGTTAGTTATCCCTTCCTTAAATGCCTAGCTACCATAAAATTTTAACTAGAAGCCAAGCTTTGAAAAGGAGCAATAAACCATTAATTGTAGGTTATTATGAAGCTGGATTTTAAAGCAGTGTTTATAGAAATGTCACATCAATACAGCTTCCATACTCTGCTTTATTTCTCCTTTTATTTCTCATATCTGTGCTTTGTGCACAGGCAATGTGGGTGCGATGTTGAAAATAAAACTGTAATAAAGCAAATTGTAAATAGAAGCAAAAGGAACAAAAAGTAATTTTGCCTGCAGTGTACTGCCTGAAATTTAGCTGGGAAATTAAGTCATTATTTTCTTTAGCATCATTGGCAGATACTCGAAATCAGTGACATTTGGAATGATTGAGCTAAATTCCTGATCTGATGATTATGAAGATGAAAAAAATAGTTCATGGCCTGAAGCAGTGATGCCAAACTCTTTTCGTATGAAAAGTAAAGTCACTGGGTAATTTTGCAAGATTTCCACTTTTAAAGTCATGCATTCCTTTTTGTCTTACTCTGTGGCACACCTGTTATCTCTAACTAAGGTGGAAGTTTGTTTGGGTTAAGTATTTAATACTGTCGAGGACGCATGCCTGCGTCAGGTCAGACAGGGTTTGGGAGCTGCCCGAGGTGGTGTCTGGTTCCCTGTAGCCTTGGGTAGACCTTGCCCTGAAACTCCGCGCTCCTTTTGTTGGATTAGATCATCCCTTGCGTTCCTTTTTGCACTCCCAGAGCATCCTTTTTGTCTTACTCTGTGGCACACCTGTTATCTCTAACTAAGGTGGAAGTTTGTTTGGGTTAAGTATTTAATACTGTCGAGGACGCATGCCTGCGTCAGGAGCGATGGTCAGACAGGGTTTGGGAGCTGCCCGAGGTGGTGTCTGGTTCCCTGTAGCCTTGGGTAGACCTTGCCCTGAAACTCCGCGCTCCTTTTGTTGGATTAGATCATCCCTTGCGTTCCTTTTTGCACTCCCAGAGCATGACTTCGATGTGAAGCCTGGTAGGCACCTCGCCGTCCCTGGCTCCGTCTGTGAATGTCGCCTGTCCTCCCGTCCAGCTGCAGAGAGCAGCCGCCCGCGCGCTCGAGCCATCCCCCTGCGCCCGGGGGCACTGCCCTCCCCGCGGAGCCCTGGCTGCCGCTCACCCCCGTCGGCTCCAGGCTCCTCTTCGCCCCTCAGCCCCCGTCCCCCCACCTCTGCACGTCCATCGCAGTGTCTGTGCCTCTGAGCTCTCTTCTCCTGTGCTCCTTTCCGCTCCGAAACACACACGCAGGAGGAGGATCAGGCCTGTCTCCCGGCCTCCCGGGCTGATTTTCGCTTCCACCGCCCAGCAAGCCGCTTTTTCCTTCGGCGCGAAAAGCCCCAGGCTCAGTATTTCTCGCTCCGGCCTCCCCGCGGCGCTGGGCTGCTGACTGCCCCGCGCGAGGACGACCTTCCTGCTGCGGCCCCCGCGTGGCCCTCGGTAGTTCCCGCCGCTGGCTGGGTCCTCCGCGGGCGCCGCGGGCTGCGGCCGCTTCCCCGTCGGGCGGGCCGCGCTCGTCGCTGCTCTGCCCCCGGGGCTCGCCCTCCCCTGGGATGCCTCCCCGAGAGCTCTCGGGGCAGAGGCAGCCCTCGCACCCCGGGCCGGGGCTCGCCCTCACCCGGCTGCCGGCGCTGCGCCCGCCTGCGCTCCGCACTTCTCACCGGGTGCCCCCTCTAACGCCCTGTCCAGCTTGAGGACCCGTGATTCTTTGCCTGCAAAGAATCATCTTCTCCAGGAAGCTAGTGAACTCGCAAACATCTGTTCCAGCAGAGCACTCAGCGTTCTGCTCTCTCTGAAGGACACCACCTTGGCCAGGGGGTCCGGGAGCAGAGCAGACGGCTGACATCAGCCCCCGGGGGCACCTCCGCGGGCCGCGAGCTGACCTGCGGCAGGTCCCCAGCCCAGAGCCAGCCGAGCTCCGCCTCACCGCGCCCGAGACTCCTCTCCAGGGTCGCCGCCGGCCGGTGGTGCTTCCCGGATGCCCCCGGAGCCCAGCCGCTCGTCATCCAGCCGTCCGCGCTTCACTGTGATTCTGCTCTTAGCTCCTTTTCTGAAGCCTTTCCATTTTATACCGTTTCTTAAACACATTTGAGTTGTATTTTCCCCACTGTGCTTTTAGCTTTTTGAGGGTAGAATACATTTCATGCCCTCCTCTCTTGTGACCACTATTACACAGTGTCAGAAACGACTCACTTATTGAGTGAGTGTTGGGCATCCTAGCGTAGAACTTCAAGCAATCCAGTCAATGAAATGCCAGAAGTTTCTGCTAGTTAACAGGCCGGGGGCTCAACATTCTTGGGGTAAAGAGCTGTCTTCTGGCTGGAATACTTGTCATCAGAGCGTCTGCCTCCTTGTTTCAGGGGCGAGCCTGCCTTTTGTCTCGGGTCACCTTCTGGCGTTTACAGCAGAAACCCCTCTCCTGCCGTGGGTGCTGTAGTCACAGAAGGCAGACGCCGGAAGGGGCCTTAGCGGGAGTCCTGGCAGAACCTCGTCTCCCACAGCTGAAGCCAGCGAAGTTCAGAGGCAGCTTCTACCACGCGCAGCTGTCGGGGCTGGGACGGGAAGCTGGTGTTCTCAGATCAGATCCAGGGCCCTTTCCACTGCACGTCTGCGTGTGTTCCGCCCCTTCCTGCATTCGTGCAGCACGCCGGCGTGTGTCGGTCCCTGCACAGCGCACGAAAGGCGGCAGAGAACAAGCAGAGTCTGCCGGCCAGGCAGACGCCTCGACGGCCCGTGGAGGTGCCGCGGGGCAGNACAAGTGCAGCTTGTCTGACTCTATGTTAAATTAATTTTTTTATTAATCATTTATTTGCCTTCTTGGCTGAATTCTTTGAAAGTAGAGAGCAGTCTGATTTACCTGTGTCTCCAGCCTGTTCTCATAAAAGTGATCAAATGAACCTGGATGCTACTCCAAGGCCTGCATCACATAGAGGGCAGGGGACATGTGACTCCGCTTTATATTCCTCATGCCTAGCACTGTGCTCAGACGTTGTAGTTAGTCAACAAAAGTGTTTTGATATAAAGAACAAAAAAGCTTTAATACTTAGATTTACCCAGATGTAGTGAATGAATGTTTTTAACTGTATCAAGTATTGGTAATTTCTGTATCTCTTACATATTTTAAAATCATGTTTAAGATAATGAAAGGGGGGGAAATGAGTCTAGAGAGTGTTGTTTCTGAAAACACTGAGGACCCTCCAGTGTGTTCAGAAGGAGTCCTGTGGGAGTGAGAAGGGGCACAACCCAGCTGCTCCCAGTGCCGTCCGTGTTGCATGACCTGGGGCCCTGTGAGGTTCATAGACCCATCACTCAGTGCGTTCTTATTTAGGGCCAAATCTCTGCCCCTGAGCTGGACACTTGGGCACAGTTTCTAGCACTTACCTAGTGTCCAGGAGCTTAGAGTCCAGTGGGAGAGACGGGCAGGCATCGTGGAATGAAGCTATAAATACAAAATGATGATGACAGGTATCGAACAGGCGAGGTCCGTGGCACTGAGACAGCACATCATAAAGAGCTGGGCTTAACTTCGGAGACCCAGGAAGCGACCGTTGTTTTGAAATCTGAAGACAGACCGGGAGCTACAGTAGGCAGAGCTGGCGGAGAAGGAGGAGGTTTGCAGGCCGAGGAGGAGCCCAGGCCAGGCCGGGCGGACTGCAGGTGGGGGGTGTCGGGCTGGGGCTGGGCCTCTGTAAGGCGCGTCACCTCCGTCAGAGGAGGAGGGAACGGTGAGGAGTCGCGAGCAGGCGGCGTCCACACGGCGTCCACGGCCGCGGGTGTGGCCCTGCTGTCTGGAGGCAGGGTCGGCCCGCCGGGGAGGGCAGGGGGCGGCTTGGAGCTGGACTCGCAGCCTGGGGAGGGATGGCTGCGCCCTGGACTCCCTGGGCTTCCAGCCTGGCGGGGCGCGGCGGCCGCTGCGGAGCCGGCGTCGTTGTGGGACCAGCTGGCCCCGTCCTGGGGCTGAAGGACCTTAGACCACGGGAAGAGGCGTCTGGAAGCGGCTGCACCCGCAGGTCAGCTGTGGCCCCGGGCACCACGGCTCTCGTCCCCAGATGCGGGTCGCCCGACCCCCGGTTCCCACGGCACTCGGCGCCGCTCTCGCTGCCGCCGCCGCTGAGAGTTCCTGTCCGGGGTCGCGGGTCTCTTTTGGAGCTTTGCGTTGCTTCCTCGGCGAGATCTAAATCCAGAAGTCCTGGCCAGTAGCACTAAGATGTGATCAAGATGCAGTTACGCCTCACCTCGCCTAACACATGAAAGAGGCTTCTGGAGCAGTCTTGAGAGCTGTCCTCCCAGGACCCCCGGTGCGTGGGGAGGGGGGAAAGGACGGGGTCTGCCGCGGGCGCCCACCGGGCTCCCGGGGCACCGCTGCCATCCGGCCCGGGTCACAGACCTCTAACGTGGGGAGGTCTGCTCACGCAGAGGAGGGGCGCTTGCTTCAGGAGGTTGGGCTGGTCAGGGGTCTGCGTGTGGAGGAGAATCAGCCTGGGCTGTTAAGAGCGCTGCCTCCTTCCCCGTCTCCAGGGACAAAACATCCCGAGCCTCAGGTCACACCAGAGCAGAGCGAGGGGGACGGACTGGGTGGTCATGCAGACTTTCACGGAGCTGCTGGAGGCAGGCCCCGGGGTCCTGTGGCCACTCCCGAGTAATGAGGTGGGAAGGTCCCCGGGGGGGCCTGTGGCCACTCCTGAGTCAAAGCTCTGACAAACCTAGACAGCATATTAAAAAGCACAGATATCACTTTGCTGACAAAGGTCCGTCTAGTCAAAGCTGTGGTTTTTCCAGGAGTCATGTATGGATGTGAGAGTTGGACCATAAAGAAAGCTGAGCGCTGAGGAATTTATGGTTTTGAACTGTGGTGTTGGAGAAAACTCTTGAGAATCCCTTGGACTGCAAGGAGATCCAACCAGTCAATCCAAAGGAAATCAGTCCTGAATATTCATTGGAAGGACTGATGCTGAAGCTGAAACTCTAATACTTTGGCCACCTGATTTGAAGAACTGACTCATTGGAAAAGACCCTGATGCTGGGAGGGATTGGGGGAAGGAGGAGAAGGGGATGATAGAGGATGAGATGGTTGGATGGCATCACTGACTCGATGAACATGAGTTTGCGCAAGCTCCGGGAGATAATGGAGGATGGAGAAGCCTGGTGAACTGCAGTCCATGGGGTTGCAAAGAGTCCAACACGATTTAGTGACTGAACAACTGAGAGGAACAGGGCCATTAGGTCATGTACGTGAGAGAGAGAATGAGAGATGGATTTTAAGGACCTGGCTTGAGCGCTCATCGGGCTTGCCTGTTTGGAATCATAGAATCCGCCAGCCTCAGGCTGGAGACTCGCGAAGAGTTGATGTCTTGAGTCTGATGTCAGCTCTTCCACGCTGCTGTCTGGAGGCTGGATTCCCTGTTCTTGGGACACCTGTCTTTGCTCTTAAGGCCTCAGCTGACTGACTGAGGCCCATCCGCATGATAGGGGCTAGTCTGCTGAACTTCAGGATATTGACTGTGAGTGCCAATCACAGCTGTACTAGCGTCTGACCGAACCTGTTCCACCCGGTGAACACATCGATTGACAGTCAGCGTGATGCCCCAGAACATTGTCATCTCTCGAAGGAAGGAGGGCAGTTAAGGAGCCGTTTCCCTTTAGACTCGGAGTGGAAGGTGGAGGAGAGGAGCGTGCTGCCTTTACCGGTGGGGTTTGTTTGTCTGCATCTCCCGCTACTCCTTGAAGCTTGGATCTTCCATCAGCCTCACTGCAGCGGCACTGGGGGGGGGGTGGGGTGGGGGCTGGCCTACCATAGATCACCTCCTCCTATCAATAAAAAGGCTTCTCTCACCGGTGGCAGGTAAGAGTCCCAGCCTCCTGGTTCCCAAGGGGCCGTGTAGAATCCGTGTTCGGTCGTCATGGTTACCCCATGACGTGTCTTGGTGCTCAGCCTCATCCATGATGGATGTCATTTATTCAAAAAGGTTTCACATCTTCCAAGCTCAAGATGTGAAACCACTCACTGTAGGAAGTATTAGAATAGCCACTGAACGTGTATTTATTGAGTGAACAATTTCGTATCACTTTGCGTTGTATGTTTTTTCTTTCTTGCCAGTTGGAGGGGAATGATTTCATACTGGTGTATCATGGAACATAGTCGTGTGTGGTTCCTGAGATCATCTTTCTACCTAAGCTCTCACTCTCGCCTCCCCCAGCCTTCACTCCAGCTGCGTGAACCAGCTGCCCCCACAGATGCCCCCACAGTCATGCGTGGTTCCTGAGATCATCTTTCTGCCTAAGCTCTCGCTCTTGCCTCCCCCAGCCTTCACTCCAGCTACGCAAACCAGCTGCCCCCACAGACGCCCTGAGAGACTTTCCACTTTTACAGCCTGCCTTTCACCTGGAACGTCCTTTCTTGGCAGTTCTTTCTGGTTTTTCCCTGTTCAGACCCATGATTGAGCAGATGTGAGCTTAGAAGCCGCTCTGTATTCAGAGCATCATGGCCGCATCATAGACCGCTCTTGCCATACTTAGCACTTGTTTTCTTTTTAAAAAAGGTCCCGTTTTGCTTTTTAGTTGTATGGCTGCGCTGGGTGGTAGTTGCGGCTCCCAGGATCTCTGGTCGTCGCCGGGGCCCGCTTGGCCTTTTGCTGTGGCCTGCAGATTCTCAGTGTGGCATGTGGAATCCAGTTCCGTGTGTGCGCATGCTCAGTTCCTTCAGTCGTGTCCGACTCTTTGCAACCGTGTGGACTGTAGCCCACCAGGCGTCTCTGTCCATGGGGTTCTCCAGGCAAGAGCACCAGAGTGGGTTGCCGTGCCCTCCTCTGGGGGATCTTCCCGACCCAGGGATTGAACTCGCGTCTCCTGCATTGCAGGCAGATTCTACTGTCTGAGCCATCGGTCAGCTGTCTAGTTCCCTGACCAGGGAGCAAACGCAGGCCGCCTGCACTGGGAGTGTGGAGCCTTAGCCGCTGGCCCACCAGGGAAGTCTCGTCACGTTGGCGTTTCTTCCAGCCTCTGTGTCGAAAGCTGTGTCTTGTTCCATGTTGTTTCTTGTATCCCTGCTTGGGACCTGGCCGCCCTCGGGAGTGAGTGGAGCGGATTTCACGTGGCCTTTAGCGGTCCTTGCACTGTGCCTGACCTGTGTGGTAGAAATCTATCCGGCCATTGTGCTCTCATGTTGAGCTGATTGTCCACTTCCTGGATGAGCTCAGACACTGCTTTCCTTCTTATATTTGGAATGGAGTGGGAGGAAGGAAGAAGGAATGAAGACCCTTCATTTTCTGTTGATAAGAAGCTTGTTATTCTTTAGTTACTAAGTCGTGTCTGACTCTTTGCAGCCCCATGGACTGTATCCCGCCAGGCTCCTCCGTCCATGGGATTTCCCAGGCAAGAGTACTGGAGTGGGCTGCCATTTCCCTCTCCAAGGGACGTTCCCAACCCAGGGATCAAACTGGCATCTCCTGCTTGGCAGGCAAATTCTTGACCACCGAGCTACCTGGCAAGCCCTTGACAAGGTAGTTGGCCGCAAACCCCACTCATTTGAAGGTTTAAAATGAATGGCTGCAAGACAGCCCAGACCGTTGTGACTTTTATCAGGGGCCTCGTTTCCATGAACTTGCACCTGTCAGTTCTTGGTGCCCTGCCCTGGGGGCCGGGGGCAGCCAGCTGAAGCTTCGTGTTTCCTGTGACTCACGCTGAGATGCCACCGGGAGCTCTCTGTCCAGCGGGACGAGAGGAGGCAGAGGAGAGCGGCTCTGACCGGGGGTGCCAGGGGCGCCTGCCCTCCTTTGGGTGCGGCCTGGGTGTCACCCCCAAAGGGAGGAGAGTGTCCTCACGGTGGAGGAGCCCTGCGGCACGGCGTTCCCGCGCTGTGATGACGTGAGGACAGCCTGACACGCTCGTTCCTTTTCTCACTGCAGAGACGCTGGCGCGCGTGCTGGACCACGCTGTGTCGGTGCAACAGGCCCAGAATCCTGGCAACAAGTTTAAATGTTGGGAACCGATTGGAAATGACTCTCTTCGCGTTGGGAAGTTTTGTTGGCAGAGAGCAAAGCAGATTGTGCCCTTTGCCAAAGCGCAGGAAGCCTTGTGTGCAGGCTTCTTTTGCTCAGCCCTAGCTGTTCCGGTAGAACTCTTGGCTGATGCAGGATGCTCACCCAGAGAGAGTAACTGTCAAGGAAACATGATTGGAAGCAACGATGAGGCTCGTGTTTGGAGTGTTTCCTTTTTCACAGTCTTCAGCAGTATGTTGTTGCCCTGTTTACCTGGGGCTGGTATGCCTCTTGGGCTATTATAACCCCAAGTAGGAATTTATAAATTTGACTGTTATTTCAGAATCACCTGATGATGTGGCTTGTACACTCTAGGGGCACGAGCCACATTGCTTTTGTGATTAAAAAGCCTACTTAAGTCTCAGACTTGAACTCTTCTCTTAGTTTCTATTGATACTTTCCCCTCCTCCCAGGGGGTTTTGCAAATATGAACTCTTCTTTGGTTTAAACTACAACTTTGAAAACGTAAAACTTATCAAACCGATTTTAACTATAGTTGTCATGATTTGTATTTGTTGGAGATGATACATTTGTTTAAGTAGTATAATACTGATAATATGTAGATCAAGTAGCAAAACCAAAGAAAAAACATGCTCCCTCCCACCAGTTTACTTTCCATTTTAATTTAAGCAAATTTTGTATCTTTTTTTTAAAAAAATAATATAGTTTGAAGTTTTAGATTGAAGGTTTGGAAAAAGAAACTCAACAATAATCTCATAGCTAAAATTGTGACTCCATCTTCATTTTCACCTGGAGAGGGAAATGTCAGCCTACTCCAGTGTTCTTGCCTGGAGAATTCTATGGACAGAGGAGCCTGGTGGGCTGCAGTCCATGGGGTCGCAGAGAGTCCCATGAGTGAGTGTCGGTCGTGTCCGACTCTCTGCAACCAACACACTTCATTTTCACTGTCTATGAAAATGAGTAGTTTCTATATTAGTGGGGCGTCATATGAAATTTTTAAAAAGGAATGAAGTTTTCTATGAGTTTGGTTATTTGGTCCAAATGTGGGTGCATTTCCTGAAAGATCTGTGTGTATTTCCTGAAAGATCTGTGTGTTGTTTGCAGCATGCCCAGAGACCGTACTTGAAGGTTAATTTAGTTGTGATTAACTTTTAAAGTTTCTCTTTCCTGAGCAGGAAAGTAACTGCTATCCACTTTATTTCCCAGTGCTTTTCATGCAAGAAACACGAGATGACTAGCATCTTGAATTTAGTTCCTGACAGTTTTTCTTAGCAGGCACTTTTGCTTGCTTCATGCTGTTGGGCAGTAAATATGAGTAACTCTCTGTTAATTGCCATTTGTAACTTTTTTATCCCCCCAATTTAGTATCTCACTACAGCAGTTTATTCACGTCAGGTGTGTGGTGCCATCTTGTCTTAAATTCTCTTTAGATGTTCTGTTTTCTTCACTCCAAATTATCCCTTTACATTTTGCTGTAGCCTTATGCCATTCAGGTGTGTAGGCAGGCAGGGTGCACACTTCTGAAAGCATGCTTTCTGGTTAACACGCCCATCCCCGGGAGGGGTGCAGAGGAGTGTCTGGGGCCGAGAGCACACTCGCTTTCGTGCTCATTAGATAGTCCCAGCCCAGAATTGCTGCCTGAGCCCCTGTGGATCAAGGGGCTGCACCGCGTGCTGGATCCCCCCCAGATGAAAACCAAGACCCGTCCCCACCCGTGCCTTTCTGACTTCATCTGGCCTCTGGCTTTTTTTTCATTTAGCCAGTGACTGAGACTTCTGCAAGTCTTTAGGAACCATGATTCGCCCTCTGAGGGCTCCGTGGGTGCTTCTGAACCGCGGCATAAACAGGGCTCGCCTCTCTTGTTCCCTCTTCCTAGTTTGGGGTGGAAGGGGTGGTGTTTTTCATCATGAATGCAGCCATCGGGACCTACTGCGTTTATCAAAACCTAAGAGTGTGGCCCAAAGTCAAGGAAGAAACACACGTTTCTGAGCAGAGGGCTTTCCAGCGTTTGGAACGGACGAGGAGGTGTCAGAAGCAGAGTCTGGGGCAGCCTGGCCAAGCCCGCCTGGTGCAAGCTACTCGTTACCTGTGAGCCCCTTGGCACAGGAAAAAGTGACTTCCTTGACCAGTGAAGTTGATGGCTCTGCCTCGGTGACAAGCTTTCTCCCCTTCCCTTTGCTCGGAGAACAGAAGCTACTACAGGCTCCATGTTCTCTTATTAGAAAACTGAAAAACTCAACTAAAAAGAAGAAAGCCATAGTGGAGGTTTCTAAAAATGAAATCCACTCTTCCTCATTCAATCAGAAAAATAAGCTTCCTTTAATCTGTGAATATAGTTTTAGTTCTGTTTTCACCTGTTTCTGCATTTCTGTATTCTGTATAGTTACTAATCTGATAACCTACCATTAGTGGGCCTTTTGAGTTGTTTTTCTGTAGCAGTGGCATTTTTGTAAATGTCTTAAAATGTTTTGTATTCATTTAAAGGTGGCACCTTGGAGAAGGGCATGGCAGCCCACTCCAGTCTTCTTGCCTGGAGAATCCCATGGACAGAGGAGCCTGGTGGGCTACTGTCCATGGGGTCGCGAACAGTTGGACATGACTGAAGCGACTTAGCACACGCAAAGATGGCGTGAAGCGTGTATTAAAGAACATTTGAACAGCAATCCCTCTGGGTCGCATCCCTCCCATTCAGCTGTTTTCACTGGTGCATATTGCCTTCCAGGTGTCTGTCACAGCCTAGATATTGTGAAAGGATGCTTTTTGTTTTGTTCAGGGTTTGACTTGTCCGGATCCGGCCTCTAATTCACCTCCTCTCCCTAGGATCTGCAACACGCCCAGGCATGTTAAAAAGAACAACTGTGACTTGCAGCCATTTCAAAGCAGAGCTAAGTGACTCCCATGGAAATAAAATGGTCCACACACGCGAGTAAGCGCTTCAGTATCGTTAGGGCTGTGCTCCAACCAAATAAGGTGGCCCTAATTGCCCACCACTGGCCACTCATTTTATCACTTAACCTGAGATGATTTTAATAGGGAGAGAGATTCTCATTGGGAAGACCTTTTCTACTTCATCCAGAAAAGCGTTCCAAAACGTTCATAAAATATTATTTGAGCAAATTCTTAGTTCTTAATTGATATGAGATACGTCAAAGGCTTCTGTGGCATTTTCGTCACATTTTCGAACGTAACGACCTTGTATCTCATCATGGGTCAGCAGCAAGCTCCACTTCTTTTCCGTGTAAGACACCGAGTCAACATCTGAAAGCTGTTTATTTTCACCCATTTAGGTAAATTGTTATTTACAACCAAGACAGGGAATGGGATAATTCTATGGTTTCTGCCAAAAGCCATTTTCTTATTTCTTTTCATACTTACATGTATGGAGAGAGTTTATTTTCTAATAAGACCCCACTGACAGGTGCTGAGACTTGTTTTTAAAAGAAATGAGGACTTGTTTAAAGAACTGATTTTCAAAATTATGATTTTTTTTTGAAGAATCAATAAAGGTCTAATAAGTCTAAGAATAAAAGTAACTTACAGTAGCTATTTTAACCAGCTCTTTCTTTCTATTTCACCTATTGATTTTGCTTAGTAGACTTGTAATTGGTTGTAAAATTTGGAATTTGGGGGGAAAAAGCTTTTATTAAGTAATGCATCATTGCCCTGGGTTTTTTATTGTAAGGCTTTCTGTGTGGGTGGGAGTGTTAGAGTTTGCTGTTTCTGTGTGATTCTTTTCAGGATTTACCTCTTTGGGCAAATCTACTTAGCTTCTGATCTTCATACATTAGAACATGAGAGTAACTTCAATCCATAATTGACATGAAAATTCAGAAAGAAGAGGAGGATGTCATCAGTAAGGGAAAAGCGGGTTATGATTTAAGAAACAGACCCACCCCTAGCAATTTCAGGCATAAAGAGATTACCGAAAGGAGCTAAGATGAATTGCTTTTGTGAAGCAGAGGGGCAGGTGGATTCATTTCTGATTTTTGGACATAGGATTGTTTCTTTGGCAAAGATAACTTTTCATAGAATTTCTTTAATTGCTTCTCTTCAGCAGAGAATGCAGTAACTGTGGCTGTAGGTATTTCAGTTGTCTTCTGTGATGGTTCAGCTGGTAAAGAATCTGCTCACAATGTGGGTGGCCTGGGTTCGATCCCTGGGTGGGGAAGATCCGCTGGGTGGATCCAGGGATGGGCTCCTCACTCCAATATTCTTGGGCTTCCCTGGTGGCTCAGACGGTAGAGAAACCGCCTACAATGCAGGAGACCTGGGTTCCATCCCTGGACTGGGAAGATCCCCTGGAGGAGGGAAAGGCTCCCCACTCCAGTATTCTGGCCTGGAGAATCCTGGCGTCGCAAAGAGTCGGACGCGACTGAGCGACATTCCCCTTCAGGAAGCTTCTGTGGACGTCTAGGCTGGGAATGGTGGCTGTCCTCCGGGTGCCCACAGCTCCCTGGGCGTGCCTCTGCGTTGCCTCTCATCACAGGCTTCTGGACTGTTCTTTCTGCCACCTCTACTGTGAGCCTTTTAGCATTGATGCTCCCGCAGGACCTGGCTCATGATACTTTGCTTGCTGAAGTAACTGGAAGCCAAGGCAGCATTGACAATGCCCTTGAGCACACGCTTTCACTGTTACACGCCTGAAAACGCTGAAGGGCGACCGCGAGGGCGCCTTCGGGCGCAGGGCTCTCACCGCGCCCCTTGCCGCGTGTTTCCCCGGGGAGCTGAGTCTTACAGCCGCGTCGGTGCTGCATTTGCGGACTCCACACGCGACGGTGTGAAAAGGGCTTTGGCTCGTTGGCGCTGCCGGGAGGCCTGCAGCAGCCGCTCTGCGGGCGCGGGAGGCGCTTCCTGTGCCCGGGGAGGAGACCCGGGGGCCGCCTGCAGGTGGGGCCTGGGGGCCGGAGGCGGCGGGCTGGTGGAAATGCTTTCCCAGCTCCAGGGGCAGGCCGGACGGTAACCTCACCGTCCACCGACAAGGGTCGTGTGTTAGGGCCCAGCTGGGACAGGCTCTCAGGTTAGAGCAGCCCTTTTTACGTAGAATTCCAAATCATTTCACATGGCTATTTAAGATGTTCCTCTGTCTCTTTGCTTCAAAGCCGGAGTGTCCCTTTAGTTTAGAAAGCCTTGTGTCTCTAAGGGGGAATGGAAGGAAGGAGGCTGACGTCTGTGGGGCTTCTGAGAGCCGGATTCTTTCCCTTTCCCTCTGCTATCAAACTGGACTCAGGGCAACCCTGGGGAATAAATCATTACCCTTGTGGAAGGGGAGGGGGCGGACTCACAGCTAAGGGAGCACAAAGCCACAATCTAAGGTCATCAGCACCTAACAGGCAGAGCCAGAATGTGGACCCAGGTCTGCAGGGGGTTAATGCCGATATTCTTTGTCTGAAACGCAGAAAGGCTCCCTGGGAGGAGAGATTTCAAAGACACGATGGCGGCCCCTTGGCACCATGAGTGCCCGGGAGGCCAGGCTGCATGCTGTGGGTGACCCAGGGCCCAGCCATGCTGGCTCAGGGCAGACTTTTCCAAAGATCTACCAGTGAATGAAAGTCACAGATTCAGGTACAGAACTAATGATTGCAGGAGTGACAGGTTGTCAGCAATATGAAATCTGTCATCAGCATTCTCAAATTGTGAAGAACATGTGGCGTGTGTTAACAGAGGCTCCGCTCAAGCGGCTATACCGCTCTTTAAAGGTCTGCATTTAGAATTGCACAATATGTGGAAAACTGACAGAGGGTAACATTCAGAAGATGCCAGCAGTTTTTCAGATGACTTAAGGGGCACACACTGCCTCTGAAGAGAAGTAAGCTGATAAGCCCAAAAATAATCTTTCAAAAAGTAATGATGTAAATTTCAATTCATGTATTTGCGACTTTTCCTCGGAGTTGAAATGGTCAAAAGTTGCCGTCATGGAGATTTTTAAAAGCACTCTGAATCTGCATGTAAAGGGCAGCACAAATGACTTTCAACCAGATTGAAAATTAAAAATGAATGTAATAATTGAAGAAGTACATATTCTGTGTCAGTTCTTGGCCAGATAAATGAAGCTATTAGCTGTGTGTTCTGTAAGAATCTTGTAAAGGACTAGCTGAACCCTGGTGTTTTATTAGTAGCCATAGAAGCATGGATTCATTAAGCCTGGGATCTGGTGGAAATTTGGCAAGATTGAATGAATCAAGTTTTGGATAAATGAGGACTTTTCACCAACGGTGGAGAAGCAGTGAGTGTGGCCGTGAACTGTTGCACTTGGGTGGAGCACGGCAGCTCCCCTTCCCTGGAAGCCGGGAGCTGGAACCCGAGGGCCCGGACGCTGAGGTGCTTTTCCTTTGAACCCACTTGGTCAAAGTGTATTTAGGACTTGCAAAACCAATCCCATCACAGTAGAGAAGTTTTTTTTTCTTTCTTTCTTTCCCAGAGAAAGCCCCCTTCCAGGTAAGTGTCTTTAGTGCCGGTCGGCTTTCCCCTAGAAGTTCATCTCACGGTTTTAATGAGGACGCCAGGTATTCAGGCAGTAGTGGTGTTAGTCCCTATGTTGTGTCTGACTCTGCGACCCCGTGGACTGCAGCCCGCCAGGCTCCTCTCTCCATGGGATTCTCCAGGCAAGGATACTGGAGTGGGTTGCCATGCCCTCCTCCAGGGGATCTTCCTGACCCGAGGATTGAACCCAGGTCCCCTGAACTGCAGGCAGATTCTTTCCTGTCTGAGCTATAGGAAGCTATAGGGAAACCGGGTACTCTGCAGTTTACAGACTTCTGTTGAGGCTGCCCGTTTCCTTCTCCGGAGGGGGAGGGACGCATCTGGAGTTTTGTGAGGAAGCCGCGGCTGGCGAGGCTGCAGTCTGGGTCATCCTTTGTGGGATGGCCGTGTCCGTATCCAGAGGGGCCTGGCATGTATGATTTTTGTGCCACAGGTCAGAAGGGGCTGTCGTCTTCCTTTGGTCTGATCTGTATTGTAGTGCTATAAATAGTGCAATTCTGTGGCCTTCAGGGTGACAGATTATTTTAAAGTGGTTATCTTGACTGAGCAAGTTAATTTGTATCAACTAGGTGAAATGCAACTGTAATTTGCATGTATTAAACCTCTAAACCTCCAAGTAAAATATGCTTTTAGTAACCCCAAGTGGCGGGGGGAGTCATCACTGGTCACAAATTACCTGGTTGAAATCTTAGTTTTCAATTCCTTTTCAAGTCATGCCTGTGTCCTAGCACACATCACAGCCTCTTACATAGTATCAGACGTATGAGGTCACTTAAATAGTATCAGATAATTCATCGTGGTCATTTATTGTGGAGATCTGATTAGAGCCATTTTTTATTTCTCTCTTCAGAAACACCTCCCTTCCCCTTTTTTTTTTTTTTTTTGTTGTTGTGTTTTGGAGGCTAGTTACTGTCGCTTTTCTCCTTGTGTTTAATGTGACTTTGGGGGTGATAGGAGGGTGAGTGAACCTTTTAGCAAGGATGTTCATTTGTAATTTTTAAAAGTGTAAGACCCACAAAATGTCGTCCCAAGACGCTTGTGTTGGGTTTGCCTTCCTTTATGCATGGCAGCCCTTCTCGCAGCCGTTGATTCCCGAGTTCCGTGATGACGTTGGCTGCATGCTTCCTTTGGACAATGCACCAGCCTGGAAATGTTCAGAGGAGGTGAGGGGAGGGGGTTAAATGCAGCAGGGTCCTCTGAATCTGCCTGCAATGCAGGAGCCCTGGGTTCGCTCCCTGGGTCAGGAAGATCCCCTGAAGGAGGGCACGGCAGCCCACTCTAGCGTTCTGGCCTGGAGAATCCCATGGGCAGAGGAGCTTGGTGGGCTGCAGCCCATGGGGTCGCACAGAGTCAGACACGCCTGAGGGACCAGGCAGCAGCAGCAGCCTCTCGTCAAGGAGCTTGTCCCCTTGACCTGCTCTGTCTGATCTGAGGGCCTGGAGGCCAGCGATCCCTGAGTGCTGTGCCCTGGTCTGCTGGAATTGAGCTGTGTTCTAGCTGTGCCCTGTGCTGGCCTTCAAAGGCTCAGGGTGAAAAAAGAAGGCAAACGATTTTAATGTTTTTAATATTTAATGTTATTTTAATGTTTAATGTTGAAATGATAGTACCTGGGGTTAAATAAAATGAATTGTTAAAGTTTATTCATCTGTTTTTTGTGTGTGCATTTTTTAAGGTGGCTGCTAGAAAAATTTACATTACGTATGTGACTCTCATACTTTTTGGACGTCACTAAGCTAGACAGAGTGTCTGTCTCCTTCCGGGGGTGTCACCAAGGGAGAGCGTCCGTCTGCCCAGAGATCTCTCAGTGTTTTCCCCATAAGCACTCGTGTTTGTAACCGCAGCAGACAATAGCCGTCAGAGTCTAACAGGATAGGAAATCAGAGCCTGTATTTCTCATTAGCCCTTTAGTTGGCCCGTGATTATGTAAATATGAGGCAAAATAGCACAGTTTTTCTTTCACGAGTGTGATTAAAAAATAATGGTAGTAAAGATGAAATGAAGGTTCCCATGTGTTTAGAATCAACATAAAAGAACGGGAGGGGAAGCGGGGCAGGCAAGCCATCGGCCAGCAATGCTGGCAGCTGGAAGTGAGGCCCGACGTCCAGGAGGCCAGCTGTCTGGGGAGGATATGGTGGAGGCGAAAGCTCTCACCAGACCCTCCTAAACGTTCACTGCGGGAGAGGAGGCTGGTGACGCTAATGACAGCAGGCGTGCTGAGATCAGCCTCGTGGCGTCCACGGGACCTCTGTCGAGGGCCTCCAGGGCCTCTGCAGGCACGGCTGCGCTGTCTGGGCGCCCTCCACAGTGGTCCTGGGCAGCAGGCGCGGTTGCCAGGTGCTGTGTTCTCAGCCCAGGGGAGGGTCGCTGCACGGGAAGCTGCGGTGGGGAAGTCAGCCCTGGGTGAGGCGGCCACATGGCCTTTCTGTGTGCAGACACCGTGGGGACCTTCGGGCAACCCACTTCCCTCTTGTTACAGGAGAAAGAGCCGTTTGTGAGCCTGCAGAGAGCTCTTAGAAGGAAGCTTTGTGTAATTTGTACCCATTTAGGTCCACGAGTTTAATTTGGGGGTTCATTTCAGGTGAGCTCCTTTTGCACTGACCAGTCATCCCAGTGATTAAGACTTGACGACCCATCAGTGATGGAAGAGTCTTAGGAAAGTCCGCCTCCACAGGACTTTCACATTTAGTACCAAGCCTTCCGAGCAATTAAGGACAGACAGGTAATTACTTTCCTAGAGCTTCCCTGGTGGCTCAGATGGTAAAGAATCCGCCTGCAATGTGGGAGACCTGGGTTCAATGCCTGGATCGGGAAGATCCCCTGGAGGAGGGCATGGCAACCCACTCCAGTATCCTTGCCTGAAGAATCCCTTGGACAGAGGAGCCTGGCGGGCTACAGTCCATGGCGTCACAAAGGGTCGGACACGACTGAGCAACTAACACACACACTGTTAGTTTCCTTATTTTATAAAACTGGTGGCTGAGGACTCAGGAGGCTTCCGGCCCTTGCCAAGGCCTCCAGCCAGTCCCCTGGGCTGTGGCCTCACCCAGCGGGGGCTGGCGGAGCAGCAGACCCCCCAGGAGAGCGGGGGACTGGCCACACAGCGTTGGGAGCAGGCGGTGCTCTTAGAGCTACAGCTTTGAGCCCCGACTCCCTCGGGGTCCCAGCAGAGAAGCAGGGCTCTCCCGGAGTGTTTGGTCGGGGGGAGTTGTGATAGTTGCTGGAAGAACTGCAGGCCTCCAAGAGGGACAGAGAGCCACCCAGAGGTCAGCAAGTGCGGAAAGCATCCCAACCTGAAGGAAGAGGGACGGGGCGGCTGGGTGTGGAGCCCGGGGCCCTGGGGACGCAGAGTGGACGCCCCGCGGGGGCAGGAGGAGAGGGAAGCAGCCAGCTTCACCCCCTGCAGGCCTGTCTGAGCCTCCAAGGCTGTCCAGCGCGGCCCGGGGGTGGAGGGCCAGCTATGCGCTGCGCAGGAGGAGGGGGCTTGGGGAGGAACCTTGCCATCTGCCTGGGCAAGCACCTGACCTCTGAACTGGGATGGCAGGCCCCTGCCTCTGAGCGGAGGCTTCTGAGGGATCTTGTTTATCGGCGCCACTTGGCGGAGCTCAGCCCGCCGCCCCGTCCCCATGCAGCCCTGGGTGTGGTGGGCTGTCGGTACCGGGTGGCCCCCACGCGCAGCTGGGTGACCGGGGCGGGGGGTGACTTCCATCCGGGCCTCTCTGACCCCTGCACAGGCCAGGGGGCATCCCAGGCGCCAGCCTCGCTTGACTCTCTTCATCCTTTTTGAAATGACCTCTTGTCTCAAGTAATTCATAAAGAGAGTCCGTTCACTAAAGCTCCACCGCACGGCCTAACTCAAGGCCTGCCTCTGTCGTCCAGGGCTGGGGGCTGCGAGAGCAGAGACAGCCGCGGGGGCCCTGTCCAGGCTGTGTGGAAGTTGCCTTCCGCACATTCCTAATCCTGTCTTATTTTGAAAAGCCCTTGGTCTCAAGCTCTAGTCTTATTAAATTAAAAACTGCCCTACATGAATGCTTTTAAAAGCACAACCAAATTACTTGAAAAACAAATGGATAATTGGAATAAACGTGGCTCAGCTGAAGCGCCAGCTCTTCTCAGAGAAGAGAATGTGATTTCCGTGTTGCCCTTATAATTTCCAGGAAACCCACGTGAACTTTACATCCTGTTGGGGGAGGAGGGGGAGATGCCTCAAATCAGATTAAAAGATAAAGGTTCAGGTCATCTAATTGCTAGGTGCGTTTCTCACATGCCATGAGCCACAGACCAACTCAGCAGCAGTTGACATTTTTGAACTTGAAGAGGCGGGTTTTGAGGTGCGGGGGAGAGTCCTGGATGGTTGACGGTGACGCTGGTGAGAGGGATGATGTCGTATGCGTGTGATACGTCGCGTTTGGATTCGCGGTGAGGGCCACAGTGCACGTTCATGGGGCGAGGGGCATGATTTGGCTGCCAGAGGAGCTTCGCTGGGTCGGTTGAGACGGTCAGTTGGAACAGCCCAGCCATCAGCCCCCTCACCCCGCCTCGCACCATCTCCGAGAACCCCTGCTCCCCCTAAAACATGCCCTTCCACCCACCGTACCCCTTCGTGAAGGGGGCAGGCTGCCCTGGCGTGGCCCCTTGGCACCGCGCTCACCCACCCCGTTTGTTACGTCCAGCAGAGCATCCCTCCCGTTTGTCTCACTTCAGGCCAGGTTGTGGACGAGGTGCCAGCTGAGAACGGGGACCCACCCAGCAGTGTGCGGGGGCACGGCATGGGCCCAGGCCCCTGGGGGTCATGGAAGAGCAGGGCTCTGCACAGCTGGGAACAGGGGGCTGATCACACCCCTCGATCACAGCCGGGAGCTGGGCGAGGATGCAGGGCGGCCAGGCAGGCAGGGGGTGGGGCTGAGGGTCCACCCCCAGCAGGACCAAGGATGCAGACGGCTGTGGCATCCTCGAGAAACAAGCCCCGTCCAGAGGATGGGCCCCTCCCCAAAGGGCCACCCGGGCGCGCGTCCTCGGATTCAAGGCAGCGGCGGCAGGGCTTCCCGCGCGGCCAGTGCAGGGGACAGGGCTCATGGCCAGCTGGCGGGCTGCCTGCCCGTCAGGACGGGGCCACGCCTGAAGCTGGGAGTAGACTTTGGTTCCACCTGGATCCCCAGTGCCCGGCTCTTAGCAGGGATGCCCCACGTTACTCACAGGGTCATTTTCAAGGAGGGTAAGCATGGATTTCAGCTTGCCCGGGACAGGCCCTGGTGTGGTGGCGTACTTATTTAGTTTTCAGGCTTTTTCTTTTTTTTAATTTTACGACGTTGCGTTGGTTTCTGCCAGACAGCAGGGCGAATCAGCCATAATCACACACACGTCCTGCCCCCGGAACCGCCCTTCCCTCCCTGGAACCCCCTCCAGGTCATCTCAGATCGGGTTCCGGGGCTGCAGAGCAGCTTGCGCAGCCGTCCACCCGACTCCGATGGTGCGCGTACATCGATGCCACCTTCCCTTTCTGTGGCCCTTGGTCCTTCCCCCACTGCGTCCACAGTTCACTCTCTGCATCTGTGTCTCCATTCCTTCCTTGCAAATACGTTCATCAACACCAGCTTTTCTGAATTCCATATATATGCATTAAAAATACCTCCCACTGTGACCCACAAATGCCCCGGTTTGATGTCACTGTGCCATGGGGAAGTGGAGTCCAGCAGCTGCCAGTATTCCTGACTGTCCCTGGGGTCTGGGGGTGCCAGCCCCGCTGGTGGTCCTCACTGTCCCTGGGGTCTGTGAGTTCTGGCCCCGCTGGTGGTCCTCACTGTCCCTGGGGTCTGTGAGTTCTGGCCCCACTGGTGGTCCTGACTGACCCTGGGGTCTGTGGGTTCTGGCCCTGCTTCTGGTCCTCACTGTCCCTGGGGTCTGGGGTTTCTGGCCCTGCTGGTGGTCCTGACTGTCCCTGGGGTCTGTGGGTTCTGGCCCTGCTTCTGGTCCTGACTGTCCCTGGGGTCTGTGGGTTCTGGCCCTGCTTCTGGTCCTCACTGTCCCTGGGGTCTGTGGATTCTGGCCCTGCTTCTGGTCCTGACTGTCCCTGGGGACTGGGGTTCTGGCCCTGCTGGTGGTCCTGACTGTCCCTGGGGGCTGGGTGCCGGCCCTGCTTGTGGTCCTGGCTGTATCTGGGTCTGGGGGTGCCGGCCCTCCTGTGGAAGCCTTCCTTGGCCACTGCTTCATTTCCCGGCACCCTCTCTCCAGAGTCTCAGTGGGGCCTTGGTGAATCAGGGCAGGGTTGCAAAATGAACTGAAGGGTCCACCTTCAAAACCCTCAGAAGTCTAAGCACTGTTTAGAAGTGGAGGTAATTCTTGGAGTAAAGCCTGCGTCTCACTTAAGAAGGGCTTTGGGGGATTAGTTTGCAGGCAGGCCGAGAATAACGTCCACAGGGTCACAGAGTCGGACTCGACTAAGGACACGCAGACCCAGAAGGAGTCCTCGTTTTTACTTCTGGATAACTTTCGTGAAATAAAATGCAGTTTAATTAAATATGGCATTTTTAGCTTAGGCTGGCAGAAATACATATAAGGTCCATGCATGCCGGGTAAGTGCCTATATTTCATTCTCACACCAGAATTCTGAAGCATGTTAGTAAAAAGCGCTTCCGGTTCCATATCTCAAAATGAAAGTCTGCAGCATTACTTTGTAAGATTGCTCGAGCTTCTTGGTTTTGTAATCAAGACAATATGGTGCAGAGACCTCTGCTAATAATGTGTTCTGTGTTGTAGTATTTAGAACATTTTAAATCAGCTGCAGGAAGCTGCGTTTGGGGTGAACTTTGTACCTGCTGCGTGATTAATCGAGCATGGTGGCTTGTCACATCTCTCAGTACTTGGGGCTTGGAGCAGCGAGGGCTAGAAACAGTGACAGGAGATTTCACTGAAGCCTGAGACTGCTTCAGTCACTGGCGGCACAGGCCCATTTAAAATGCATTAATGATGAGATTTTGCTGGGTTGTAAAACTGCTTTTCATTTCAGTTTGATGAGCTAATTAATTTGGAAGGGACTCGTGGTTTTAAAAGGGTCCTGGCTGATTCAGGGGAAATGGCAGGACCAGACCTTCTGCCATCCAAATTGGCATCGCTCTGTTTTCCAAATGCTCTGGATTAATCGCTCGAGCCTTATGGATTCCTGCCATGTAGGCATTGGCATTTCTATTGATTTCTTAACCCAAGTGTAGCTTTTAATTTAAAAGAATGGGCCTTACTTTGGGCATGACAGACAGCATGTGTATATCGTTGCTTCCCTCATAGCTCAGTTGGTAAATCATCTGCCTGCAGTGCAGGAGACCCGAGTTCGATTCCTGGGTCGGGAAGATCCCCTGGAGAAGGAAATAGCAACCCACTCCAGTGTTCTTGCCTGGAGAATCCCATGGGCAGAGGAGCATGGCAGGCTACAGTCCACGGGGTCGCAAGAGTTGGACACGACTGAGCGGCTCAGCCACCACCATTGTTGCTCATAGGGAATCTGTTTTTGTGACATGTCAGCAGCTGTTTGCGTTAGAAAATCTTCTATTCGCATACAACACCTCTATATAGAAAAGTGGTGAGTTGGAAATTGACTATAACTTAAAATTTTTTTCAATAAATAAAGAACTTCAATAGTAATAATTAAAAAAAAACTTATTGTGGTAATCATTGCATGATGTATGTAAGTGAAATCACTGTGTTGAACACCTTAAACATTTACAGTGCTGAGGATGGAATTATAGCTCAATAAAACTGGAAGGGGAAGAATTTGGATTCTAACAAGTATAACTTTTTGAGATAACTGTAAGTGTTTAAAAAGTCATTTTAAAAGGATAGAGCTTTCTCTTTGGTGTTTGAAGTGATGAGCCTGTAAGCAGTAATCTTTGAGTTCATTCATTCATTTGGGGGGGTTCATAAATAGTTAAGTGTTTTATATCCTTTAGCTCAGTTGTTTTAGGCTGTGAAGGCAGAAATACCTACATGAATGGGCTGTTGATTCTTAAAGTTGTAAAACAAATGAGGCCTCTTTTGATGTGTTGACCTTTTACAGCAGGTGGTGACTTGTCTTTGCACGCAGAAGACGTGCACTGGATTACCAGCTTGGTACTTACGGTTAGTTCTCCGTCCGTGACTCTGACACATGCACTCCGGGCTGCAGAGGCCCTCCCAGAGGAGGCCCGAGTCCTCCTCAGGGCTGTGCTTCCTCCTGGAGTGCTGCAGGCCTCTTGCCTGCCTCCCCTAATCCCCCCCTTCCCCAGGCCCCCCGAGCTTCTTCAGACATTGCAGGCTCTGTCCCGTCTCCTGCCTTTGCATCTTCTGTTCTTTCTGATTAAACTCCTCTCCCTTCACATTTCCCCGGGGTCCAACTCAGAGTCATCCCTGGGGTAAGCTGGTGAGGGTCCCATCTCCTCTTGCTTCGCTAAGGACTTTGCTCCTTCAGAGATCAGTTCCCTCCTCCAGGATCATTACTTTTCTCTTCTTTCCTGAACACATCCCTTCAGCACGGAAACCTCTGAATAAAAAAAGAAACACATGCTCTGTAACTACTGATTCCTTTCCCTGGCTCCTCCTTTGCTGAGGTAACTGCACTCACCATCTGCATTCCTTATTAACCGCTGTCTCCAGCTCACTCTAGAGGCCTTCTGGCCTCTGCTACTACCCTGAAACTGCTCTTGCCAGGGTCAACAAAGAGTTCTGTGCTTCCAGACCTCAAGCACATGCCACTAACTTAACCTCAAAGAATGCATTATAAAGGGGCTAGAGAGGTGAAAAGACATGGGCATACAGCAAAGAAGGTTGTGGAGATGCATCCGGCTGTATCAGTGACACCATTAAATGCAAATGGATTATGTAATACACTCAAAGGCAGAGACTGTCAGAGTGGGTTTTTCTTTTTTTTTTAAAGATGCAACTAAATTCAAAGATAAAAATAGTTTGAAAGCAACAGGATGGGAGAAAATGTATTATGCAAGTAGCAACTGTAAGAAAGCTGGAGAGGCTTTGCTAATATTGAGCAAGCTTCACTTTCTTGACCTTAACCTCTCAGGAGCATCATTGACTGTTCTTATATAGACACTTTATTTTTTGGCTGTTATAATATCGCAGTATTCTGGCTGCTATAATACCTCCAGAATACTAGAAATTACATTTCTGGCTTCTGCTTTCTTGCCTCTCTTGCTAGTCTCTCTTTCTGTACCCAACCTAAATTATTAGAATGCATCAGATTAAACCCGAGGCCATCTTTTCTGTCTCTCCTCCTTCAGTAGGTAATCTGCTGGGGCCATCAAGGTGCTGAGGCTTCTACATTTTTAGGCTTGGCCTTTCTCCAGATTTCCAGATTCATATATTTAACTGCCTAATTGATATCTTCACTTAGATATCTAGAGGCATCTCAAACTTAGCATATTCAAAATAAAACTACTGATCGCCCCCCTCAAAAAACTCCTCCTTAATCTTCCCCGTCTAAATAAGTGGCGTTACTGTGCACCATTTAGCCAAGCCAGAAACTTGGCAGTCATCTTCGATTCCTGCGTCCCACTCATGCGCCTGTCGATCCGTCAGCGAGTGTCGCCAGCCCCATCATCGAAGTCATCCTGAAACCGTCTCTCTCTCCCCAGCTCTGCCGTCACCTCTGTGCTTCCAGCTACCACCATGCTTTGTCTGCGGTTCTGTGGTTGTCTTTTCACCGCTAACATCTCCCTGTCCCCAGTCTTTCTTCTTTCTAATCCACTCTCCACTGGGCACTGTTTTAAAAGAGTAAATCAGACCACGAAGCTCTCCTTTCAGCCGCTGCTCTTAGATGAAATCCAGACGCCTTCCTGTAAGATGCTGCAGGGTCTGGCCTCTGCGCCTCCCCGTGGCCTCCTTCAGGCTGCAGCCGCTCTGGCCACCTTTAAGCGCTGGAGTGCTCAGGCCCGTGTGAGCCTCGATGTCTCTGCACTTGTCACTCCTTCTCGAGGGCAGAGTGGAGTGAGTGGCAGAGGGCAGATCCACCAGCAGTTAGCGTGTTGGAGGGGTCTGTCCAGAAACCTGTCTGAGTGAAGACCTGGAGGAAAGGGGGGGCACGGAGCCCCCAGCCCGGCTGGAGACGGGGGATCCTTGGAGAAGAGCTGCAGGGATATTTGGCTGAGGGTTGCAGGACAGGGAAGGGGCCTCCAGAGCCCTCTGGGCCTTGAGCATGGGACTCGTGGTTTATAGCAGTCGTTGCTAGGTTGGGCAAGCATGGAAGGAAATATTAGGACTTCAGTTTAATTTTGTGAATGTTTTTCAGCCTATACAATCTGTTAATAGATAGCACATGTATTTAATTTCTAAAGAAATAAACAGTTTAGCAGACTGGTCAATAATGAGATCATGTAAATGAAAAGCACGTTGTTGTTTTTTTTAAGTAAGTGCTTTGAATTTGTGAAAATCTCCAAAGGCCAGAAGCAGATGACTTCATTGGTTCTACCAAACATTTGAAGAAGAATTGACACCAGTCCTCAAACTCTTGCTTTGTATTTCTGTGTTATCAATTGTAACATTGATTTCTGATTTTATTTGAGTTCTCTTTCTCTTTTTCTTGGCAAGTCTAGCTCAAGGGCTGTTTGTTTATCTTAAAAAAATAAAATAAAACTGCTCTCAGCTTCATGAATCTTCTCCGTTGTCTTTTAATATCAATTCCATTTATTTCCACTCTCATCTTTGCTGTTTCCTTCTACCAACTCTGTTCTTAGTTTGCTCTTCATTTTCTAGTTCCTTGAGGTGTAAAGTTAGGTTGTTTGTAAACTTTCTTAAGGTGGCCACTTGTCCTTGTGAAGTGCCCTCTTAAACCTGTTTTTGCTGCATCCCATAAATTTTGGTATGTTGCATTTCCATTTTCATTTATCCCAGGTATTTTTTATTTCTTCTTTGACCCAACAGTTGTTCAGTGGCATATTGTTTAATCTCCACATGTTTGTAAAGTTTTCCTGTAACTGATTTTTAGTTTTATACCATGGTGGTCAGAAAAGATACCTGATAGGAGTTCATGCTTCAATTTGTTAAGTCTTGTTTTGTGGCCTAGTGCGTGATCTGCCCTGGAGAATGTTCCCTGTGCGTTTGAGAAGAATGTGTGTTCTGTTCCTTTCAGATGGGATGTTCTAGTATGTATCTGTCAAGTCCATCTGGTCTTGTGTGCCATTTAAGAGCAATAATTCCTTACTGATTTTCCATCTGGATGACTTAACCATTGATGAACATGGGGTAGTAAGGTCCCTTACTATTATTCTGTTGCTGTGTATTTCTCTCTTGTGGGTCTGTTGAAATTTACTTTCTGTGTTTAGGTGCTCCATCCAGTGTTGGGTACCTGCATATTTACAAGTGTCATATCCTCTTGTTGGACTGACCCCTTTATCACTGAGATAAAATTCATCAGGAAGTGTTACTGTTCTGACTGCTTGAATTGGTCCAGCCAGGGGTTATAGAATATAAGATATGGCCCATTCCTGCAGAAAGTTTCCTTTCTATTTGAGTAGATAAGACTAACCCACATAAAACAGTTGGAGATCTGACTATAATTAAGGGTCAAATTCTAAGGCAGAGACTATACATTCTGTATGAGTTTGGAGAAGACACAACATGGAGGCCTGGACGACTACAGGCGCATGAATGGCTTGACACTGAAAAGAATATTTTGTGGAAAGCTGAGTTTCCCTTTCATATGAATTGTGCTTTTTCTCCCCCTGATACTCCCAAGCCCCCACCCAACACATACACTAATTTCATATGCAAATAAACCACTGGGTTTTAAAAAAAGCCCTTGAAAGAAGGGTTTTTTTTTTTTTTCCCCTTCAAGATAAGATAGAAAATAATAAACAAGAGGATGGCATAAAAATATTGTTGGTGAAGCCGTTTTCCTTTAGTCTTTTAATTTTAAAATAGCTGTGGAATTATTAAAATCCCTGACTGAAAGATCTGCTGTTCTACTTTACTGTGATGGATATAGCCCGCAGAGTAGCTTTTCCTGCGTACGGATCTCTGTGGAAGCTTTGCTTCTGACTCTTGACTGCCCTGGACTGCCATCACCTTCCTCTGAATGCAGTGATGGATGTGAGGATTAAAAAATGAGGAAAATGAATTCTTCCTCCTAAGCTACTCTGATGTTGTGAAGAATCAGCACGATTTAGGAGGAGAGCTGTGACTGAGAAGGTACTCAAGTTAGTAGCTAAGAACTCACATTATGTGATTCGACTTGCATACCTTTTAAAATTCAGTATGATTTACCAGAGAATTATTAACAACTAAGGTTATATAACCACATCTCAAAATAGCTCTGTAGTATAGGAAGCCTGTGGTCAGCAGGATTTATAATGTGCTAAATAAGGAATTATCATATACACAGTTGAGAAACACTGACAGATTTCACCTCAAAGTGGGCCACTTAAGCACCATTATTACAGATTATGAATTAAAATTCATTAGTATCAGTACTTTTGCTGGAATGTAGAGTAGCACAAGTGTAGTTTATAGGGGCTCATTGCTCACCCTTGTTTTTTATTACTGGAGAAATCTAATTTAATTTTATTGCAGTTTACGTTTAACACAGATATGGATGACAGTTTTGTAAATTTACTTTGACTAAATAGTTTGGTTGCAGTGAAAGTGTTTCACCAAAAGAATGTTGTCTTGAAAGCATTATATTCCATTATGGTCCACTGATTTTATAATTCAAACCCCAGTGTTTTAAAGGCAGGTGTAGCCTATTGCATTGAATGATTTGGAAGCTTTAACCTGACCTGGGAAACTTCATTTTATAGGAACTGGGAATCTATCTTCTTTACATGTATCTATCTTCTTGAACACTGTAGGAAATGATATGGGAGTATGAAGAAGGATTCATCTGAAAAATTCCGATCAGAGGGTGCTTTGAGTAGTCACTGGATTATTTCTTAAATAAAACTATTATGGGGATCGTTGGTTCAGAACTTTTAAAAATGATTTTGCCAACGTACCAGTCTTGGCTGGCTGGGCCTTTCGTGGCCGCGTAGGCGTTTCCCCAGCTGCGGCGAGCAGGGCTACTCTAGTTGTGGTGTGTGGCTCCTCGTTGCGGTGCCTCCAGCTGCTGCAGGCTCTCGGGCACGCCGGCCTCAGTGGCTGCGGCTCATGGGCTCCGTGGTCGGGGTTGCCAGGCTCCAGAGCACGTGCTCAGCAGTTGCGGTGCACGGGCTTAGCTGCTCCACAGCACGTGGGATCTTCCGGGGTCAGGAATCGAACCTGTGTCTCCTGCACTGGCAGGCAGATCCTTTACTGCTGAGCCACCAGGGAAGCCTGGCAGTTTTTACATATGAATAGTTAAGCTGCTAAGTCGCTTCAGTCGTGTCAGACTCTGTGTGACCCCATAGATGGCAGCCCACCAGGCTCCTCCATCCCTGGGATTCTCCAGGCAAGAGTGCTGGAGTGGGTTGCCATTTCCTTCTCCAGTGCGTGAAAGTGAGAAGTGAAAGTGAAGTCGCTCAGTCGTGTCCGACTCTTCGCAACCCCATGGACCGCAGCCCACCAGGCTCCTCCATCCATGGGATTTTCCAGGCAAGAGTACTGGAGTGGGGTGCCATTGCCTTCTCCATGAGTAGTTATACATGAGTTAAATTGTAAGTATCGCTGAATTGATGGGATTTAATATTAACAGGTTACTTTTAAGAAAGGGCTTATTTCTTTGTTCTTTCTGGACAAGGAGAATGCAGCCTTCTGAAGCTTCATTTTGAGAGGGTATTTGGCTATTTTGACAGGTTCGCGAGGTATCTGGTGCATCGCATCCATTTGGTTGTGCTGGGAAGTTCTGTGGTAGCATTAAGCAGTGGCTTCAGTTAAGGCCCAGAGAGAGTGCTGTGCACCCTGATTCTTCTGGGACGGGGCTAACGCCCCACAAATCCTAGGTGATTCGAGTACTGCAGTGACACATTTATGACAGTGTTTCTTTTTACTCTTCTTTCATGAAGAAGTTCTTTCAGCCTGAAATGTATTTATTCAGTTCATTTCAGTTCAGTTGCTCCGTCATGTCCAACTCTTTGTGACCCCATCGACTGCAGCATGCCAGGCCTCCTTGTCCATCACCAGTTCCTGGAGTTGACTCAAACTCACGTCCATCGCATCAGTGATGCTGTCTAATCATCTCATCCTCTGTCGTCCGCTTCTCCTCCTGCCTTCAATCTTTTCCAGCGCTAGGGTCTTTTCCAATGAGTCAGTTCTTCACATCAGCTGGCCAAAGTATTGGAGTTTCAGCTTCAGCATCAGTCCTTCCAGTGAATATTCAGGACTGATTTCCTTTAAGATGGACTGGTTGGATCTCCTTGCAGCTCAGCAGGGTCTAACACAGAGTATATAAAAATTGAGGCAGTGTTTAGAGAACTTTCCCAGTATGACCTCATTTTATCATTGTAACAACCGTATGAAGCAGGGACTGTAAATAACATGTGGGGTGCAGGCCTTTTTTAATCCCTATTTTACAGGTGGGAAATCTGAGGGATGGAGAACATGCAATGCTAGCTCAGATCTTGTGACCCATCACATTTCCATGGGTAATTCCTAAACTAGAAAGCCTATAGATTGCTGGATTATTTTGTTCTCCCTTGGAATAGAGACCATTTCACAGCTATAAATAAGAGCTCTTTTGCGATTGACTTTGCTGTTTTTATTAGCGAAACTCCATTACTGATATCCATAAATGATGTTGTTCTCTTTCCTGTCTGTTAGTCCGCTATTTCTCTTTTGGATAACCTTAAAATTACCTTTACAATCCTGTAAAACCTTTTATCCTTTGCCTTTAACATTTAAGGTTGACATTCTTTCTTATGAAATGATAACATTCTTTTTCTTCTAAAATTTATGTTAATAAAGCCAAGATTCTAAACTTCTTAGAAGAAGTGAGATGGGTTTGCAAATTACTTTCAGAATCCAATCAGTTTTGTGCAGCCTCTGAAACTCACCTGTGACTCCACACAGACCTACATTTTCGTTAGGGACACCTTCATCTGGGGAATTAGAGGGAAATTTAGGGACTGCGGCCCTTTAAAAGAGAATCGCTCTTCTCATCAGTAGTCATTGCACGTAGCACATTTGCAAACAGGATCCAGTAGGCAGCCTGTGGCTAGATGTGAGAGGATCACCTGTAATCCGCTCGAACTGTAGTGCTCACCTCCATTCCTCCGTATTTCACTTTCTTTCTCACTCTGGCCGCCTTCAACTTTGCTCTTTGTATGTGCTTTTCAGCAGTTTGACTCCAGTAAGATAAGTCCAGGAGAGCGTGTATGTATCATTGGGCTTGAGTTTCTTGGATCTGATTCTGGGAAATTCTAGGACATTCTTTCTCTTGCTGTGTCTCTCTTATCCTGCTGGGACTCAATTTTCACATGTGTTCCACAACAACTCTGGGATGCGCTGTTTTACATTTTCTACTTTGAAAATCTCTTTGTGTTTTATTTTGGACAATTTCTGTTGACACCTTTTCAAGTTCACTGACTCTTTCCTTGGCTACGTTCAGTGTGCTTATAAGCTTATCAAAAGAATTCATCAGCTCTGATATTTAGAGTTTTTAAATAGCATTTCCATTGAACTCGTTTGTATAGTTTCCATCTTTCTGTTGAAATAGCCCATTTTCATGAAAGGCTCCTGAATATTGTCTACCCCCCATTCCTTTGTATATTAATACGAGTGGTCTTAGAGTCCCCGTCTGAAAGGTCTGGGTTCCCTCTGAGTCTGACTGCTCATTGCTTTGTCTCTTAACAGTGGATTTTTTCCTTACCTTGTGTGTGTGTGTGTATGTGTGGTCTAATTTTTATTGAATGCTACCATCATGTTTAATGGAGACCGAGGTAAATACTATTTATGCTCAGAAATGAACGTGCCTCTTCTTCTTCTAGGTCTTTCTTGTTTGGGGAAGTTGAGTCACTCTGGTCAATAACTGATCTGGGCTTGTGTTTTAAGTTGCCATTGTTACCTTGGGAGTCCCACTCCTCCAAAGTCCTCTACCTGCGGACCATGCCACCACAGCCTTGTGTCTAGGCAGGGACTGGGGTCCAGGAGGGGTCACGCGAGGCTCCTGCTCTGCCATGGGCTTCCAGCTGCAGCGCCTGCGGCAGAAAGAGGTCTCTCTCCACGGTCTTGCCCCTCCCCTAGGGCGCACCGCTTGCCACGTGGTGCTTGGCTTCTGCCGGACTCAAGGGGATTCTCAGCCCCCCGATGTAGTTTCGGTCTTAGGAAGCCGTGTGCAGCTGGGCTTCAGGGCTGGGACCTTGTGGGCACCCCGTCCTGCTCCCCGAGTCGCCAGGCTCCGCTGTATCCGTGGTGCCGTCCCCCTTCCGCTGATGGTGGCAGAGTTCTGCGTTATTGGTGCAGCCTTCCCGTCCAAGGGGGGGGAGGTCTTGGTCCTCGAGCCTGCAGAAGTAGATGGATTTTTCTTCTGCCTTTCCGCGAGTGGCCCAGGGGAAAAGCAGGCTTGCCGCAGTTTCCACTGTAGTTTAAGGCTTAAGGCTTTTGCTCCCGAATGGGAGCAGGTTGGGGGAGTGGTCAGGTTCCATGGTGACCCCTTCACCTGCTGCATTCCTGGGCCCTAGAGAGGGGCTCCCTCCCGCTCTGCCCCTGTCTTTCGCTGGGAGTGCCGTCTCGCCCTGTGTGGGGGGCTCCCAGGTACCCAAGCTGATGCAGTGAGCGGCCTTCAGGGCTTCCTTGCCACTGTAAGTGGTCTCTCGTGTGCGCTTCTGTGGCGGCCCCCCTCCTCCCGCGCTCTGCAGACTGGGAGACGGCAGTGTCTGTCTTTCCTGTCCTCGGAGGGGCTTCCGCTCCTTGGCATTCAGGTCCCTCGTGACCACGGTTCTCTGATGGGCATAAGAAAGGTGGTGACCTTGTTGACAGCCTGGTTTGTTTCTTGCCAAGTGGGAACACGGCTCCCTTTCGGCTTTCTGGATCGGAAGCCACCATCGGAGCTGGACCCGCCTGCCACGGGGACTGTCCCGACACCCGCCGGCTCCCAAGCCGTCAGCAGGTCGGTGAGGGGTGCATCCTGGGCCGAGCAGCTTTCTGTCGCTCACAGCGAAGGGTCCCTCCATGTGAGCGGGAGGCAGCAGTTGGCTGTACCTCGCTTTCCTTCAAGTCATTTTATTCTTTGTCGATTCATCTGACGTGGTGAAATGACCTTCAGAGTAACCGGTTTTGCTCCAGATCTTTGCTTTTTTTTTTTCCTTTTTGCTCATCTTGGAGAGCACATCAAAGTTTTAAACGATGTATGAGAAAACCTTGCAAGGTAACCCTGATGTGCCCGGCGTGACGTATTCCTTCAACTCAGCTATTGTTACTGAGCTAGAGGAAGGTCAGCCCTTGCTGTGCTTTCTTATGGGGCTGCAAGTTGCTAATGGGGTGTTTTGTTTTGTTAAAGATAGATGTTTCTCTAACTCAGTGTTTCTAAACTTTCTTTAATTCCCAGACTCCCTCCAATAAACATAAAGATCTCATACTCTTGTCTAATGTTACTTACAAATCAAATTAAATAACTGAACTCACACAAACCAGAAGGGTAAACGCTGCTCCGTCCACAGGCTCCACCCCCGTTCTGTCAATGCCTCCTCCCCCAAAAGAACGACAGCTCCTTCTCCCGGTGTATGAATCTCAATGTTGATTCGTCATTTTCTCGTGGTGTTTACTGAGACACTCCCTGATAGCTCCGCTGGTAAAGAATCTGCCTGTAATGCAGGAGACCTGGGTTCCATCCCTGGGTCAGGAAGATCCCCTGGAGAAGGGATAGGCTCCCCACTCCAGTGTTCTTGGCCTTCCCTGCTGGTTCATCTGGTAAAGAATCCGCCTGCAGTGTGGGAGACCTGGGCTCAATCCCTGAGTTGGGAAGATTCCCTGGAGAAGGGAAAAGCTACCCATGCCAGTATTCTGACCTGGAGAATTCCATGGACGGTATAGTCCATGGGGTCACAAGGAGTTGGACACGACTGAGTGACTTTCACTGTCCCTGGCAATCAAACAGCAAATGGAAAGAAATCAGCTAGAAATACAGGAGGGAGACCTCCCTGGTTGTCCAGCGGTTGAGAACCTGCCTTGCAATGCAGGGGACGCGGGCTTGATCCTGGGCTGAGGAGTGGGAATCCCACATGCTGTGGAGCAGCTGGGCCGCACGCGGGTCCAGGTGGGATCCTACGTGCTGCAGGTGCTGACGCCCAGGCACTGTGGCGCCCGCGGGCCAGCGCTGAGCCCCGCCACGACTGGGGGTCCGTGCTCTGCAGATCCTGCCTGGTACAAGGAAGACCCCGCGGGCCACGGCTGAGCCCTGCCATGACTCGGTGGGGGGGGGGGTCTGTGCTCTGCAGCTAAATATCCTGCCCGATGCAAGGAACAGCCCGCGGGCCACCGCTGAGACCTGACACACCCAAATACATCAGTAATTTAGAAAGGAAAAAAGGACATACAAGAGGAATACCTTGG
Source organism: Connochaetes taurinus (assembly GCA_006408615.1). Classification (NCBI taxonomy): domain Eukaryota; kingdom Metazoa; phylum Chordata; class Mammalia; order Artiodactyla; family Bovidae; genus Connochaetes; species Connochaetes taurinus. The sequence continues at coordinate 198,353 of SJXO01000953.1, forward strand.
GACTCGGGAGGCCTGTCCCTCCCAACCGGACAGCAGCTCCTGGTCCTTGAGGCCAGGCTGCAGCTCCTCGGGTGGGTGTCCCCTTCTCCAGGAGGCGCCTTGGTGGTTGTGTCGAAACTGAGCCCCTTGGAGCCTGCAAGAGAGTGACGCCTGTGGGTCTGTCTCCTCACTCCAGGATGAGAGTGTTTGAAACCGCCCACCCCCATTACGGACTGGACTGTGCCCTCCAAAATACCCCGTCAGCGCTCATTTTAGAGGCGAAAAGGTAGTGACAAGCCTCTGTTACATAAAGTAGGCAGTCTTGTTAGAAGCAGGTATGTTTTTCCACTGGGCTCTGTGTAGCCACTTCCCTTTATAATGTTAGATGTAAGTTCTCTAAAGGTTTTCATCCCTCCTGAGCTTGCTGTGGTGTGGAAGAGCTTGCTTATTGCCTCTTTCTAGCTCACTGCTTTCACAAAATTATTCCTGGTCCTGAAGTGTTATTCTCGATACGTGTGGGTTAAATGTATAGATGAATCTTTGAGCTTCTGTCCCACTCAGAATTCTGTGATCCTGCATCGAGAATTGAGAGTTTCAGGGTTGGCGCGGAGGCGGGTTCTTTCGGTAGCTGGCTTTCTTCGACACGAGACCTCACGTTTGTGTTCCTTCTCTTGGAGTGGAAAGTGCTGATGGAGCAGCAGAGATGCACCAGTGGCCCAGGTTTATTTACAGGCTGTGGTTCTCACCTCCCAGGAGCTCAGGTGACGCATGCTTACAACATTCAGAGCCAGTTCTGAAACGTCACCTGTACTATTTTAAAAAGTATTTGGAGGCATCTCCATCTCAGCAGAAAAGCATGTCTTTTTACTCTGATGTTAGGAGATTTAGTGCGTCTAAGTTGTATGAGTTTAGTTTTCCTTTAGTTAAGGAACTGTAGGTGTAGCACATAGAGTTTCATCACTTTTTAATTTTAAATTTGAGCTCAACCCACTCCAGTACTCTTGCCTAGAGAATCCCAGGGACAGAGGAGCCTGATGGGCTGTGTTCTATGGGGTCGCACAGAGTTGGACACGATTGAAGCGATTTAGCAGCAGCAGCAGCAACATTCAGAGGCAACATAGGAAATAGATTCCGATTCTGCTGCAGACGAGCTGCTTAGCTGAGGCACATGATCTCTGCTAAAAGTGAAAAACAGTGGAAATAAACACAAGTGGGACGAAGATTCTAGGACAGTAGAGGCAAGGAAGACAGGAGCGAGGTCAGAGAGACTACAGGCTGCTTCTTAGAAAAGATGAAACTGATAAGCCTTCAGCCAGACTCATCGCGAAAAAAACGGAAAGGGCTCAAGTCAATAAAACTGGAAATGAAACAAGGAGATTACAACTGACCCCGCAGAAATACAGAGGCTCATAAGAGACTACTACAAGCAGCTCTATGCCAATAAAACGGACGAGCTGGAAGAAATGGGTTTGTTCTTAGAAAGGTAGAGTCTCCGGAGCAGGAGGAAACAGAGAATGTGGACAGAGCAATCTCGAGCACTGGCAGGCATGGAGCACTCCCGCAGAAAGAAGGTTCTGGGGCAGACTTGGCAGGTGGGGCCCGGGTCTCCCCCTCCGTGTGCACGCCCTTCCTTTCTGGGGGCCCTGGGGGCCGGCTCGCCCTCATGTCCTGCTGCCGCTTTGGGCCAGGGGTCCTGGTCCTGCCCGGGATGAGGGCCAGCTCCCCCGTCGTCCGTCTCTAGGCACGCACCCTTCTCCTGCGATGCTTTCTCACAGCCTTGTCTGCCGGTGGGGAGGGAGAGACAGCCTCCGTGTGCTGTAGAGAGAACAGGGGTGGTTCTTGGCGACAGCTGGTGGTCGGGAAGGAGGGAGGTGCGGCCTCTGCTTAGGGGAGTCCGTGCTGTCTCTGCCTCAGCCTGGACTGGGGGGCCGTCATGTGCCTGTGGCGGGGTCAGAGCCCTGAAGTCACCCAGCAGAGCCTGTGAGGAGCAGGGTTGTGTTTCTGCCGCCACGAGGATGCAGCTGAAGCCACTGGTTGTCCCGTGGATGTGGGCGTGCAAGCATGCATGGATGTGCAAGCACGTGTGGGCGTTACTAACCTGCTTTGAAACTTGCCTTTTCCATCTGAATAGCAAAGAGGTTCCACATATATTGTTGTAATAAATTAGAAAGTGGTGGTCCGGTGTTAAGCAATATGTTGAGAATGACAGAATAAATGATTACAATGCTGAGAAAATGCTGTATACATATTTCAGTGAATAAGTGGGTCAGTACCTCCAGTTAGCTTTGTGATTCCTTTTTACTAATGGCAGCTTTGAGATATAATTTATAAAAATTATAAAGGTACTTAATTAGCATGTTGTCCTTATGAAAGTGTGTTGTTGAAGGTAAAGACAACCCTCACTCTGAAACTCATGCCTTTGTTTCATGCCCTTATGCATGGCTGGTTATAACCTTAATTTCATGCCAACGTGCTTAAATAGATAGAACACAATTTAAGGGATTGGAACAGTGACAGTACAGCGTATCTTACGCATACCATCACTGCAGTTTAATGTCTGCTGCACTTTATTGTTCTGAGGACACAACTGTGAAGAGATACTCTGCCATCCAGCCTTTCTATTTTATCTTGGCACTCAGATCACAAAAGCCTCTCAGGTTCATTTGGAAACTTTGAGGGAAACGATACCTATGTGATTGAAAGTTTAATTACCTCTGCAAATTGCTTTCAGAAGTATAGGTATTTGAAAAATAAAAGTGGTTTTAAATTTCAGACCTAACAGAATAGCTTGATCACTTTTCAAAATGTAGAGGTTTTATTCAAAATAGATTCTCTCCAGAGCAGGAAGGTTAGAATGCCTTTGTATGAGATTTTGCACGCTGTTTATTGCTGTGAAAGCCATATAATCCCAATCTTTCTCTCTGTTTCTTATTTATGAATATAATGACTTGCTGAAAATTGATCACTAATTTCATATACCTCCTGCGAGGCAGTGTCAAGTTTTAGGTTTAAACTGTGAAAGATGTAGCGAGACCATTTGAGCATTTTTTAAAAATAAAGTAATAAAAATGTCTGTACAGGGAAAGAATTTAAATACATACATAGATGTGGCATCAGCTCCTCATGGTGGACGCCCATGACATTATGCAGGGAAGCTGAGGAACAATGCAAAGCGCCTTAGACGTAGGTGCTGCCTGATGTTCTCACTTGGTAGTGCTGCTGCTGCTGCTAAGTCGCGTCAGTCGTGTCTGACTCTGTGCGACCCCATAGACGGCAGCCCACCAGGCTCCCCCGTCCCTGGGATTCTCCAGGCAAGAACACTGGAGTGGGTTGCCATTTCCTTCTCCAATGCAGGAAAGTGAAAAGTGAAAGTGAAGTCACTCAGTTGTGTCCGACTCTCAGCGACCCCATGGACTGCAGCCTACCAGGCTCCTCTGTCCATGGGATTTTCCAGGCAGGAGTACTGGAGTGGGGTGCCATTGCCTTCTCCTGGTAGTGTTAATAGTCTGTTACTATTAGGAGACTTGTTCTAATCACTCATCTGGCGCACAGGAGCAGGCTTTAATCGAACTCCAGAATTTTAGAAGTGCCACCACCCGAAGTCTGTGGCTCCCACCCAGACTTAAAATAATGGCAGAAGTAAAACTATATCTATTTGAAGTATTTAGGAGCGTGACTAATCTAATATGAGACTCTGAAGAGCCAGGAATTGCTGCTGGAATTCCAGGGTCTACTCATGTAACACATAATTTAATGGCTCATGCCGAGTTTTCCAGACGCAGCCCAGACAGCTCAGTGAGTCCACGTGTTTAGGGAGTGGTTTTAAGCTTTACAGTACATTCCTGTTCCCTAGACTGATGCCTAAACTGTAAATGCTGGGGCATCACCCCTTGGAGAGCTGATTCCATGGGAATTCTGAGGAAAGTGGTCTAGTGACACCCTTTTGAGAAGCCTGGTTAGGAGAAGGGTATCCAGCAGGGCCTGCTGAGTGGGTGTGTGACCCGTGTGTGACTCGAGCCCTGCAGGGGTCTTAACGCCCTTCTACAGCCTTCTTAAACTCAGTTTCTGAACACCGAGTCCTGCTTGGTCATTTTTCCTCTGAGCCCTGCAAACCATGTGGCCAGTTCTGTGTGCAAGCTTTTATTGTGTTTTGCTTTTAAGTTGTGTCTCTTGACATTTATGGATTGCAATTATTCCATAATGATTTTTTTTACCTGTCTGTATTAGGCTGTAATGGAGAAGGCAATGGTACCCCACTCCAGTGTTCTTGCCTAGAGAATCCCAAGGACAGGGGAGCCTTGTGGGCTGCCGTCTATGGGGTTGCACAGAGTCGGACACGACTGACGTGACTTAGCAGCAGCAGCAGCATTAGGCTGGAAACACAGAGGCCACTTCTAAGCTTCAGAAGTGAATGAGCACCATGCATTATGGGACATACAATAGGAAATCCTAAGAGTATGAGTTTTCTCCCAAGAAAATTAAATTTCTGTTCCTAGTCTTGAACACAGAAGCCTACGTTTGTGCTCTTCTAATCCACTGTGGTTTTTCTCTCCTAGGATGGTACAAAACAGAAGCGGGAGCGGAAGAAGACCGTCTCCTTCAGCAGCATGCCCACCGAGAAGAAGATCAGCAGTGCGAGCGACTGCATTAGCGCCATGGTGGAGGGCTCCGAGCTCAAAAAGGTCCGCTCCAACTCTAGGATTTACCACAGGTATTTCTTGCTGGATGCCGACATGCAGAGCCTGAGGTGGGAACCATCCAAGAAGGACTCTGAGAAAGCCAAGATTGACATTAAGTCCATCAAGGAAGTGAGAACGGGGAAAAATACAGACATATTCCGCAGCAATGGCGTTTCCGACCAGATATCCGAAGACTGTGCGTTCTCGGTCATCTACGGAGAGAATTATGAGTCACTCGATTTGGTTGCCAACTCTGCAGACGTTGCAAACATCTGGGTCACGGGACTGCGGTACCTAATTTCTTATGGAAAACATACCCTTGACATGTTAGAAAGTAGCCAGGACAACATGAGGACTTCTTGGGTTTCACAGATGTTTAGTGAAATTGATGTAGATAACCTGGGACATATAACTCTATGCAGTGCCGTGCAGTGTATCAGGAATCTCAATCCTGGCTTAAAAACAAGCAAAATCGAGCTTAAGTTCAAAGAACTGCATAAATCCAAGGACAAAACTGGTACTGACGTCACAAAGGAAGAGTTTGTTGAGGTTTTCCACGAGCTTTGTACTAGACCTGAAATTTATTTCCTTTTAGTTCAGTTCTCAAGCAATAAAGAATTCCTTGATACCAAGGACCTGATGATGTTTCTGGAGGCAGAGCAGGGTGTGGCGCACGTAAATGAGGAAATAAGCCTGGAGATTATCCACAAGTACGAGCCATCCAAAGAGGGTCAGGAGAAGGGCTGGCTGTCTATAGACGGGTTCACCAACTACCTTATGTCACCTGACTGTTACATATTTGATCCGGAGCATAAGAAGGTCTGTCAGGACATGAAGCAGCCTCTGTCTCATTACTTTATAAATTCATCTCACAACACATACTTGATCGAGGACCAGTTCCGGGGCCCCTCTGATATCACAGGGTACATCCGAGCTCTTAAAATGGGTTGCCGGAGTGTGGAGCTGGACGTCTGGGACGGGCCCGATAACGAGCCTGTGATTTACACGGGCCACACCATGACCTCTCAGATCGTCTTCCGCAGCGTCATCGACATCATTAACAAGTATGCCTTCTTCGCTTCCGAGTACCCGCTCATCCTGTGTTTGGAAAATCACTGCTCCATCAAACAGCAGAAGGTCATGGTGCAGCACATGAGGAAGATTTTAGGAGACAAGCTGTACACGACATCACCTAACGTGGAGGAATCTTACTTGCCGTCCCCAGACGTCCTGAAAGGGAAGATCCTCGTCAAGGCGAAGAAGCTGTCCTCCAGCTGTTCCGGGGTCGAGGGCGATGTCACCGACGAGGATGAGGGGGCGGAGATGTCCCAGATGGGCAAGGAGAACACAGAGCTGCCCAACCACTTGCCTACCAAGCGCTTCCAGCTCTGCAAAGAGCTGTCAGAGCTGGTGAGCATCTGCAAGTCCGTGCAGTTCAAGGAGTTCCAGGTGTCCTTCCAGGCTCAGAAGTACTGGGAGGTCTGCTCCTTCAACGAAGTGCTGGCCAGCAAGTACGCCAACGAGAACCCCGGGGACTTCGTCAATTACAATAAGCGCTTTCTGGCCCGGGTCTTCCCCAGTCCGATGAGGATTGACTCCAGCAACATGAACCCACAGGATTTTTGGAAGTGCGGCTGTCAGATCGTGGCCATGAACTTCCAGACCCCCGGGCTGATGATGGACCTGAACGTGGGCTGGTTCCGGCAGAACGGGAACTGCGGCTACGTGCTGCGGCCGGCCATCATGCGGGAGGAAGTCTCCTTCTTCAGCGCCAACACTAAGGACTCGGTGCCGGGGGTCTCCCCGCAGCTGCTCCACGTCAAGGTCATCAGCGGGCAGAACTTCCCCAAGCCCAAAGGCTCGGGCGCCAAGGGCGACGTGGTGGACCCGTACGTGTACGTGGAGATCCACGGCATCCCCGCTGACTGCGCCGAGCAGAGGACGAGGACCGTGCACCAGAACGGGGACGCGCCCATCTTCGACGAGAGCTTCGAGTTCCAGGTCAACCTGCCCGAGCTGGCCATGGTGCGCTTCGTGGCCTTGGACGACGACTACATCGGCGACGAGTTCATCGGCCAGTACACCATCCCCTTCGAGTGCCTGCAGACGGGCTACCGCCACGTGCCGCTGCAGTCGCTGACCGGCGAGGTCTTGGCGCACGCGTCCCTGTTCGTGCACGTGGCCATCACCAACCGGAGAGGGGGCGGCAAGCCCCACAAGCGGGGCCTCTCCGTGCGGAAGGGGAAGAAGTCCAGGGAGTACGCGTCCCTGAGGACGCTGTGGATCAAAACTGTGGACGAGGTCTTCAAGAACGCCCAGCCCCCGATCCGGGACGCCACGGACCTCAGGGAGAACATGCAGGTAGGCCGGGGTCCTCCTCCGCGGAGGCTCAGGAGGCTGCTAGAGGGTTTCAGCGAACAGCTGTGTATCTGATCGAAAGTACTTTGTGAATTCCAGTTACTTGTAAGAGTGCTCACCCACCGATGTCTTTTTTTTTTTTCCCCCCCATCATGTAAATTTCCAAAAGGGCAGTTGGGCCTTCCACACGTTGATGACACTTGGGAATGGGCCGGCCTTGTTGCTGAGCCCATAGAAGGCCCTGGTCCCTGGTAGCCTCTAAGGAACACTTTTCCTAAAAGCGCAGGTGGGAATCTCCTATTTCTGGGCACTCCTGAGCTGGAGCGCACGGACAGCCTGTCTACATGAAAGGACACGCCCTGCCCTTTCTTGCCGGGCGATCCTGCTTCGGGAATGGCAAGTCTGTAAACAGCCAGTGTCTGAGGGTTGAGCCTGCACTTGACTCTGGAGCCCAGCAGTCTGGTTGTTTGAGTAAGAGACACATGATTCCTATATGTATTAGACATCTAAGATAGTAACCACCTCTGAAGCACATAGCAGCTACAAGAAGTCAGTCAGAATTATGTATGTAAGTATTGTCCACGTGTCTTAGCAGGATACGGGGGCTGCCAGTGATGAGAACAAGGCATGAGGCTGCCCCCCCACAGACACACTGACACACACACACCAGCCCCCACACACACACCCACACACACACACTGACGCACACACACACCAGCCCCCCAACACACCCACACACCCACACACACACACTGACGCACACACACACCAGCCCCCCAACACACCCACACACCCACACACACACACTGACACACACACACCCCAACCCCAGCACACACACACAGACACACACAC
>SJXO01000953.1:207102-245599 GCA_006408615.1 Connochaetes taurinus
CACACACACACACACACACCTGCCTCCTAAGAGTGCTGGAAGCCCCATCTCTCTCTCACACACACACACACACACACACACACACACACACACACACCAGCACCCCCACACACATACCAGCCCCTGCACCCAGACACACACATACACCAGCCCCAGCACACAGACACACAGACACACACACACACACCAGCCCTAGCACACGCACACACACCAGCCCCCGCACACGCACACACACCAGCCCCCACACACACATACACATGCACACCAGCCCCAGACTGTGTGTCCATCCCAAAGATACATGTGTGTAAAGACATACATGTACATATTTATAACTATTAAGAGCAGAATGCCAGCAGCAAGGAAAACTAAAAGAGCTTCCCGCAGCGGAGGAATGTTATCGTTTGTCTCAAAGCAAAGCATAACGGGAATATGGACAGCTTCCCCCCCACCCCCGTCTCCGAGGCTGCCGTGGTCACGGACTTGGCCCCGAGCAGGCCGCAGCCACGCTGGCGTGTACGAGAAGCTGCATGTCGCCCTCCGGGGGCTGCGTGTGTCTGCACTGTGCGTGTGCTGTGTGCAGTTGGTGCTGTGCCTGGGCTGTGGCGCCTGGGTGGGCAGGACCCCACAGGTGCCTGTGGTTGGGGGGTGGGCATTGGGAAGGGGCAGCAGGTGGGGAACGGGAGATGAAATGACCAGGGTGACGGCAGGTGGAGAAGAAGTCAGGGGGCTCTGAGAGCCCCCCAGAGCTCCCAGGAAGGACTGTCACAGGCGTCAGCATCCAGGATGCTCAGCTTGATGACCGTATTTAAAGTAGCATTGATCAAACGTTCCCATTTCAAACCAACGTGCTGCTCATCTCCAAGAACTGGGGCGTTTGAGCGCAGAAGGCACAGGTCTGGGGGGCTTGGACCCCTGCCCTCTAGGTGCCATCCTCAGCCCAGGTCAGGACACAGGCACGCCTGGATCTCCTGTGTTTTGGCTAGAATGTCCCTGTTGCGGCAGCGCAGGATTGAGAGTGCTGGCCTCGTCCTGAGCCGACTTCGGGTACCAGCCTGACCCCCTCCCCTGCCGGCTGCGTGACCCCATACGGACAAGAGGCCACAGTTGAGGCTCGGTCCCTGCGGGCCCAGCGTGGTGGTGGAGGGTCAGACAGGGCCACGTGTAACACACGTGCCTCCAAATGGCACTCAAACGCCCGCTCACGGCTTCTGCTAGTGATTAGAAATAAAGGACGTGGAACGCAGGAGGAGCAGTGGGACCCTGGAGACAGGGCGATGGGCAGGGCAGGCTGTGGTCCCCGGGTTTCCCGCCCAAAACTGCAGCTTCCCCAAGGTTCCTCTAGCTTTGGAACCAGCGGGTGTAAACAGCTGAGAGGGACTCGGGTTCCTACCTGCCAGATGCTCCTCTCCTTTTTGGATGGCTGGCCTACTTGATACTTAGTTGAAGCTTGATTGCATTTTTTTCTCATCTATTTGAAAGCAGAAGCCATTTTTTTTTGTTTGCTTGTAATTGCATATCAGTGTTTGCACTGCTGTGAACTTTGATCTGAAAAGCGGCTTTGCCCTTCAAAAGAATTTGACTTGTTTGCCTTTTCTGCCCTTTGGATAAATTGGTGTTACAAATGTCTATGACTACGTTTACTTTGGAAAATAGCCCTTTTTCCCCAGGATAAAATAATCATTAACCACGTCTGTCGCAACACTGACACTAACTGTTGCGCCAGGCAGCCCCAGAATAACCAGGTGTGTCGAGTACAGCATCCTTGGGAAACTCAGCCCCTGCTGAATTACAGAGCGCCTTCTTTCTTCCCACTGAGCAGAATGCAGTGGTGTCCTTCAAGGAGCTGTGTGGCCTCTCCTCCGTGGCCAACCTCATGCAGTGCATGCTGGCGGTGTCTCCCCGCTTCCTGGGACCTGATAACACGCCCCTGGTGGTCCTGAACCTCAGCGAGCAGTACCCCACAATGGAGTTGCAGGGGATCGTGCCCGAGGTTCTGAAGAAGATCGTGACGACTTACGACCTGGTGAGTGGCTCTTCCCACTTTCAGGGTGCCCTGGGGGAGAGAGGTGTCTTGGGCCAGTACCCTTGATGTGCTCAGGAGCTCTGGCTAAGGACTTTCCTTTACCTGTGCTGGAAGCGTGACTCCCCAGACCTTGCTGCATTTGAAAGACTTCAGTGTTTTGTTGTTGCTATTTTAGAAAGCAGGACTCAGACACGTGCCTCCATTGGATCAAACAGTAGTCAGCTTTTTAGGAATACATCTGAATTGCTTTCTAAAGCATACACGATTTTTGACACAGAGTAAGGATTTTTTTTTAATCTTTCCCTGCAGCCAGCCATTGATTCACCCATATTTTGTTTTCATTTTTCAAACTGGCAGAGGTGAGAAAGTTAGTTTTTTTCTAAAATGCCTTTTAAATACCCTCAGAGGCAGGTGTCTCCACCATGTGCCTGGACCGTGCACTGCCCTCCCTCCTGACGGCAGCCACCCCGTGGTGCCCATGATTGATTGGTAATCAGCTTAGCGTCAGTGAGGAATCCTCGGGACACCCAGAATGCTGCATTTTTGCACTTGAGGTCTGTCTTGCATTTTCTTAATCTCATCCTGCTCTCGCTGTCCTTTTTGATTGATTGTAACTCTGAGGGAGGCGTTGGCGGGTGCGCACCGCCCTTTGGAGCTCATGGTGTAGCTGCAGCTATCTGAACCCCTGCGGGTGCCAGCGGTCAGGGTTGAGGGTGGGGTTGGACGCTCCCCTCTCAGATGGGTGAGGCTGCCACCTGTGCTCAGAGGCCACAGGCCTCACCCACCCCACCTCCACCCTCGAAGTGGGCGCTCAGACCACAAGACTCGAGGCTGCTTCTCCCGTAGGCTGCTGTGGTCTGAGACAGATCGGGAGGGGCTTCGTGAAGTTTAACAGAAATGTTTGCTTGCTGTTCCATAAGTGGATCAGAAAGCGGCAATTCAGAGGACTTGACACAGTTTAAAGAAAAGAAAAAAAAGGCTTTCGATCAGCCTGTCCCGCGCTGTGTGCTGAGGAGCCTTGCTGGGATGTTAGTGTGTCCCCAGGGAGAAAGCCTTCCGTGTTGAAACAATTTAGGGAAATACTGGTCTGAGTAAAATCAATCAGATGTCCTCTCTGCGGGCCTACGTGGGGCCTTTTGTTTGCGGGCAGTGGCCTTCCAAAGGCTGAAGGGCGTAGTGTGCCCTGTGTCTCGCATTGACCTGCCATGGAGCACTATTTCCTAAAGCGAAAGTTCGGGAAGTATTTTTATTCTTGGGCTTCTTCACTTGGCCTTATTCATTGACGTCTTTGGGTGAATAAGGTTTGGAAGTGCAAATCAGAACGATACAGTGTTCCCCCCCCAACCCGGGTTTTGTTGAGAAATAGACTTTCATGTGTAAGTTTAAGGCGTGCTGCCTGACGGTTTGATTCACACACATTGTGAGCTGATTACAGTGGTCTCAGCGAACATCGGTCTCCTCAAATAGATATAATTTTAAAAATAAAGAAGAAGGGAACCACCTTTTTCTTGGGATGAGAGCTCTTAGTTTCTCTCTTGACAAGTTTCCTGAGTATCAGTCATCTCGTGCGCTTCATTCCCAGGACGGCTTTGTCTTGCAGCTGGAAACGTCTGCCCTTTGACTGCTCTCCTTCGCTTCTCGGCTCTCCACTTCTGGGGACCACAAGCCCCATCTCTCTTGCCATCAGCTTGGCTTTTTGTTTCTGTCTTACTCTCCACGTGTATGAGAGGTCATACAGCGTTTGTCTTTCTCTAACTTATTTACACGTGTGCCTTCAAGGTTCATCTGTGCTGTAGCGAATGATAGGATCGCTTCATGTTTTATGACTAATATTTGTATATATAATACATGTGTATGCAGATACACGTATGTCTCACAGCTCCGTTATCTGTTGATAGACACTTGGGTTGTATCCATGTCTTGGCTGTTGTAAATCATGCTGCTGAGAACATGGGGTGCAGATATCTTTTTGAGTTAGTACTTTCATTTCCTCTGGATATGTTCCAGGAAGTGGAATTGCTGGATCCGATGCGAGTTCTATTTTTCGTTCTTTGAGGATCTTCCTAGGGTTTTCCCTAGTAACTGTACCAATTTACATTCCCACCAATCATAAGAATGCAGTGTTTCAAACAGCTCATCAGTTTATTAGCTTAAGAAAAAAAGTGTCGTTTGAGGCCGATGCTTTCTATCTCCTGCTCTCTCCAGCGTAGAGCTCATGGGGACGTCAGGTAAATAAGGCCCGAACAGTGGACCCTGCAGGCGCGCTGCGGGAGGGGCAGTCACCCCCGACGGGAGGGCAGCGGGGCAGAGACGTCTGTAGACCTCAGGGGCTCGAGAGGGACGCTCCATGCTGGGTGCTGGAGCGGCCGCAGCCATGAACACGGGGAAGCTGTCCTGTCTGCTCGGATGGCAGCTGGAGGGAAAAACATAAGAAGCTCCTGCTGAGATATCTTTGAGGGGAAAAGGGAAAGATAGGAAAAATGGAGAAGTCTAAAGAACCTTTCCTTGCCGCGACTCAGGCTGCCTGGTCAGTTTTATGAGAAGCCAACAGAAGTAGCTGATATCTGTAAATGCTTTTAAACCTTAAGCCACAGATAGGATCTTTAGCTGTTTTGCAGATCTGTGTTGCTGACCAGCCTCTAAGATGACTCACCCGCTCGGGTGTTTCACGGGTCTCACAGCACCGTTTCTTCCTGGTAACCTGTTTAACAGGACCTCCCTGAGAGTGGGCTGTGATGCCCCAGGGAGGTGAGAGCTGAGTGAGGGTTGGTACCAGGACCTGGCCCGGGCTGGGGGCAGAGCAGGAGGGATCCTAGTGAGCTTGACACAGCACGCACTGTGGTACTTGGCACAGGAGTCGCTCAGTACCCCTTGCTTCCCCACCCTACCCTCTCCCTGGGCTGGTGGATGATAACGCTTATTATGTAATTCCAATTTGCTCGTGACTTTATAATTGTGTTGTTGCAGAAATGATAAGACAATTAGCTTGCTTGAATTTTTAAAGTTGTGAAATTAGTCTTACATAAAGTTTAAATATCTGGGCTGTGTTATACCTCTAGTTTTAGTGATTTGTTCTATTTTTAATTCCCCCTGATAAACTAAGCCATAAAGTACTTGAAATTAAATTCAGATTTTTATAATTTGCATTTAAAAATTGTCACATTGTTACAGCAATAGTATAGCTCTTGTAATATTTTATAGTCCATTTGTTGGTAACTTAATTACTTCTCACCTTGTGACAGTTAATTTATTAAAGCTAGCTAAAGAATAGATGAAATATTGATGGGAAATGTAGTAAGGTCTTGGATAGCCTCTATTTTTGTAATGTTATATTGAGCTTAACCCAAAATCAGCCTTGGAAATAAGATCTTATTTCATTTTGCTGACTTCCCATTATAGTCTGAAGACTCCAAATAAGACCTTATTTCCTTCTGTTGACTTCCCCTTTGTAGTTTGAAGACTCCAAGTGTAGGTGTCCTGTGGGCAATGCTCCCCTCCCCCGCCAAGCCCTGCATTACTACCCGTCTTCACCCTGGAGGTGCCCCCAGCGAGGAGGGGCTGGTGCTCTCACCTAGGCGGCTCGAATATGTGCTTATGCTCTCAAGATGGTGGTCCCTTTCCTGTGTGTAAACTCTCATGAGTGAACTAGAGTGGCTGAAACATGCCCATCTCTGTGAAAACGGAGAGGCAGGGAAGGGGCTGACTGTGTACCTGTGGGCAGTGTGGAGGCGGGAAGGGGCACAGAGCCTGCCTGCACACTCCTGGCCCCAGCGAGATTGTGAACAGCCCTCCCTTTCACCCTTACAAGTGTCCCTGATTAGATACTTAGCTGTGTGATAACCCTGCCCATGGGCCCCAGAGTGTCCTGAGGGCCCTTATGATTCCCACCAACAGACAAGTCTTCAGAATGGTCCAGATCGTGTTTGTCTTACCCTATTTGTAGATCCTCCTTGGGTCCTGGAAGTGGCGAGGTTCGAGGCTGGGACCTCACTTGGGAAGGTGGGTGTCAAAGTCGTCTTGGAGCAGAGGAAGAAGTCAAGCTCAGACAGCTTCTTAAACCAGGCAGATGGGCTAGAAAGAAAGACGGGCTGGTCCAGAGAGTGGGAGCCGCCGTGTGGTCACAACAAGGGGGATTTGCTTCCCTGGAGGAGGCTGCAGCTTAGCGGAAGAGAGGACCTGTATCCCTAGATAGTGAGAGGAGAGATGCTAGATGTTTTAAAATAGGTAAATGATTTTCAAAAGGTTCATTTGAAAAGACCCTGATGCTGGTAAAGATTGAAGGCGGGAGGAGAAGGGGACGACAGAGGATGAGATGTTTGGATGGCTCAATGGACATGAGTTTGAGCCAGCTCCAGGAGTTGGTGATGGACAGGGAGGCCTGGTGTGCTACAGTCCATGGGGTCACAGAGAGTTGGACACGACTGAGTGACTGAACTGAACTGAAATAAATTATTTGGATGTTTATGAGAGAGAAAGGTCAGTTTAAAGTTTAGGGCCTGGAAACGCTTCAAGGAAACATTGGCCTTTGAGCTTGACCTTTATGAATGAGTCAGACTTCGGCAGGTGAAAGTAAGAAGGAAGACTGTTGCAGGCGGGATCACAGAGTGAAACGTGCTCAGGAATGGGAAGCCCGTGTCCTGGGAAACTGACGTGTGGGCCCGGGAAGTTCCTGCACATTTTTGAGCAATCAGGGGTCATGCTCACAGTCAGGGTTTTGGGGCTGTGAGAGGGCTGGGTGAGGGAGAGCTCACCCGCCTTTATCGTGCAGATGAGAAGATGGAAACAGGGGTGCATCGGGGTAACATCGGAACCAGCTTTAGGGCCCAGCTAGCCTCTTTGCCCAGTTTATCCCCCATAGTCCACATCAGGAAAATGAGCTGTGTGTGCAGTTTGTAGGTGAATGATGAGTCTGCCCATAAAGCCCAAATAGCTCCAATAATCATGATCTGAAATGGTTCAGGGGGGGCCCTTGGAGTCGCAGGTAACTTACTTCTGATTCTTGTTCCCCCATGAAGGCGGAGAACAATTCGTCTTGCGTACCTTGGTGGTTTTTTTTTTTTAGCATTTATTCATTTTATTTTTGACTAAAAATAAAAATGGGGCTTCTCTCTAGTTGTGGCTCACAGCACATGGACTTAGTTGCCACACAGCATGTGGGATCTTAGTTCTCCAACCAGAAATTGAACTCAGGTCCCCTGCATGGGAAGGTAGATCTTAACCACTGGACCCCCAAGGAAGTCCCTTGCTGCTGCTGCTGCTAAGTCGCTTCAGTCGTGTCCGACTCTGTGCGACCCCAGAGACAGCAGCCCACCAGGCTCCCCCGTCCCTAGGATTCTCCAGGCAAGAACACTGGAGTGGGTTGCCATTTCCTTCTCCAATGCATGAAAGTGAAAAGTGAAAGTGAAGTCGCTCAGTAGTGTCTGACCCTCAGCGACCCCATGGACTGCAGCCTACCAGGCTCCTCCATCCCTGGGATTTTCCAGGCAAGAGTACTGGAGTGGGGTGCCATTGCCTTCTCCTAGGGAAGTCCCTTGGTGTATGTTAAAAGGCAGCTTTGATGAGCTTAAAAAGGGAGGACTGTGTTCAGTAGATTAAGTTCCACTCAAAGGAATCTGATAAGTATATGTTTTATATTATTACTTCAGAGACAGAAAATCTAAAGATTTTACTCAGAGCCTATGTAATTGAACTTGACTGCATCACCAGCTGAGAATTAAATGCCACGGTTGAACTTGTTCTCTCGTGGGTTTAAAGGCTGGGTTGAAGAAGATCAGGATTATGTAACCTGAGTAAGAAACTCTGGTGAGCGTGTGGGTCCTCCGTGACACCCAGCACTCCTGGAATGGTCCTCCCAGGGTTTAGGACACCTCCCCTCTCCCATCGATGTGACTTCATTCATCACTGTTTTGTGTCAAAATGATGTTTACCCTTTAATGTTGATGAAAGTACCAATTCAGCTCCCCAGCTCTTATTGCTTATTTGTTTCAGATTTACCAATTACTTTATGCTTAATTAAAAAAAAAAATTGAAATCTGTACTAATACATAGAGACCAAGATGTCAACATTCTTCCTCAACAGAAAACATTGGAAGTTTAAATATTTTTATGAAGAGTTACATGAAAAGAAAGTTCTTACAGTTTTTTCGTTGGTGTTTGAGGGCTGTATTCTCAGGGAAATAAACTGGGTACAAAAAGACAAGCCCTGCAGGAGTCCACGTATGTGAGGTATCTAATGTAGTCAAGTTCATAAAATCAGAGACTAGAATGGTCATTATCAGGGCCTAGGAGGAGAGGGAAATGGGACATTATTAATTACCAGGCATGAAACTTAAGTTCCGAAGCCATCTCACTGAAGACCTGTGTACCATGCATGCCTCTGGTCAGCAGGAGTGTGTTATCCACCGAGCAGTTTTAAGAGGGTGGAGCTCATGTTGCTGCCAAGTCACTTCAGTCATGTCCGACTTTATACGACCCTAGAGACGGCAGCCCACCAGGCTCCCCCATCCCTGGGATTCTCCAGGCAAGAACACTGGAGTGGGTTGCCATTTCCTTCTCCAATGCATGAAGGTGAAAAGTGAAAGTGAAGTCGCTCAGCCGTGTCTGACCCTCAGCAACCCCATGGACTGCAGCCCACCAGGCTCCTCCGTCCATGGGATTTTCCAGGCAAGAGTACTGGAGTGGGGTGCCATTGCCTTCTCCAAGCTCATGTTAAGTGCCCTTATCACATAAACATTTTTCAAAGCAAAAGGTGTTTTTCCTGATTTTGCTACCATGTTTCTGCACTCTGCAATATGCTTCAGTCATTGTCATTAAACTGAGGATGAATTCATGGGGAATGAGAGGAGAGAAGGGGAAAACGGAAAGGAGAGGATGCCCCGCTCTGTCAGAGACAGGGCGGGTGCTGACGCCCAGCAGTGGAGCAGCCGCCATCTGCTTGGAGATACCCGTGAATTCCTTCCTGTTAGGTGCAGTTCCTTTGTCTCCACTTTCTGTTTTAAGTTAATTTGTTTCCATCTTTTAAAGCTCTGCAAAAATCCTGATTTTAATTGCCTTCACGCTTAATTAAGAGAGCACTTTCTGGGGAATCCATTTATCCAGTAGAGAACAATATTTTTTTAGTGTTTTAAAAAAGAAAGAACAAGTTGCTTTGTCTAAGAGCATGTTTGCTCACTGTGAATATTTTTACATAAGTTATAATAGTCCCTTCTACCTCATGGCTTTGCATATTTCTTAGATAAAGCAAGGTCCTTTAAATAAAAGACGTGCAGTGCAGGGTTTTGTCCTTACACAGACAAGCCAGCATCAAGCGTGCTCTGCTGTGTTGTTGATATGGTTTCCTGTATTTGGTCTGGCCACTGCCTGGCGCAGGGAAGAGAGAAATCACACTTCATGGTCGATGGAGCCGGCCCATCTGGACCAAGCGGGGATGATGTGTAATAAGGTTCCCATTGATCCCCTTCTCCTCTGTGGCTCCTTTTATCACACTTCTGCCACAGAACCTGACATTAAAAGCATCTTTTAATTGGCGGTGTCAACTCTCCCAATTTTTATAACTGTGGAAAAACAGAGCATTATGCCTTGGGCTAAGGCTGAGCTAAAAAGAGGGTAGGAGGAAAGATTAGGGGAAAGGTGGATATACC
Organism: Connochaetes taurinus; assembly: GCA_006408615.1. NCBI lineage: Eukaryota > Metazoa > Chordata > Mammalia > Artiodactyla > Bovidae > Connochaetes > Connochaetes taurinus. The sequence continues at coordinate 216,766 of SJXO01000953.1, forward strand.
CTGCTTCAGGAGCAAGAGCAGAAACCCAGAGGCTCTAGTTTAATTCAGAAGAGGAGGTCTAGCCACTGACGGTTCCAGAAGCAGTTTCTCTGGAATCATCAGAACCGTACAGCTGACCTACTTCGGCCCGCGGGAAGGGAAGGAGATGTTTAAAGGCTGGGCGTGCGGATGGCGACCCCCGGCCCATCAGATCAGACGCAGAGCCTGCCCTCAGCCTCCGGGAGCAGAGAGGCCGAGACGCCTCGAGAAGATGGCACTTTACTGGGAGCGGATGCTGGTGCTTGCACGACCGGGTCTCTCGTCCGCTTTTCTCGTTTCCAGCGTCTCCACAGAAACCTTCCAAGGACGCCTGTGTAGACGTGTTCCTAAGCACACACATGCAGACCCCAGACACTCGGTGAGAGCGATGGGGGAAGGAGGCTGGCAGGGGCTGGCTGCTGCCCCGGGAGCGCCTCAGCAGCCGTGTCTCCCGGTGCCCTGTGATGCCCAGCCCACCTGTCCGGGAGGACAGGGATGCAGACCTTTACGCACTCCCCCAGCTCGTCGACTGCCGTCTGCAGACGGGAAGCGGTAAACGGGCCTGAGCCGCCCCGGTGTCCCCGGCTGCACCGAGGCCTGGCCTCCCGGTCCCGAGTGACCCGGGCAGTGGCCCCGTGTCGGCAGGCGAGACGCGGGAGCCTGCGGCTGGCTTTCCTGCGAACCAGCCCCGGGGCGGCGGCTGCTGGACGGGGCCTGGGACCAGGCTCTGGGGGGTCTGCTCTGGCTTCTCCGTGAGCACCTTGCTGTTGCTTCTCAGAGAGCCCGAGCGAGCTTGCTTGCTTGTGTGTTGGTTGCCCCGAAGTTCGCTGCTGCCTGAGGGTGTCCTCTCGCTGGGGCAAATAGGGGCTGTTCTCTAGGAGAGTGCAGGCTTCTCCTTGGGGCGGTCTCTCTTTCGGGGCTTCACTGCCCCAGGGCATGTGGGATCTTCCCGAACCAGGGACCGAACCCATGTGCCTGGCACTGGCAGGCAGACTGTTAACCACTGGACTGCCGGAGAAGCCCCAGCCTGCTTATTTCTTGAACACTTTATTTCACTGACTCTAGCAGGAAATAAGTATAAAATATACCTGAGGCCTAAAGCTCCCGGAAAGGGAACTTTATTTTCATTTTCTTCTGCATCACGCAGAAGAACATACGAGACTTTTGGTAAAACGAAGATGGAGCCCGGCGGTCCTTCCACCTCCTGTGAACGAGCTGGCGGTTGCCTCCCGTGTGCCGTCAGCTTCTCCTCTGATACGGGGTTTCGCTCCGGTACTGTTCCTTCGGCATTCATTGTTGACAAATACATCCTCCTTTTGACCGGAAAGTGCGTGTCTTCAGAGGCCGAAGATGCCTGCTTCCGTTGTTCGCGGAGTGCTTCCGTCAGAGCCCCCGGGACCTCTCGCGCGGCGCCGGCGAGCGTCTCCAGAAGCGGCGCGCCCTCCGTCGGGAGCCCGGGGGCCTCGGCCCGGCGCCTGCGGGGCCTGCGGGGCCTGGGGAGCCTGCGGGGCCTGCGGCGCCTGCGGCCTGTGGAGCCTGCGGCCTGTGGAGCCTGCGGCCTGTGGAGCCTGCGGAGCCTGCGGCCTGTGGAGCCTGCGGAGCCTGCGGCCTGTGGAGCCTGCGGCCTGTGGAGCCTGCGGGGCCTGTGGAGCCTGCGGGGCCTGCGGCCTGGGGAGCCTGCGGGGCCTGGGGAGCCTGCGGGGCCTGCGGGGCCTGCGGCCTGTGGAGCCTGCGGGGCCTGGGGAGCCTGCGGGGCCTGCGGCCTGTGGAGCCTGCGGGGCCTGCGGGGCCTGGGGAGCCTGCGGGGCCTGCGGGGCCTGCGGCCTGTGGAGCCTGCGGGGCCTGGGGAGCCTGGGGAGCCTGCGGCCTGCGGAGCCTGCGGCCTGTGGAGCCTGCGGCCTGAGGAGCCTGCGGAGCCGCGCCCTCCCCGTCCGCGTGTGTTCCGCCGGCCTCCTGCCGCCGTCGGGCTCCGAGGAAACGGGACTGGATGAGCTTCCGGGGCGTCACTGCTTCAGGCCCTCAGCGCCTCCGCCTGTGCGGCGGGCTCGAGGTCCGCCCAGGCCCGCGGCGCGAGCGAGGGGACGCCGCCTCCCGGCCCTCTGAGGGGCAGGCGGCCGTCCCACGAGCGAAGGGACGCGGCCGCCCGGCTCTCGGAGGGGACGCGGCCGCCCTTCCGTGCAGCTCCCCTTGGTGAACCTGGTCCGTCAGCTCGCCGCCCGGCTTTGGCTTGCCGTCGCTCAGCTCCGCGGCTAAGCTGCCAGGCCTCTCAGCCTCCGTGTCCCTCAGCTCCCCTGGAGGCGCTGTGGGTTGGGGCGCGGCCGCGCCAAGCCTCCCTTCCGAGCCCTTTCTAAAGCCGGCCCTCCCGTGCGCCCCCCCGCGCCCTCGGGGCTGGTCCTCGCCAGGGTCGCCTGGCTCCGCCGCAGGTTCCCAGGGCCGGCTCCCCGCATCCCCGTGTCCTCTCAGGGCTGCAGACCCTGGGCCCAGCCCCGGGCAGTGGGGGGCGTTTCCCATCCTCTAAGGCTGGTGCTCTGGGGTCAGGCATGGGTTGTCTTGCAATGTTAAGATTAATCTAGATAAGAGTTTCTTCTTGACAAATCCTGACTTTCAATTCTGTTGTTTTGGTGGGAACCCAAATGAAAATCTAATTTGGCCTTTAGAACCGAGAAGTGTCTCTGTCCTTACGAAATAGCTGTTTTTTTGTTTCTTTTTTTTCACCCAGCCTCTGAAACTCACTGTTTGAGTAGGTGGAAAGCCCCCAGGGCAAATGATTTATAACCTATGGCAGTGCCTCTGGGAGAAAAACACCCTGCGCCCTCCCGTTACACTCCCCTGCGGTCCCCACGCGGCTCGCGGCGGCTGGGTCCCCGTGGCTCGTCACCTCCTGGATTCCCAGAAGGACAGACCTCCCCAGATAGCACCTGGAGGGAGACCCGGGTGTTGAGGCAGAGTTAGCAGGGCCAGCTTTAAGAACTTAGGGTTACGTGGTGACCGTGAAGACAAAGGAGTCGATACTTTGAGTGCTGCTGTTAGGCCAGTAACATTCTCCTTAGGGCGTCTTGGACACATGACCTCCTTCTGGTGTGTTGGGATTGATAAAGCACCTGTGTTAAGCATAGAGCTTGCCAAGAGAGGGAAAAAGGGGCAGGGGAAATAATTTTCAGGGCGTGTATCTCCTGCTAGCCCTTGAAGTTTTCCAGGATTAAAATTTGATTTGCTATTGAAACATACATCAAGCCCCATGAATAATATACAACCCTCCCTTAAAAGAGAGTGCTTTTTAAAGCTTGCAGAATTTGTTTAACATTTGATTTGCTATTGAAACATACATCAAACACCATGAATAATATACAACCCTTCCTTGAAAGAGAGTGCTTTTTTAAAAGCTTCCAGAATCTGTTTGTCGTCCTGAAGTTTCTGTTCACTGGGGTGGTGTCCACAGCCTGATGCTGTGTCTACAGCCAGCTTTGTAGATCCTTTTCAAACCAGGAAAGTGACGGTCCAGATACAGAGGACTGAATCGGCTTTCAGCGTGTGATAGTTTGTGTGTCTTCAGCGTGTGAGTTCTGAACCCTTTCAGAGCCACATGAGTGAAGACTGGCCCACCTAGAACCTGTCCTTCAGGGCTCATGATGTGTTCAGCCCACTTCCCTACCTCCACCCCGGTCCGGGAGCCCACCGGCTTGCCACGGTCTTGGGCCCAGAAGGGAACCCTGTCTCTCCTTGACCCTCCAGCCTGTGCTGTGGAGGCCAGGGGGGCCGTGCCAGCCTGTTCTGGCCACTTTGAGAGGTCAGTGTGTTCCTTTCCTTCACCATAAGCTTGCAGGGCCCTGGGACAGAACCGTTGGAGGACCCAGGAACTGCACCTTTGCTGTTCATCTTGGTCTTCCTGGGATGGTGGTTTCTGACCAAGGGGGGAGCTGGGGACACGAGCCCCTGGTGATTCTTCATGCCAGCTGGGACAGTGGCTCACTTTGCCACCTGAGCCTGTGGTTGGCCCTGCCATCTGGCTCCGTGCAGGATTCAGAACATTCTCCAGCCAGTTAAATGGGGATGTTTTGCCCAAGTGATTATTTTAACAGTACTGACTACAACTAACCAGGAAGAGCCACACAGGTAAACTTTTTTTTTCAGAAGTATTTTTCTTCTGTCAAAGATTCATCAAAAAGATGAATGGTTTAATATTTTGTTGTGTCCGATCACTGTACTCAGGTTGGAGTTGAGAAAGAAGATAAGTTTCAGGGATAACAGAATTTTGTGTAGCATCTCAATGTTCTGATATCATTCCCTGACTTTGCAAATGCAGGATCTGTTCATCAAATGGATGTGATTTATCAATATCCATTCTTGTGTAGTTTAGAGCAGCAAATGCTTTTCCATTGAGAAGTTCGACACTGTTGCAAGTCTCGTTTGTAGCTGAGTTGGAAAGATTGAAATTACTTGGATACAGGTAGAAAATGGTTAGTGGTTGCTCATATATTAGTTTGTAAATGCAGTGATGAACGCCTCTGTTTTCATGGACACGTACTCTCTGGATGTACAATCACATTTTAGAAGACAGCTCTCTAAGAAATGGGATAATTTGGATGGAATCTGCTCCGTGAACGTGAAGCTATAGGAAAATATGAAGCTATATGAAAATCATACGTTTCAGATTGTTTCTTGAGTACTACATGTAATTGTTGACATTTGGGTCACCTCAGACGTCACTTCTTGGCAGTAAGATGTACTCATTTCTGAACGTTTTTCCTGTCTCTTATGCCCTTAGCTATGACCTGAAAATTTTTTAAAAGGTGTTTTTCCACAATCTTCTGAATAATGAGGTGGCAGTAATTTTTCTCTGCAGCTGGATGTTCTCCTGTCCTGTCAATAACAGTTGGTAGTTTGTGTATTTTAAGCCTGTATTTTGTTGACATCTGACCTCAGGTTTATGAGACATGAAAGCTAGCACTGCCCGTGGATTCATGCTTCTTGCCTCTGTGCGGAGGGGAAGGCCAACCCCACGCCTGCAGCCGGGATAGATCTGGTGGCAACTCCCCACCACACACACCAGCTGCTGTGCCGCCCGGACCGCAGGAACCGCCACCCGGGAGTCTGTTTTAACAGCTCCTGGTTTTCGTTCTGTTCACTCATATTCCCCCAGATTGCAGGGAAATAATTAATGCCACTCACCCCACTAAAATAACCACTCTTGACACCAAAAATCTGATTTTATTTCCACACAAATTTATCAGGGATAAAAATAGCACTTCATAATGGTTTTAAAGTCTTTTTCTAACTTAATTAAGGCATTTAAAATTCTGAACCATAAGAAAATTACTCTCCCAGTCAACTCAGTGGGTGGACAATGTGATGTGTTAGGAGTTAAGTTTAACTCTACAAGCTTAATTATCTATTAACTTAAAAATAACATGTTAAGTAGTTTAAAACATCTATTTTCCTACTGCGTTTAATATCAGTCAAATCTTTAGGGCTGGTACAGATTTTTATGTGGAGATTTTTGTATTTTTTATAGATCCTTTGTCTACTTATGGAAATCCTTATTTCCTTTGAAATTAGTGTTGATTATTCTAGTTTTCTTTATAATTATGGCACTCCTACATTAGAGAGAACAAATGGAGTGTGGTACCATCATTTACGTCACTGAAAGAAAGAAGATGAAAGTGAAGTGGCTCAGTCGTGTCCGACTCCTTGCGACCCCATGGACTGTAGCTTACCAGGCTCCTCCGTCCATGGGATTTTCCAGGCAAGAGTCCTGGAGTGGGGTGCCATTGCCTTCTCCAGGGGCCCTTCCCCACCCAGGGACTGAACCCCTGCACGGTAGGGTTCACGGCAGGCAGACACTTTACCATCTGAGTCACCAGGCAAGTCCAGGTGATACATAATTTATGTCATTATATGACAGAAAAGATGATTGTAGCTTTAAATAATCACTTATCTGGTGCCTAAAGCAAAAAAAAAAAAAAAATCTTTGTGAGTAGTCTTGGCTATTTTGAGTATTTAGCTAAATGCAGCCAAGATGGTAGTAACTAAATTTTAGTTGATTTCCTAAAGCTAACCTGTGAAAAGTCAACAGCCTCAGATATGTGGATGACACCACTCTGATGGCCGAAAGCCAAGAGCAACTAAAGAGCCCTTTGATGAGGGGGAAGGAGGAGAGCGAAAGAGCCGGCTTAAGACTAAATATTAAAAAAATCTAAGATCATGGCATCCAGCCCCATTACTTCATGGCAAGTAGAAGGGGAAAAGGTGGAAGCAATGGCAGATACCCCCTTCTTGGGCTCCGAAATCACTGCGGATGGGGACTGCAGCCGTGAAATCAGAAGAAGATTGCTTCTTGGCAGGAAAGCGATGTCGAACCTAGACAGCGTGTTGAAAAGCAGAGTCATTACTCTGCTGACAAAGGTCCGTATAGTGAAGGCTCCCAGTGATCACGTAGGGCTGTGAGAGCTGGACCATAAAGGAGGCAGAGTGTGAAAGAATTGATGCTTTCTAACTATGGTGCTGGAGAAGACTCCTGAGTGTCCATTGGACAGCAGGGAGATCAAACCAGCCAGTCTTAAGGGAGATCAACCCTGAATACTCGTTAGAAGGATTGATGTGGAAGCCGAAGCTCCAGTAGTTTGGTCACCTGATGCGAACAGCTGACTCATTGGAAGAGTCCCTGATCCTAGGAAAGATTGAAGGCAGGAGGAAAGGGGGCATCAGAGGATGAGCCGGCTGGATGTCATCAGCGATGCGATGGACATGAACTTGGGCAAACTTTGGGAGATGGTGAGGGACAGGAGGCCTGCTGTGCTGCTGTCCGTGGGGTCGCAAAGAGTTGGACACGACTGAGTGGCTGAACAACAACAAGAAATTCTCTGTAACCAAATTTCTCCTTTATTTATTTAAAACATATATGTTTATCCTTTAAAAATGCTAACTGCACTTGATTTTGCCTGTTCTTTTTTGAAATGTGCGTGTGGCATGTCAAACTATATTCTCTTTAATCCTTTCAGTCCAGTATCACCAAGTGAGACTTCTTTGTTTTTAATTGGAGTATCACTGCTTCACCCTATTGGGTTGTGTTAGATTCTGCTGTGCAATGAAGTCAGTCAGTGGTCAGGCAGTGCTGATCAGTGGGCTGGGCTGGCACCACCTGTTTGTGTATGGGCTCCAGGCTTAAAATGGTGTTTACATATTCAGTCCAGTTTAGTCACTCTGTTGTGTCTGACTCTTTGCGACCCCATTGACCACAGCATGCCAGGCCTCCCTGTCCATCACTATCTCCCAGAGCTTCTCAAATTCATGTCCACTGAGTCGATGATGCCATCCAACCATCTCATCCTCTGTCATCCCCCTTCTCCTCCTGCCCTCAATTTTCCCCAGCAGCAGGGGCTTTTCCAGTGAGTCAGCTCTTCACATCAGGTGGCCAAAGTATTGGAGTTTCAGCTTCAACATCAGTCCTTCCAATGAACACCCAGGACTGATCTTCTTTAGAATGGACTGGTTGGATCTCCTTGCAGTCCAAGGGACCCTCAAGAGTCTTCTCCAACACCACAGTTCAAAAGCATCAATTCTTCGGTGCTCAGCTTTCTTCACAGTCCAACTCTCACATCCATACATGACCACTGGAAAAACCATACCTTGACTAGACCGACCTTTGTTGGACCATGTAATTTATGTATTAAATGATTGAAAAATAAAAGTTCATGACATCATATGGAATTGAAGCCTCAGTGTCCATAAGGAAATTCTGATGGAGCATGTCCATGACACATCCTGTGTCTGCTTACACGAGGTGAAGACAGAGCCGAACAGTCACCTGACGTATTTACTGCTTCTTTACAGGGACAGTTTGCCCGCCCCGCAAAATGAGAATCAGGGAAAAAGTCCTTAGGGTATTTTGATGCACTGGTTTCCAGTTTCACTTTGAGCAGCTTAAATCATGACTTTAAAGGTTTCCTTTCTTTTTCTTCTTCTTTTGTTTTGATCATGTACTCGGTGTGTTTTGAACGTGGATCCGTACTCTTGCCTGGAAAATCCCATGGACGGAGGAGCCTGGTGGGCTGCAGTCCATGGGGTCGTGAAGAGTCGGACACGACTGAGAGACTTCACTTTCACTTTTCACTTTCAGGCATTGGAGAAGGAAATGGCAACCCACTCCAGTGTTCTTGCCTGGAGAATCCCAGGGACGGGGGAGCCTGGTGGGCTGCTGTCTGTGGGGTCGCACAGAGTTGGACATGACTGAAGCAACTTAGCAGTAGCAGCAGCCGCAGCACACCATTCTGCCTGTCACCCCATAGAGGAGGGCACCTGAGTTCTGTCCTGGACGAGACAGTGGGCCCTTGAAGCAGTAAGACTTTCGGTGTCGGAATTAAAACATTAGAGGCAGGCCTTGGAGAGGAGAGCCTGTGAAAATCCATGTTTGCTCACAGTGCCTGCGAGGACAGCGTGCTGTTCCAGCAAAGAGTGGTGCCCATCAGGCAGGATATTGTGTTATAATCCAATAAAGCGTGTAGCTAACTCCTCTACACAATAGTAGCCAGATGTTTAATCCTGATTCTGGTTGGTAATGAGACTCGAAAAAGGAGTTGAGGACTGCTGCTCCTGTCTCTGTCAAATCAAGCTCCTCCTTCAGTGAGAGGGGAGCTGGTGGAGTGGGTGGGCAGGCTCTGCTTTCTTCTGGAAACGCCAGGCTTCCGCTCCCCTTCCTCTCAGGCAGCAGGGGAGGAGGACTTTCTCTTTGCTTATTAAATCTAGGCCTTGCTAACCACATGCCATTTAAACCCAGCTCCAGTATTCTTGCCTGGAGGATCCCATGGACAGAGGAGCCTGGGGGGGCCACAGTCCCCGGTGTCTCCAAGAGTCAGAGATGATTGAGGGACTAAACCGCAGCGACCCCCAGCTGGTACTGAAGCGCACGGGCAGACGGGCAGACCCCGTGCCCCTCGGGGAAGGGCGGGCCTCGCGGGTCACAGGCCCTCCTTGCTTCTTTCTTAGACTCATCACTAGCTCTAATTGCGCATCCATTGATCTGAGTCCTTTTTGTAAGGTACTTCTCTCTCCCTCCCCCAGATCTGGGCCTGCGTCTGGCAGCGACCACGTGTGTCCTGCTCACCACCGCCGTCAGCGCCTCCGCAGGGACTCAATATGTTTATGAATGACTGAAGGAGTGAGTGAAGGAAAGCGCCCTGGGTCTGGAGGACACAGCGCTCAGGGGTCCTTCCTGCCCTCCGTCTACGTCCCAGGGTGCCTGCGTTTCCCTGAGCTCGGCTGGCCTACGGGTTCATGGAACGCCTTTCTCAGGAGGGCCAGGCGTGGGGCTGGCAGGACCGCAGGGTGCAGTCAGTACTGGAGGGTCCGGCGGTGCCCACGCTGAGGTGGTGCGGTCACCTGGGCCTGGCCAGGAAGAGGACGCGGCCCGAGGCGGCGGGGGCACGGCAGGACCCGGGGCTGGAGGCTGGGAAGGGGGCACCGGGGTTCCCGCACCATGGGGCTGGGGAGTGGAGGGGTGAGGAGGTCGGCCGGGACGGGGACGTGGCTTGTGTACAGAGTTCTGTAATCTCCCAGCGTGTCCTGGGAGAATGAGCGCCTCATGAGCTCACAGCGGGCAGCGGGCTCCGGGCAGGCTGCGCTGAAGTCCCTGGCGCCACACGTCTCGGTCTGTCCGCTGCGTTGCCTCGCCCCTCACCCCCAACGCCCGCCGGCCCTGCACGCGGCATTGCAGACTGCGAGCCCCCGCGACCAGACCCTGTCCTGCCCTTCTCTCCCCGGGGTCGTGCGCCGACTCCCCGGGCAGCTGGCCCCCGGCAGGCGTGGGCTGCGGGGTTTGGCCCAGGGCACGCCTCAGTGAATTCAGTTTTGTGAGTTCTCGCAGCCCCGGGCAGGTGTACCTGGTGTGAACACACGTGCCCGACACCGTTGTTGCATGGAGACGCTGAGACTAGTCGCTGGGGGACAGAGGGGGAGCGTGCTTGCGCCCCCGGAAGTCGGTGAGTGGGGGGCTGGGGGCATACCCTGAGCGCGAGGGGTCCCTGCCCTGCCTGTCGGCACGTTGCGTCTCCATCTGCGGAGCAGGCGGGGTCGCCCTGCCCCAGAGGGCATGAGGTCGCCCGTCAGCAGCCCAGAGCACGGGAAGCTCTCCGTGCAGAGCGGTCAATACCTGGTCAGTGTGTTTCTTCAAAGGCTCGAAGTGTGCAGCTCTGGATGTGCTGAGGCCTCGCCCTGTGTGGACATTTTCACCGCACTCAAACCTCAGAGCACCAGCCTTACCATATATGGAGATGGGGTTATTCCACTTCGTAAAGGCAGGTTTAAAATTTCGAAGTGAAAAGCAGAAGGTTGGGTTTCCCACCACCTTGCTCAGGGAGCGGCCTCTCTGCTCAGAAAGCGGAAGACGCGGGAGCACGTGCGTTCTGGGGCCGCCCCGGCAAGGACGCCTGGGTGTGGGCCGCGAGCACCGCTGGAGCCGGGCAGATGAATCTCGCCCCCCTCCTTCCTCTGCCGTTCCAGAGACCCGTGGACTCTTGACGGTGCTCAAAATATACTGCTCGTCCTTACGGAGAAGTCTCTGGTTGCTTTTCTCTGTTAACGAACATCTATATTTAGCTACCGCAGACCTGAGAGAAACTAATGACAACCTTACAGTAATACTGTGATTGAATTACCGCCTGTTAATTAGGAGTTTCTAAATCACCTTGATCCCCTCGGAGAAAAGCCTTGATATAAGGAGATGGCAATAAAAGTGGTACTATTTTAATTCAAATTGTGTCTTTTGAAATTTAATTAATTTTGTAGTAATAGTTTTAAATGAGCGAGTCGGAGCTCCAAACGGTCCTTGGTGACTTGAAAGAGTCGTGCGGCATCCAGAAGTTCCTGATGCAGCCTCCGGAAGTAGCTTGCTCACCGAGTTCCCCTTTTCTCCTGCATGGGTGGTTTAAGCCAGGTTTTAAACCTCCTCCGTTCTTTGGAGATGCTCCCCCGCATCCAGAATGCAGCCTCGGAGCCCGCCAGCTTTTCCAGCCAGCCCAGTGGAGAGCTCCTTTCCTGGCTGCTGAGCCTTCACAGACTCATATACCTTCCTGCTCTAGTGACCACAGGGAATATATGAGCCCACGGTGCACTCAAACTTCATGCTGCTATGTGTGGAATCTACAAAGATGGTACAGAGGAGGCTACTGCAGGGCAGGAATAGAGACGCAGGCGTAGAGAACAGACTTGTGGGCCCAGTGGGGGAAGGAGAGGGTGGGATGGATTGAGAGTAGCGCTGACATGTATTCACGACCACGTGTAAGACAGAGCTGGTGGGAAGCTGCTTGTAGCACGGGGAGCTCAGCTCGGTGCTCTGTGACGACCTGGGGCTGGGATAACACCGGCGGAGGAAGGCTCAAGAGGGAGGGGGCGAGTGTCTACCTGTGGCTGAGTCACCGTGCTGCACAGCAGAAACTAGACCACATTATGAAACGATGGCACTCCAGTAAATTTCATGCTGAGATGGTGCGAGGGTGTCACATAAGCACATTGCTACCATAGTTGGCTAAAGTGAGATAAACTTTTTACAGTGTCGAGGGGCTGCTATGACCAAGGGCCCCCCGGGGACAATGAGGGTGTGTGTGCACCCCTGAGGTCACCATGTTGCGAAATGATTTATCCTGTGCTGTAAAGGAGCCTGTTTAGCACGAGAATGTGGAATACAGCTTCCCACAGAAATCATGTACAAAAATGACATGGAACGCCCTGAGCTATTCCCTAAGGAGACTTCTGATCACATGAGGTTGGTCATAAAATGGAGAAATAAGAGGGTTATTACCATCTGAGTGCGTGCAAATGTGCTGTATACATGCTCTCTACACAGAAAAGCCCAGGATGGCGTGTTATTCGTGAACTGGTAGTAGTTATATACTTTTTCTGGATAGTTTTATAGTTGCATCAGGGTTCCTTTTTAGGGTTTGGCTTCTGTTTTATTGCTCAATTTTCACCAATTTTGTTTTCTCCAAATATCATATCATGCAGAAAGCAGTGCAAGATCAAAGTTCTTTTCAACTTGTTGACATTCTGTGTACTTCTAAAACTAAAACTGTGCAGAAAATTTAAAACTTTGCTAACAACTGACGGTGGGATGAACATCTCAAATCTGTGCGTTGACTCTGTTACTAATCTCTTGATGCAGTGGAACTCCCGGCTTCCCAGAGCCCCCTTCTGTCTTCCCCGCTCTGTTCTGCCATTCCCAGCTTCAGCCTCGAGCTCACTGAAGCCTGTTTAGGAACATGGAGGCTTCTAGTGATGCCAAGTCTCAACTAATCTGAAATATGAGTGAATTCCTTCCGCATCAAAGTTTGGTTCTGGCATTACTGTTTATTCACTTGCCTGCATAAATTAAAACTTTCTTATCTGATTTGATGGATGGTTTTTGATAAGTCACCCTGTGGCATTCCCTGTTTCAGTTCCTCTGAACTCTGACTCTCTGATTTTATCTTTTTGTTTTTATTCCTCTATATGCCCCCCGACACCGCCTTCATTTCCTCTTTATGGTGTTTTCTCTCCTCTTTGCCCCTTTCTCCTCTTCTCCAGCCTACAAATGTGTATTACTAAGGACTTCTAGTGGCTAATGCTGGAAGTACCTCTCAGAAATACCCACAGTGTAAACATGTGATCCATCCCAGTGCAACCAGGAGGCAAAGTGACTAGGAGAAAGAAAGAACCTAGGGCAATAAATTGGTTGTTTTGACTACATGATACTATTTATTTCCATGTTTTATACTAAATCCAAATGGTTATCTTGGCGAGTATAAGCAAAACCTATATTTTCTGTTAAGTCTGTAAGTCATGTCCAACTTTATGACCCCATGGACTGTAGCCCGCCAGGCTCCTCTGTCCTTGGGATTCTCCAGGCAAGAATATTGGAGTGGGTTGCCATGCCCTCCTCCAGGGGATCTTCCCAACCCAAGGATCAGACCCAGGTCTGCTGCATTGCAGGCAGATTCTTTACCATCTGAGCCACCAGGGAAGCCTGGAACCTCTATTACTCTGTGTATAATAAGCTTAATGTCTCTTTGCTTTTATGGTGATCTGGTAACTCACTTTAGGAACTGCAGTTTAATTAAAACCTGACGTCTAATCTGTGAGATGAAGCCGTAAGTGTGTGGATATAGTAGTATATTGCTTTGGTGTGAGGAGGGGTAGATGGAGTCATTGATGGTGGTGTAGGGGAGGCTTTTCATCGTGTGGAAATTCAGCTGAATGCCTGCGGATGGGTCGGGATGCTACTTATGGGGTTTGGTCTGAAATGTAGTACCTGAGAGATCCAGGCTGTAGCTCAGGCAAGAGTTTTGTGAGAGGCACAGCCCTACCCCGAGGTGCGTGTGGCCCTAGCTCTGCAGTGAACTTCATGACAGATCAGAGCTTACTGAAAAGCCAGAGAATCCTTGGCTTCCTGAATATGGACCCTGGGTCACTGCTGACTCATAATTTGCTCCAGATTAATTACAGCACTTGGCACTTCTTCTGTGGCAAGAAACGATTGTTAAGAGAGGTGAATGCAGCGTGGAGGCAGACTTCTGTGGTGCCAAGAGCACCCTTCAGGTGAACGTGATAGATACTGAGAGTTTAACTCTGCTTCACAAGAAAACTGCATGATTTTTGAAATGCTCTTATACTCAGTTATAACCCCTGTTTTGAAAGTGTAAATTTATTTGAATATGACAGTGGTACATTAGGGAACAATCTTAACCTAACACAATTTTAACGAATTTGTTTGTACTTGTACGCCGTTTTGACCACGAGAAAACACTAGTGGGCACTCACACCGCAGCTTGGTGAGTGGAGCGTGCACACGTCCCTGAGACGGCCACCGGCTGCATCAGATCACCGTGTGAGTCCTAAGCCCCACCCCCAATGACAGATCAGAGCTTACTGAAAAGCCAGAGAATCCTTGGCTTCCTGAATATGGACCCTGGGTCACTGCTGACTCATAATTTGCTCCAGATTAATTACAGCACTTGGCACTTCTTCTGTGGCAAGAAACGATTGTTAAGAGAGGTGAATGCAGCGTGGAGGCAGACTTCTGTGGTGCCAAGAGCACCCTTCAGGTGAACGTGATAGATACTGAGAGTTTAACTCTGCTTCACAAGAAAACTGCATGATTTTTGAAATGCTCTTATACTCAGTTATAACCCCTGTTTTGAAAGTGTAAATTTATTTGAATATGACAGTGGTACATTAGGGAACAATCTTAACCTAACACAATTTTAACGAATTTGTTTGTACTTGTACGCCGTTTTGACCACGAGAAAACACTAGTGGGCACTCACACCGCAGCTTGGTGAGTGGAGCGTGCACACGTCCCTGAGACGGCCACCGGCCGCATCAGATCACCGTGTGAGTCCTAAGCCCCACCCCCCAGTCCAGTTCATTCAGGGGCTCAGTCATGTCCGACTCTTTGCGACCCCATGAACCGCAGCACACCAGGCCTCCCTGACCATCACCAACTCCTGGAGTCCACCCAAGCCCATGTCCATTGAGTTGGTGATGCCATCCAACCATCTCATCCTCTGTCGTCCCCTTCTCCTCCTGCCCTCAATCTTTCCCAGCATCAGGGTCTTTTCAGATGAGCCAGCTCTTCCTATCAGGTGGCCAAAGTATTGGAGTTTCAGCTTCAGCATCAGTCCTTCCAATGAACACCCAGGACTGATCTCCTTTAGGATGGACTGGTTGGATCTCCTTGCAGTCCAAGGGACTCTCCAGAGTCTTCNCTGCCCTCAATCTTTCCCAGCATCAGGGTCTTTTCAGATGAGCCAGCTCTTCCTATCAGGTGGCCAAAGTATTGGAGTTTCAGCTTCAGCATCAGTCCTTCCAATGAACACCCAGGACTGATCTCCTTTAGGATGGACTGGTTGGATCTCCTTGCAGTCCAAGGGACTCTCAAGAGTCTTCTCCAACACCACAGTTCAAGAGCATCAATTCTTCGGCGCTCAGCTTTCTTTATGATCCAGCTCTCACATCCATACCTGACCACTAGAAAAACCATAGCCTTGACTAGACGGACCTTTGTTGGCAAAGTCATGTGTCTGCTTTTTGATACGCTGTCTAGGTTGGTCACAGCTTTTCTTCCCCCACATCTCAGTTCAAGCCTCCCATCAGACCTCAGACCCCTCCTCGGGCCGCTCAGGGAAACGCACAAGCTGCAGCCCTCTGCCGACTGCGGGTCTTTCTCGAGGTGGGCGCCGCTTGCCGCGCTGAGGGCCGTGGGCCGCGCCCGTGCCTGCTTGGCGCGCGGCGCAGGGTCTGCCCTTGGCCTTCCGAAGGCGTGGCTGCAGGACGGCGGGGTGTCCCGCGCAGCCCCGTGCTGGCCGCGCAGCCTGCGTCTCGCGCGTGGCTCTCAGGAGCGCGCCTGTCGCGTTCCAGCACAGCCGGGACTGTCCCGAGTCACCCCTCAGCCGCGGCCACCGCGGACCCCCGGGAGCCCCTGCCAGCCCGGACCCGCCCAGCGGCCTCGGGCCCCCTGCCCCGGCGCCGCCGCCCGCATCTGCCCCGATCGCAGCACACCTCAGCTTAGAGGTGTGACCCCGTGTCCCCCCAGCCTGGCCCCTTTCTCGCCAGGCCCCGCGCCTGCCTCCAAGGCGCGTGGAGTGTCTGCTGACCCTGGTGAGGCTGCCCTTGGGTCTCTGACCTGCCCACTCCCGTCCTGCCCACGGGGCCCTGCACCAGCTGTGTTCCTCTGTGCTGCTTGGCTGACAATCCAGTAACGCCTTCCGTCTGCCAGAGTTCTTTCCCTTTCCTTTAAATTTTATTTTTTAATTGAAGTATAGTTGCCTTTTTTTTTTGGCCTCTTCGTAGCCTCTGTGGGCAAGAATAGTGGCAGGGGTTGCCATTTCCTTCTCCAGTGGACCACGTTTTGTCAGAACTCTTCAGTATGGCCCGTCCGTCTTAGGGGGCCCCGCGTGGCGTGGCTCGTAGACTCTTTGAGTTACTCAAGCCCCTTTGACCCAATGGATCGTGACTCAATGGACATGAATATGAGCAAAGTCCAGGAGACGGGGTAGGACAGAGAAGCCTGGCCTGCTGCAGTCCACGGGGTCGCAAAGAGCAGGACACACCTCAGCAACGGAAGAATAGCAGTGGCATCGTTGGTTTACAGTGTTGTGTTAGCTTGAGATGCACAGCAGAGTGGTCCAGTTACACATACGTACAGTTACGTGTGTTCAGTTATACATTTATACACATTCTGTTTTAGATTCTTTCCATTCTCGCTTATTATAAGATGCTGGGTATAACTTCCTGTGCTACACAGTAGGTCCTTGATGGTTGTTTATTTTATATATAATAGTGTGTGTGTGTTTATCTCCTCCACCTCTCCCCGTTGGTAACCGTAAGCTTGTTTTCCATGTCTGTGGGTCTATTTCTGTTTTGTATAGAAGGTCATCTGTATCGTGTTTTTTGATTCTGCTTATCAGTGATATCATTTCATATTTGTCCTTGTCTGGCAGAGTTCTTTCTCGTTTTTCTGAGAGAGGGTTTTTTCCCAATGGTTTTCTGTAGTGTGCGTAGTGAAAACGTGGACGTCAAGTTTCACGGGGAAACTAGGGCAAGTCCCTTTGGAAAGGGTTTGCTGTTTGGAAAGTGTTTTCACAGTGAGCTCACTGGATGGGGCGAGATGAGCCGGGCCCTGGGTGGTGCCCCCCACGCCGTGTGAGGTGAGCCGGCCGCTGGGCAGAGAACCCGCAGCCTTGTGAATTTTGTGCCCTGGTGCAGATGTGTGATTTTCGTATTCTGTTCAAGTATTAAAAAGCCATGTTGTGATTTCCAACAAGAACTTTATAAGTGGTTTCTCTTCCATCAGTTCAACCGTGTGGCGTTTTGCTATACTTGGAAGCTTTCGTGAAAGATCACATTACCTCTGCATTTCAGTTTAGAAGTCCCAGGTCCCAGAGTTCCCACATTTGATTTGAAAATTCTTCACCTGCACAGTAATATTTCTTGTAAAGTGATAAAGGCAAAAGTAGTGTTGTTAACTCAGAGAGGACATTACTTTCAAGAACACACACACAGAGAAAAACCCACCGGAGCGGAAAGACTCCCGAGGGAGTTTGGCTGTCAGCGCTGGCTTGACTCGTCGGCCCGGGGAGCACAAGGGTGGCGGGCCTCGTGACGCCGAGCGTAGAGACGGCCGCGGGGTAACCCGGGATGGGTGGCAACCGCTGCTGTGGGCTGAACTGGTTTGTCTCCTGCAGACCTTGGCCCTTGGCTCAGGCTTGCCGTGTGGTTAGCCGTCCCTGGGGTCCTGAGAGGGGTCCGCTTGGTCCACGCCTCCTGGCGGCGTCCCTGAGCTGCTCTTGCCACCAGGGCACCCTTGTCCTCCGAGGACAGCCATGGGGCTCTGGGGTGTGGGGAGATGGGGCAGCGGTGGGCGGCATATCGCTCATGCCAGCTCACTGATGATTTTGCGAACGACGGCCAGCTGTTAACGTTCGAGAGGGGGAGATAGGTACCTGCTGTGTGTCACGCGGCTGCAGGGTCTGTGTCACAGAACCCCCGCTTTATGCTGGGTGGCCATTCTCTTTCGCAGCAGCCTTAGCCCTTCTCTGACTCTGCATCCTCAGTGGAAGCAGCTGCAACATCCGTGTGTCAGGACGGGGTGGGTGCAGGAGGGCTCGGGAGGAAGCGTCCGAGATCTGAAACTGTCGGCCGGCTCCAGGGGAGGGGAGTCTAGGGCTCAGAAGACGCCAGCGCTGTGGCCGTGGGGCTGCTGCCACCACAGACTCAACGTTGCTAGCAAAGTTCTTTTGTAATCATCAAAATCTGGGTCCCTGGGGTGAAAGGAGATTTGGGGTCTTGCCCAAAATCTGACATAAAGTCCTTACAAAAAGGCATAGATTTGCTTATTCTGAAAACAGAATGCTCTTACTTAGATGCAAATTGTAAACAGAAAATAAGCAAGTGGTCTACAAGAATATGGTAATATAAAATATATTAATTGGTAATAGTTCTTCTCATAACTATATCTATAAACAGAGACGTTTGCCTGATACTAACATGAGGAGTTAACTTTCAAAACAAGGCATTTTTATGAAAGGCATTCCTGATTTCTTTTCAATTTAATAAAATGTGAATTTTAATTTGTACTTTGAGTTTAGTTGAAACTGCCTACTTTTCATCTGCCTGAATCCTGTCCTGAAACCTTATCTTGAAGTTGACTTATGAAGTGGGTTTCTGGGCTATGTTAAATCCATAGATTTTCCTAACACATTAGTTCCAGAAATATAGGAGGTACTCGTCACTGGACACTAATATAGAATCCACTGTGTTCAGTCACTCGGTTGTGTCCGACTCTGAACCCACGGACTGTAGCCCTGCCAGGCTCCTCTGTCCACGGAACTCTCCAGGCAAGAATACTGGAGTGGGTTGCCCTTTCCTACTCCCAGGGATCTTCCCAGACCAGGAATCGAACTCAGGTCTCTTGAGTCTCCTGCATGGGCAAGGGGAATTCTTTACCACTGGCGCCACCTGGGAAGCCCTTAACAGCAGCACTGTAGGAGCATCTTGCTCCTTGTAAACACTACGAGGGTCCACGTGGTAAGTCACTCGGGCTGGCAGCTGGGGGTCTGATGTCAGCTCTGAGACTTAACACCTGTACATTTAAGGAGTGTTGATAAATGTATTGGTGTTAATGCAAATCATGGTTATAAAACCAGTCACTCTACCGGGCCTTGCATTATGGTGATATATTAATGTAATATATGCAGAGAAAATTAGATAACTGGAAGCAGTTTTTCCCTTCAGCTCATCCCTGATGTCGTGCCCCATCTATCTGCTTTTGTCTAGCCTGAGATGTGTATTCTATTGGTTTCACATTACACATAAATGACTTCTGTTTTTTAATAATGAATTGATAAGTGGAGCTCAGGAAATTGTTTACCTATGTCCTTAAGAAAATAGCTTCGCAAAGTGCTTTGTAGAAACGTTATTTAAACCACACTCGTGGGCCCACGTCAGGACGGAGGTGCTGTCCGTCCTGCATGTAGCCTGTCGGGAGGCCGAGCGTCCCCTGCCTCTGGCCCCTGTCCTGGTTGGGGTGCGCTCTCCTCTCGGGCAGCTGTGCTTGTGGTCAGGAGCCGGCGTGGTACTGTGGGCACCGCGGAGGCCCCGAGTCACGCACGATATCTGTGCCCCAGCCCTTAGTTACGGCCTTTGCCCGCACGCCAGGCGGCCTTGGGAAAGCGGCTTCGCTCTGGAGTCCTCCGAGTTCACATCCGTGGAACCAGTGCCATCCCCCGCCTCCCGTGGGCCAGGTGAGATGAAGAGCACCGGTAGGTCCCCGGGGCCAGGGAGGCGTGGACATGCTCACTCTGACTCGCTCAGCGGGCACTCAGACCATCAGTAATCGCAGCGTTGCAGCCTGGCGGACCCTGCCCGAGGGTGGTCCTGCCCCGAGCTCACGATGCCCCACGCGTCCCCGCCGCACCATCAGCGCCTCTGGGCAGAGTTGTCAGTCAAGTGGGAGCCAGACCTCGGCCTGCCAGGCGGGCAGGTGGGAAGGCCAGCCCGGCCCAGCCCTCCCGGCCCCAGGCCCTCCCAGGAGCTGGAGGCCCAAGCGCTCCCTGGACCCCGCCTGGACGGGCCCCACCCGGAGGAGAAGGGACGCAGATACCGAGAGCGTTCATGGACTCGCCGTGGTTGGGACTACAAGCTTCATTATAAATACACACTCTGCAGCTGCAAAACAGGCCAAACTGACAGCTCCTCCTCCCCAAGGGGATGCTGAGTTCACTCTGTGACAGGTGGGGCAAGGGAGTCGCCCCCGCTGAGGCCTGGGGGCTTTCTTCCCTCCCATGGGCTCTGCTGACTGGTGGCCCCGGCTCCTGGGCCGGTCCCCGTGGAGCCCCCTCTGCTCTGCTTCGCACTCGGTGATGGGGCTGCCCTGCCTCCTCCCGGTGCCTGCCTCCCTCCCCCGGGCTGTTGGCTGCCCCCGTGGTGTAGATGCTGCATGAAGCTCAGGGGCCGCTCCGTCCGGGTACTGGGAGGAGGACTCGGTGCTGAGCCGGCCCACGCCCTGCTCTGGCTCAGGGGTCTCGGTGTCGGCCCGGGAGCACGTGGGCAGCGGCAGTGGACCCCGGCTCTGTGAGTACCGTCTGCTTGGGGCTCCGGGCCTTCTGCCCTTCACGCTCGCTTAGCACCCTCAGGGTCCCGCTCGGGGAGCTTCAGGGCCCCATCGGCCCCAGGGCAGAGGACGGGTCCTCCCGCGTCACAGAGCTGGGGCCGGGGGTGTCCGTCTCCAGCTCCTCCAGGTGGAGCGTGCGCTTCTGAAGCCCTGCTGTGTCTTTTGCACTAAAAGGTGCAGCACCTTTGGCGATACCTGAAACTGGAAGATGCTTCTAAGAATAAAAATGTAAGCTGTTGTTGCTCTGAGCCTTGTCACAGCAGGCTTTTCAAACAAAGCTGGTATCCGTCAGCGCAGGACAGGAAGGCTTGCTCATTCTGCTAACCTGGGGCCTCTGGAGGTGCCTGGCCCCCAGGTGGGAGGGGAGCCCCCTGGGACGTTGCTCTCTGCAGGCTCCAGCCACAAGCCTCCCCTGCTCTGATCCCCGCATTATGGTGAACCCTCATCATGCCTTTCAATAAACTCAGCTTGCAGGTGGGAAATAAACTATGGCTCGCCACATTTATGGTCTTGCGCTTGGTGACGAAGCCGCGGAGCCCATGTGAAGCTGCGCCTGTCCTGCACCCCCGCTCCCCCTGGCGCGGACCTCTGGTGACCACCTTCCCCCACAGGCTGCCTGGAGGCCCGAGGCTTCCCTCGCAGCTGTTACCACTCCGGCACTGCCCACTGGTCTCACGGCCAGGTGCCTTTCATTGCTTTCCCCCCCCTCAGCTTGAATGAGGGAGGCACGATTGGCCAGTTCTTTGACACTGAGCTGGGACAGCCAGCATCCTTGCTGGAAGACGTCCTGGCTTCTTGCTGTCTCTTATTTGGCTCAACATCAAAGCTGAGAAAGGTTACTGATGACGGTCTGAACCTTTTCAGTATGCAAATTGTGGAATGGTACAAATTACTTTCCATCGGTATCATCGAGTTCTGAACTATTCGTTTTTGTCACTGCCTGTTCAGTATGTCACGCTGTAAAGTAGAATATTTTAATTTACAGGAATGACTCAGATCTTGAAGAGCGAGTGTGGAAAGACTGAATTCCTAAGCGGGAGGCCTGCCACGGGGCTGTAGACTTCCTGCAGACAGCGACTGGGTCCTTTAGGTTACCGGCCCCAGTGTGTGTTCAAGGGCTGCCCGTAGGAAGCCTCACAGATAATGAATGAAGGCCTGAGTGAACACCTGCTTTGACCTTCAGACTTCACAGTGTTTACTGTCATTTTCTTAGAACAGTGGAAGTTGATAAATGCTGCGTGACTCACTTTAAGGATCTGGTGTACTTCTTAAGAGGCGTGTTGATTATGCTTTAGTTTAAATAAGTACAACTAATAAAATATGGTGCTCTTCGAGTTATATAAATAATCCAACCTACATACATTTAGTTTCTATAAAATAATTACTGTGGCAGCCAGCGATAAGTACTATAAAGCAAAACTAGGCAGAATTTAAGGAATGGAAAATGTTGGAGTGGTGTTTGTTATATAAAGTAAAATGGTCGTGCAGCAGAGATGAGTAATATTATCACATGAAATATTTGGACATTTAAATGCAAAAAGCTAATAATCAACAGGGTCCTACTATATAGCAGAGAAGCCTGCTCAATATTCCATAATAACCTGTATAGGAAAAGAAGCAGAAAAAGAATGGATATATATATAACTGAATCACTTAGCTGTACATCTAAAACTAATACAACATGTAGATCAGCTATACTCCACTATGAAATGAAAATTACATTTAAAAATGTAAATACAAAAAGCGAGAGTCTACCCTTATGGCGAGGATTATAATTGTACCTATTTGAATCATGAGAACTGAATCTGGGCTTCCGATTTTCATAGCAATTTCAGAGCCAAAAATTTACTTCAGACAGATCTTTTCCCAACACTTTGGTGAGTAAAATAATGGGTCAGCTGCACCCTGTTCCTTTTTCTTAATTCAGGCATAGCTCCTAAAACAAGCACTTGCAGTGTGGAACAGGGACTCAGTGCTGGAAATTCTAAAATCACTCATAGGCACACTGCAAGCACTGGTTTGGGTGACAGCGTTCCTGATGCACCACATAAATGCTGTTTTTGATCCTCATCAGAAGTTTGAAACTGCTTCTCAAACGGAGGCATCTCGGGTGAAGTGAGTGAGGCATTTGGGTGCTGCAGCTTTCCACAAGGTGATGAGGTTTTAACATGAAGGACGGATCGGATGTGCACCCGTGTCCATTTCTTTTCATACTGAAAGGGACTCCGTTTGGTGCTGGCTCGAGGGTCACATCCAGTGTGAGCACCTTGGGGACACATTCCTCACAGTCTGGTCTGAGTGCTTATGTAGCGAGGTGTGACTTGATCGGTTTCCCCGTGAACCTGAGTGGGATGTCAGGTGTTGGGGCGGGGGGCGTGTGGCCACGTTCACTCGGCCACGCCGGGGGAGGGCCTGGCCCCAGCGGGGACGCTCCTGCATCCAGCTGGCCGTGTGACCGCCTGTCCGGGTGTTTCCCTTGCAGATGATCCAGTCCCTCAAGGCGCTGATCGAGAATGCAGACGCTGTGTATGAAAAGATTGTGCACTGTCAGAAGGCAGGTGAGTGAGAATCTCTTTCTTTCCTTTAACGTTAGCTGCATCGTCTATTTTGCCCCTAAGCTAGTTCATCTTTTTGATACTATATTTAGAAAAAATCAGATATAAAAAGTGTTTTTTCATGGCTAAAGAAAATACTAATTCCTTGGTTCTCAAGGAATTCCTTGGTTCCTTGGTTCTGCATAACAGACTTACATGGGATGTTGGGGGGGTATGGGGGGAGCTTTTAAAGCATATTGATGTGGTCTGGGGCATGGCTTAAGAATCCATGGCTGTTAAAGCATTCTAACCTGCTGCTCAGATTGAGACCCGAGTGCTCATCTGTTCCTCCTGCGTGTTCCCTGAGCGGCCACCCCCACCAGCCATGACTTCATAGCAGACGCAGGGCAAGTGAGACCGGGCACAGAAGAAATGAGTTCTTAGCAAGGAGAATGGATCCCAGTTACTGCCTCTTGAAACTGTTAATGCACCGGCATTTCCACATACTGATGGATTCCTTTATTTCACAACCAAATGTTATGCTGGAGTATAAAATTCTGCTGATGTAAACAACCATCTCATTAATTTTAGCTATGATAAAACCAAAAGGTCAAGTGTTCTGCATTATGATATGAATAGGCAAAATGGACTTCTTTTGATTTTCAAATTTTGAGTGTCAATTTGGAGAATAGTCATAATTCATAAATAAGGAAACTATCCTTAATTTCTTGGGGTTTTGGTTGCTGATCTTTCAAATCAAGAGACCATAACTATTACCTGGCCTTAAAAAAGTCATCTCTCATTTCAGAAATGAACTCTTTTAAAATCGATAAAAGGCAAAGATACGTGGGACAATTTCTCTTTTGATGTTTATTAAAGAATATGCACATTGGAAAAAAGTCCTCATCTTGTTAGCAAAATATTATTATATTAACAAAGTAATCTTTTTACGCCTAGTCCTTTGTGAAACACCACAACTAAAGCAAGTTACGACAATTACCATATAATAATTACCATTTTTATCATGCTACTGCCCTCCATAAAAATCATCAAATCTAAAGTTCTGACCAAACTTCTAAGCTCCTATGCACGGTCACTGCTGACTGGCCCATTTACTTTGCCAATCTTATATGTAAAAATGATTAATTCAATCATCTGTTCATTTAATAAATGTGTTTTGAACTTGTACTGTGCATAAGGTACTTGTAAGACCTATTACATACCAAAATATTAAAAAACAAGCAAGATTTTTGTTTTCTAGAACCTTCAGATCAAACAGGAAGTATGAAAGTAAGCACGCAGTCAAACAGATACAGTCCTTGGCGTGTGTGACCCTGGGCTTGGCTGGGGCGGCCGTGGGGGACCCTGGTGTTTGAGTGGAAGGGGAGACGCTGAGCCTTTAGTGGTGATCATGGTGGCTGGTGCGGAGGGCCACTGCGGGCAGGCCTGTAGGAAGGGGCAGGTGCGGGTTGTTGGTCCAGCCGGGCCCTATCTGCTCCCCTGTGTGTTTCCACACCGACCCCACGAGGCAGGGCCTCTGCCCCCTCCCGTCAGCCTGTCCTCGTCTTCCTGTGGCCTAAGCCGTCTCCCACGAGGGCTTTCCAGGGCTTGGGTCATGGACCCGTTTTGTTCAGCCCCTCAGACGTGTCTGGTTCAGCTGACGAGCCTCTTCCATCACTGCCTCTTCTGCTAATGTGTCCTGTCTTCCAAACCGGGCGGTGACCTGCGCACCAGGCTTGCAGGCTGGGTGACTCTTTTCACCCATGACCTCTGTTCTAACATCTGTGCGGTGTGTGTGTCACTCAGATGGAAACTGGCTAAATGTGACTTGGCTTTTATGAAGTATTTGATTCTATTAAATGCATGTACTGCTATGAGAATTGTGGACTGTTAGCATCTGAAACTACATTTACTGGGGAAAAAGGAGCTGGTTATTCATTTAACAATTTGAGTTATTGGCAGTTCTTTGCAACTTCATTGGCTTATGACATTTGATGATGTTTGGCATTGTGCAGCCTTATATTGTTTTTCTGTTTGATTTCAGTAAGGGATATATTTGCTTGTATTTAAAAAGCTGTGGAGTCTTGCCTGTTGAGGGTTTTGCTTTGGGTGGGGGGTGCGGATACCCACTGTAATGGTCTGAGCTGCTCTGGGTTGAAAGCCCTTCAGAGTCACGTCCAATCATCACTTGGTTTCACAATTACTGCCGGCCACCTACGCGGGCCTTCTGTTATCCCAAGTGCTTATTTTAGAGCCCCGGAACCTTTGCTTCTCCTGTTTACAGTTATCGTAAGGCAGATCATTCTTAGTCATCTGAAGAGTTGCTAGTCTGTATTGGGCTCAAAAATATTTGCATAAGATTTTACTTTTGGTAAGTAATTATTCTTCTGCTTCCAAAGCTTTAATCTTGCAATGAGAAAGTGAAGATTAGGTCTCCAAAGTGCTACAAGAGAGGATTGTTCTAGAAGTATTCCAGACTTTTAAACACAAACCTTCGTGTAAATAGTTAAATGAGAATAAAGACTTGCATACCCACCTCTTGTGGGTATGCACCCAGTTTGGACAGGTTCAGAATCCCCGCTGTGTAACTGATGTTTCGGAGCTAGAAACGTGTCTACTGATGCTGTCACTGGGAAGAGGGACTGAGGCCGGGGAGGAACCCTGGGAAGGGAAGACCCACAGCCAGCGTTGGGTCAGGGATCTGTATGCCAAGCAGTGACCCGGAGGAACCAAGGGAGGGTGGTGGGGACAGCCAGGCGGCGACCGCTGGGGCTCCTGAAGAGCCTGCTCTTTAAGGAAGAGAGTATGGCAGCATGGACGTTTAGAGGATTAAAGAGAAAGTGAAGTTGTTCAATCGTGTCCGACTCTTTGTGACCCCATGGACTGTAGCCTACCAGGCTCTTCCATACATGGGATTCCCCAGGCAAGAGTACTGGAGTGGGTTGCCATTTCCTTCTCCAGAGGATCTTCCTCACCCAGCGACTGAACCTGGGTCTCCCGCATTGCAAGCAGATGCTTTTACCATCTGAGCCACGAGGACTAAAGGGAAATCTTGAAAAGAAAACTGTGTTCCTAGGAATGTGGAAGACCCAGTGAAGAGGCAGAGAGTGAGTGTGAGAGTCGCTCAGTCGTGTCTGATTCTTTGCAACCCCATCGACTGTATAGTCCCTGGAATTCTCCAGGCCAGAGGACTGGAGTGGGTAGCCTTTCCCTTCTCCAGGGGATCTTCCCAATCCAGGGATCAAACCCAGGTCTCCTGCATTGCAGGTGGATTCTTTCCCAGCTGAGCCACAGGGAAGCCCAAGAATCCTGGAGTGGGTAGCCTCTCCCTTCTCCAGGGCAGGCAAAGATGGCGATGCTAAAAGATGCACCTGGGATGAAGGATGCAGGAAGTGAGGAGGGCAGGCGTCAAGTGTAGCCGTGAAACGCTTGGCCCTAGAAAGTGGGAGAAGCGCCCTTCTGAGATAATGCAGAGCTGTGCTGTGGAGCCTTGTGGAGGGGAGGGGTGTCTTCCCCTGAAAAGGGGGGACACAGCTCTGGGGAGGGCCAGAAGGAGGGGCCAGGGCTGGCAGGGTGTGGAGCGTTTGCTCAGAGCTAGAGGTGCCAGCGGCAGAGGCTGCCTGCACGTTCGGATCACGGGGAGGGATGTGGGCTGAGCGAGTCCTGGCCGCCACGGGGTGCAGGAAGGGTCTGAGTTGAGTAACAGCACACAGCCTCCTGGTCTAGCAAGGGCTGTTCTCCCAGGAAGTAGCCGAGTTGGGGGTGTGGGTTGGGAACAGGCCTCAAGAGGGGACAGCACCTTCAGTGTTCCTCAGGATCTTTCTAAAAGTCTGTGAAAGCTGACGAAAGATTAGCCAGCCTCTTCCAGGGGAAACATCTTTTCCTCTTTCTAATATCTAGCTCTTTCTGTCCTTCAATGCCTCCAAACCTGGCAGCCTGTGTTTGAATTTTAATTTTCTGTTTAGTCAGTTGAATCGATCTGTTTCATTAAAAAGATAGGAAGATGATCTAGAAGGAAGACCAACCTGCTCTGCTTGGGTGCACTGGATGCTTTTATCGGGTGAATTTAAATGGAAAATCATTTGTTCTCTGGAAAGAAAACAGAAATCAATGACAAACTTCCTCTCCAAGATGGTGAATTAACACATCCATTTAATCTCTGCTCCATTCTGAGCCTCATTAAAATGACAGCAGGGTTTTGTTTTTGTTTTTTTAATAAGGACAAAGAAAATGGGGGCAACAAAATTTTGGAAACTGATAACCAGAGAATTGGCACAGCTGACTGAAGAAAGCTGAGCCTGAAGCTGGCGGTGGCAGGGGGAGCCAGCCCGCAGTGCGACTTACGTGCCTTTGGGAGTTGGGGACTAGGCAGGGATAAGAGAGGACAGCTGTTGGAAAGCTGGATTCAGAAGCGATTGGTTCCCAGCTGGCGGGGACACCCTGTGTCCTGTGCGTCCTGACGGTAGGGGAGGCTGAACGCAGCCCAGTCCTCCTCCGTCTGGGCAGGAGGCCATGCTTGCTTCCCCCAGGCATTAATAGGTAATGCTTGGGAGAGAAGTCTCAACAGTGGAAGTATGTTGCTTAGAAATACGGGGGGGTTTCCCTCCTGATCCGCTGGTTAAGAATCCACCTGCTGTGCAGGGGACTAGACTTCAATCCCTGGTCTGGGAAGACTCCATGTGCCCCAGGACAGCTAAGCCTGCGGGCCACGACTGTGGGCTTGTGGCATGACTGTGAGTGTGTGTGTGTGCTCCGGAGCCTGAGGCCACGCTCCTGAGGCCACGCGCCCTGGCGCTCCAGGACACGAGAGGCCACGGCAACGAGGAGCCCACGCGCCGCCCACAGAGAGAGGTCCCCGATCAGGCGGCTCGAGAAAAGCCTGCATTGCCACGCAGGCCCAGCGCAGCCAAAAATAAAAAACTTAAAAGGAAGAAACGTGGACCCAAGTGCTCAAGAAGGACGCACACTCAGCTCAAGGGGCTGAATGTGGCTGCTTCTGGAGAAGGGGCGGGGGACTACTCTTGGCTCTTTAAACTGCACGTGTGCGTATGTCTCACAAGCATTGAGCCACTACTCATTTTAACTGAGTTTACTAAAGCTGCGAAGGAGGAAAGCAGGGCGGCAGGGCGGGAGCTGTGGCAGGAGTCCCTGACCACCGTGGTCCAGGAGCAGGTGTGGCCACCCCCCAGGCTTGGGGACCAGGGGCGAGGCAGGCCGTTGCCCCCGGGGAGCCCGGTGCACAGGTGGGGTCCACGCCCGCTGGGCAAGAGCCCGGCTCCTTGTCTGGTAGGACAGTCCGTTCCGTGCTGTCTGGGGAGGACTGTCAGAAAGTGGGTAACGGAGCCCTAAATGAAAGAAAGCCTGGGACCCCCCACCTGTTCAGAGAGGTCCCTTACTGGCAGGGGTGCAGCCACATGGAGCGGGACGGAAGGCAGCTCGGAAGTAACAGAAGCTTTCTTTACCCTTCGTTTCCATCCGTTTAATGGACATTTTCCTGGAATGGGTTCTACACCATCCCTGCTTCCTTAAATGTGGCTCCCAAAAGTCATCTGAACTTTGGATGACTCAGGGTCATCTTGAGATGTGTCTGTTATTTGCGGTGGGTGATGCGCCATATCCCCAAGAGCCTTAAGTTCTGGGGGGAACCCTTAACCTGCACACTGGGGCTTCCCGCTCTGTCCGTTAGGACCCCATTCCCAGGGGTAGCATCCCATCCCCGGGGTCCTGTTGGCACCCCATCCTGGGGGTCTTGTTAGCATCCCATCCCTGGGGGTCGTGTTGGCACCCCATCCCAGGGGTCATGTTGGCACCCCATCCCTGGGGGTCCTGTTGGCATCCCATCCCCGGGGTCCTGTTGGCACCCCATCCCGGGGGTCCCGTTGGCACCCCATCCCAGGGGTCTTGTTGGCACCCCATCCCGGGGTCTTGTTGGCACCCCATCCCCGGGGGTCTTGTTGGCACCCCATCCCCGGGGTCCTGTTGGCACCCCATCTCGGGGGTCCTGTTGGCACCCCATCCCGGGGGTCTTGTTGGCACCCCATCCCCGGGGGTCTTGTTGGCACCCCATCCCGGGGGTCCTGTTGGCACCCCATCCCGGGGGTCCTGTTGGCACCCCATCCCGGGGGTCTTGTTGGCACCCCATCCC
>SJXO01000953.1:245704-257254 GCA_006408615.1 Connochaetes taurinus
GCTCACTTCCCGCTCTCCCCTCCCACCCTTGCCCCCCACTGCTCCTGCAGCCCCTGCTGCGTCGGCCCCGCCCGTCTGACTCCTGTGCTCCTCCTGGCCGGCCACCTCTGGTCTGCCGGCCTCTCCCTGTGACGGAGCTGGGTAGATGCATCTTACCTCGAGGCAGAGTGCGCCCGACCGCGTGGTGTCGGGTGAGCAGGCAGGACGCCGGGCAGACCCCCGTGAGCAGGGTGGGGCTGCTTGGAGCCCTCTGTCGGTGTGCAGACTCCTCAGAGCTCAGTGTGCTCGTGGGAGCCGGGGTTTCCAGGGAAGTGACCCGTCACCACCCCTCACTTGCTTTGCTCACATCCTTGTCTCGCCC
Source organism: Connochaetes taurinus (assembly GCA_006408615.1). NCBI lineage: Eukaryota > Metazoa > Chordata > Mammalia > Artiodactyla > Bovidae > Connochaetes > Connochaetes taurinus. Next base: position 246,066 of record SJXO01000953.1, read on the forward strand.
AACACAGCACGCGTAAGATCGTCTCCACAGGTCATCCTGGAAACACTTCACAGGTGTTCTGTGAACGAGGTTTGATGCAGGGATCCCAGGAGCCTGTGACTTCCGTCTTGGTATACCTCAGGCGGTTTCTCAGCCCTGGTCCACAGCAGCAGGAGGCTTGTGCCTGGGGACCCGGGTGCTGGGCACTCTGTGCCATGCCCTGCTGTGTGCCATGGGGTTAGTCACTCAGCTTCTCCGGCTCCCTTTCCTCCTTCTAAGCGACAGTGGGCTTCCCTGGTGGCCCCAGGGCTTCTGAGATGCAGCGACCTCAGATCAGTGGCCAACACAGCAGTTGTGGAGTGCCCTGACCACGGGCGCTTAGGAAGAGAAGGAGATTGACAGGTGAGCCCCGCTGCCCACAGCTGCATGAGCTGCAGCCCGTCGGCGTGCTTCCCGGGGAGCACGTGCCTGACTCTGACCGCGCAGAGTGTGCTCTCCAAAGGCGAGGCGCAGAAGCCTTAACGCCTCTGAGGCCCTCGGCACCCTCCTCTCCTTGAGGAGCCACCAGACGCTCCCCAGGCACTCTAATCGGCAGTCAGTGACGTCCCTGGTGGCTCAGCTGGTGAAGAATCTTCTTGCAGTGCAGGAGACCTGGGTTCGATCCCGGGCTTGGGAAGATCCCCTGGAGAAGGGAGAGGCTACCCACTCCAGTATTCCGGCCTGGAGAATTCCATGGACTGGATATTCCATGGGATTGCAAAGAGAGCACCTTTCCCTTCACTCACAGTGAAACCACAGACGCCAAGAAGTCGTGAGGGCCCTGGGGGGACCAGAGCTCAGCCGGCGGTTGAGCCGGGAGGGCGGCTTGTCCGGGAGCAAGGCTGATGGAGGGGGAAACCCCAGGGTGACTACCCGCAGGGGCAGCCGGGCCCAGGTCAGCAGTGGCCGTGACGCAGATGGGTGTGGGAGCAGCAGGCCGGAGGAGACACCAGTCCAGAAGCTTTAACGAAACGTCCACACACACGAAGCACCTTGATGGCTTGTACCGCGTGGGAAGAATTCTGTACGGCAAAGGCGAGCGGAAGCGCAGCTGCACCAAAAATGAGAAACTGAGAAAAATGCCAACGCTACGTTACCGGGGAGGCTGACGTCTCTGACACAGGAGGAGCTCCTAAAGCCGGAAAAAGGCCAGCAACCCCAGTGTTCGTGTTCTCTGCAAAGAGCAGGAGCACAGGTCACAGCCAGGGAAATTCAGAAGACTCGAATGAAATGAGAGGATGTCCAGACGCACCGTAGACGACGCAAACCTGTGGCCGGCAGACGGACAGACGGGAGCACCGCGTCTCAACCCGGCCTTGTCAGAGCGGAAGTCAGGCGGTAGGCGATGGAAAACAAAGAAGCAGAGTGAGGACAGCGCTCACGGTGTCCGTCAGTGATGGGTGTTCTGGGATCGGTGAGGCCAAAGGCACAGGGCGTGCCGGGCAGGGTTGGGGGCGGATGGCTCCTTTCCATCTCGTGTTCAGCCCAGACCTCAGGGAAGCAGTGACCTCAGTGCAGGCCTGACTGCAGGTGGCGAGCAACCGTTTCAAGCCTCAGGAAGGGAAGGGGATGATCTCAGGCAGAGGGGCCGTGAGCTGGGGCGGGGGTGGCAGGACCAGGCTGCACCGGCCAGGCTGGTGTAGGGAGGCCGGCCCTGCTCTCAGAGAGGGCGCTCCTCCTCGGTCAGGGCGAAGGTGTGGCCACATCAGACACACGGGGAGGATGGGCAGGGAAATGCAGATGCCGGAGGACCCCCCGGGAGGCTTTTTTCCCACCCAGCCCCCCAGACCAGGACTGCGGTTTGACCCGGGGTGGTTGGGGCGATGACACGCACAGGCTGGTACTCTGAGGGTCACGCTCACAGGATTTATACGTGGGTCAGACAGGGGGCAGCAGAAAGGGAGGAGGGTGGGCCTGCAGGGTTCTTGGCTGGGTTCTCTTTACCAAGACGGGGAGGACCCGGGGAGAGAGGGCTGGAGGGGGTGATCAGAGGTTTTAGGCATGTCAAACGTGACGAGCCTGGTCGACTTCCAAGTCTAAATTTTGGAGAGCGGTCCTGACTGGACGCAATGAATTTGGAAACCATAAGCGCAAAGGTGGTTCTTCCAAGCTGGGAGACCAAGCTCGTCGGAGAAGGGATGGTGAAGAGGGACGACACAGCCCTGGTCCTGAGCGTGTGGACGTTGGGGAGACAGGAGAGCAAGTGTGGGGCGTCAGCGCTCAGTCAGACAGGGGCGGGAGGGCGCTGAGCTTCCTGGGGACGAGGTGCTTCAGGGAGATGCCGGTGTGCGAGGCTCAGAGCCAGTCACATCAGAGACCCCAGTCTCGGCACACAGGGGTTATGACTGATGGGTGGGGGGCCCCCGGGCCGCTGAGGACTCCCCCATGGTTATGGGCGTGATCCAGTCTGCACCTGTGAGAGCCACATGGCGGTAAATTGCAGGATCACAAGCGCCGCCCACTTGGAGCCAGCGGTTCCTACTCAGTTTATGCCATCGTTTTGGTCACGTGTTTAAGGAAATACTTTTGCACAGAGTTTCCTTTATAACATCGAGAACAACCTCAGCGTTACAACCTAAGTTCAGTAGGAGGGTTCTTGTTAAATACATTACAACAGATCCAACCTTATGCAACCGCTTCAAAAAAGTCGTGTGTGTGTATATATTTACCTGTGTGTATGCATACACACACTCCATGTGAACACATATGTAAGGAAGATGCTATATATACATCAAGGTAAAAAAAAGCGCGTGTGTCAGCAGTACCAATATACGGGCGTGCATGTACACACAGACATAGTTCTAAAAGGCAAGGCGGACGGTGCGTGCTGTTCGCTGCTGCTGGGGGTGGTGTAGTTGCTACTAAGTCTTGTCCAAGTATTGCGACCCCACGGGCTGCAGCCCACCAGGCTCCTCCGCCTATGGGATTTTCCAGGCAAGAGTACTGGAATGGGGTGCCATCGCCTTCTCCGGGTGCTGTTTGCTAAGGTGTTTCAAAGGCCTGGCCGGAGACTGGAGCCCCGAGCGCTGCTGAGGGCGCCACACTCTGGACGAGGCTGCTGGAGAGGAGGTCACAGTGGTTGCCCAGGGGAGGCGACAAGGAGGCCGGGGGTGGGGACACTCCGTGTACCAGTCTATGCTTTTTAAATTATTGCGCCATGTGACTTTTATATGGTCAAACATAAGAGGGGGAGAAGGAAAGGGAGTGGTGGGCAGGGTGGCATCCCGAGGGCCTCATGTGGGCCTCCGGCGCTGGTGGGGGGACTTCCTGGGGCGTCCAGACATGGGATCCCCGGCGGGGGAGTCTCATTTTTGGGAGTCACCGCACGGAGGGGGCCATCTGGAGGGGCTGCCGTTTGCTCCTCCTCTGAGCCTCCGGCCTGCGTTTAGAGGGTGGCGTGGGGAGGGGGCCCATGGAGGGTTAGTGATGCCTGGACCACCTCACCTGGATCATATCACCTGGATGGTCGCGCCTGGACCACCGCCGCCGGAGCCCTGGCTGCCGCGTCTGCTCACAGAATCACGAAGTCCAGCGTCTCTGCGCCTCCGCGGGGCCTGTGGAGCGTGCACCCAGGAGGCGCCCCGCTTCAGACTGCGAGGCTGGGGGCGCAGGGCGTGGGTTGCAAAGCCCGCTCATCTGGGCAGGTTCTGCTTGTGAATCAGGCGGAAAAAGGGATCCCTCTTTCGTTCCCAGGGTACTTTGATGGTGTGCGCTGAGGCCAGATGGCGCCTTTAAACCGTGATAAAATGAGTCCCTGACAGACTTGTGTTCCGTGGAATTCCACCTTCCAGGAAGTAACTCACTGAACCTCATTTGGAAAATTTGAAACGTTAAAATGATCGATACATATCTCCCTTTGTCACCGTTTGAAGTATCCCTATTTCTGGCTTCTATTTTCAGCACACACACAAAATATATCTGCATGGGACATGTGGGTGATAAAAGAGCTTTCTAGGACAGCAAAGTAAAGTTTCAGGTGAAAAAGTAATCTTTCAGTGTATAACGTTTGAGATCGATTTTCCTCTTGTGAGTATTTTTAAGAAATTATAGTTGCTTCTGAAAATTCTGAACCATGAGCTACATGGTATATCTTAGATTCAGATCATTTAGATGGGTATAGAAATTCTATCCAGGATGTTTGAGAGGGCATCTGCTTCATATTTGGCATGAGAAAATGCCATTTGTTTTCTGCAAAGAGGAAAGGCTGCCGTGTTCCTGCCTGAGCCTCCCTTTCCTTTAAAGCAAAGCCCATTCTTCATATCTTAGGGTTGTATGTATCATGTATTTTACATTTTTTATTTTTATGACTGCTTGGTTTTCGTCTGGATTTATCCGTGATGGGAAGCAAGGAATTTGATAGGAGGAGAAATTTCTCTCCACTGCATTATATGCAGCTGCACTCATGTTCCCAGCTAATGTAATTATGTATCATCTTGGAAGGTTTACACTTCTTTATTCACTTTTTGAAAAGGTGATATCTATCAGCATTGCATTTCATCTCTTGTCATTAAGCTTTAAGCCCCTCAAAACCAAAATATTTAAATTACAGTGTTTTGAAAGAATAATTGGAAAATTATGTGAAACTAACATCCCCTTCTATAAAAAATCTGAGCTGTTTAAATTTTTGAGAGATGATGTGGAAAGAAGCAATAAATTTCTAAAATACAGTTTTTTACATAGAAATCAATCTAGTTTTGCAGGGCCATACCAATTTTAAAAATTTACCATCGTAGCTATAGTTGGGAAGCTCCACCGGGGTCCCAGGGAGTGACCTCCTGTTTTATTCATGTGGCCTGTGTGCTCCATTCCCTACAGCGCAGAATGAACTAGATTCTTGTAGGATCACTGCCTTTCCATTTGCTTTCTGTCTTGTGTTCGATGCTTCCCTGGTGGCTCACGGATAAAGAATCTTTCTGCACTGCAGGAGACACAGGTTCGAGCCTTGATTGGGGAAGATCCCCTGGAGAAGGCAATGGCAACCCACTCCAGTACTCTTGCCTGGAGAATCCCGTGGACAGAGGAGCCTGGCGGGCTGCAGTCCATGTGATCTCCAGAGCCGGACGCGACTTAGGGACTAAACCGCTGCCGCCGCTGCTGTCTGATGACCTGCTCTCAAGTTCATTTCCACAAAGGAACACGAGCAGCTTTTCCTCTTGGTGAACATCCCTGAAGAAAAATAACCCATGGCTTTCTTCTGGGAACACAAACTTGGGGTCACGGAGTCAGAGGGACCTGGCCGTAGCGTCTCTGGCACAGAACAGCTGGGGCTCAGAGACAGTCCTCCTGAAGAAGAGCCGCTGCAGCAGGCCCCGCCGGCTCTGTGCTGGGGATGTGGCCGTTCACTGCGTTTTGAACTTTTACCCGTGCTTCAGTCCATGTTCCCAAGCACATCGTTGGATCTGGGTAATATGCTCACAGCCCTCAGACTTCGTGCCTTTGAACACACTGTATATTTTGACTGTTAAATGATGTCGCACGTTGAAATTGTATCACATCATGTTTTCCAGAAAACTGTTTACAGTTAGTATTGGTGTTCACATGAAGTGTGCTCAAACTCAACAGAGATTTCCATTTCTTTGACCAGAATTAGCGGTTATCTTTGTCTTACCTGCATGGCAACGCTGAAGTAGAATCAAGGAACCTTGACTCCTTCGCCAGCCTTGTTGAATGGTTGTCCCACATGTGGCCTTCTGCCTTTGAAGCAAACATGGGCATATAGAACATGCTTCATCTGAGGCCCTTACAGTGCCATTTGGTTCAGACCAGACCAGGAAATGGGGCAGTGACGAAGAGGACAGATACGGTTAATTTGTTAACCAACCAAGCTGGGCAAGCAACTCCCCATGGCTCTAAAATGCGCACATTTATGATGAAGATGTGTGGGCATCGTATTTGGAAGGTACTTGCTGGGAAATAGAGCTTACTCCTGAAAGAAAACCAGTGCCTCTTCTTCCTGCCTCAGCGTTGCTGGCCCGGTTTCTGTTCTGAGACCTGCAGACTGGTTCACGGAGGGAAGCTTGCCTGCCTCTGCTTCTCCCCGAGGCCACCAGGCTGTGAAAGCTAAGAGCGACCTTCTTTCTGTAAGAATATGAGATGGCTTTGGGCTTAAATCTGCTTAGAAACTTTGAAATACTGATTTTGCTGATGGTCGTCACAAAGAAATCTTGAATGAAATTCTACCTATTTTCAGAAGAAGGGAGGCTTTTCTTAACTAGGATTCATGGAGAACACACGCGTGTTTTGGCTTTGGGAGGCGCCCTGTGTCTGCCCCTCCTGTCGCAGGCCAAGGAGCAGAGCTTGCACAGAAGCTGTCTTGGTCTGCGTCTCCCCACTGCACCAAGGGGGGCTGCGGCGTATAGTCCTCTACCAGCTAAGGAGAAACTGGTTTGGGTGGTTTTCCTGCCTCTCTTCTTATCCTTCTTAGACCTGTAAAGACTCCACTTAGCAGCGTTAGTACGAGGCTGCCTGCCTGCGAGAGCTGCATCTGGGCACCACGCCTGTGTAGGTGGACCATCCCTTCGCAGGGTGCAGGGCCTGTCACCCCCAAATAGCAGCAGCCTAGGTGGACAAAAGACACGCTGGTAGCTGGTAAGCTAGGGGCAGGCAGAAACCCACGTATGTACTTTGTGTTGATACAGAGGGCTGCGTGCCTGCTGTGGAGAGGATGGTGGAGTTAGCAAGAAGGCGGGGTGCAGAGCTAACCTCCCTCAGCTGGCCCAAGGGCCAGCACGTAGGACTTGTTCCTGAAGAAGTAAGGGGCCCCCGGCGTCCTGAAACCCAGCTAGTACCCCAGAGCCACAGCTGAGCGTCCTGGGTGCTCCCAGGCCCTGTCTGGGGGGACAGACACCCACAGTCGCCTTTCTTTAATCAGAGTTCCGCATGCTTGTTACTCCACCGAGGACATGGTCAGAACTCCGTTTCTGCCTTGTTATGTAACATAACTGCTGATGATTTCACAACCAGAACAAGGGCAGTCGGCTACCAGAGGTGCCGTTCACTCATTTTCTGTCCAGTCACTAGTGAAAACTCAGAATGGACGTCCTCAGGTTTTCAGACGTTTAGACTTTTCTGGCCGATTATTTTTTAAATGTTGAAAGACTGAGCCATCTCTGCATTGCCAGCTGCTTGTGATTTATTTTGTAAAGTCTCATGTTGCAATATATACTCCTTCAAAGCCACTAAATCTCCCTTACATACTATATTTCCTCATGCAAGAGTCCTAATTTGCAGCTGCACCTACTGAGTTTATTCTGGCATTGATTTTAAAGAAGCAGAAATTATGTCTTCTCATGTCATGATTTTAATGCTATCACCCTCTTCACTGCACGAATGCCTCTACACTCAGCCATTGTATTCCAAAGCAAAGTTACAAAGATTTCTGCATAAAAGGATTGTCAGATAATATAGGCACTAGTTTCCTTGCCCAGGCTTGCTTCCCATGCTTCCAGAAGTCTGAGCTATTTACAGTGTTCAGCACATTTAAGCAATGGGTCTTAGTGGGACTTAATACAACCGATGGTCAAATGACCTGTATATGGTGTGTGATCAGTAAGTGTTATTGCCTGCCCAATTGGTGTTAATACTTCAAACACCAAAAATTATTTTCATTATCCAAATTGATGAGCCTTTTTGTATCTTAGTATTATGAATATTGACTACCAAAATACAGAACTACTATGAAAAGTCCACCTGTTACAGAAATCCTAGGTAATAGTTCCGCTTTACCTCTTCACATAAATATTCTTGGTTGTTTCATATTGGAGTTCTCTTTTACAAAAAAAAAAAAAAAAGAAAGAAAGAAACTAGAAAACATTTAAAAAATCTTGTTCAATATAAAACAATCTGGAAATAAATAATTATGTAAGCTGGGCCACTCATTTTAAAAAACAGGATCTTGACCGTCTTGTGTGCCTGGCACCGGAGCTCGCAGGCCTTTGGGTGGAGGCTTGGTCTTGGTTTTCAGAGGAAGTCTTTGAGAAGGCTCTTGCCTGTTAATGTTCCATGGGGTCAGGAGTTCTCTGGTGGTCCAAAGTCCTGGACTTGGGTCTCCCACCTCGGGGGTTTCAGTCCAACCCCTTGGGTTTCAGCACCAGGACTTCACAGGCCACAGAGAAGACATAACCCCAAGGCTAGAGGTGAAACAGCACCCAACAGCCAAGAACCCCCGAGAGATTCACACACGCACAGAGGCACCCGAGAGATTCACACACGCACAGAGGCACCCAGAGAGATTCACACATGCACAGAGGCACCAGAGAGATTCACACACGCACAGAGAGGCACCCAGAGAGATTCACACACCCAGAGAGATTCACACACCCAGAGAGATTCACATAATCACAGAGGCACCAGAGAGATTCACACACGCACAGAGGCACCCGAGAGATTCACACACGCACAGAGGGAAAAGAAGAGAGGAGACAGTGAGAAGCAGCAGGAGTCAAGGAGGAGGAAAGCAATCAAGCCAATAATCAAACCCTTAAGGGAAAATGGATGCTAAAAACTAGACTCCCAGAAATGCAGGGTGAAAGACAAAACATCGGAAAGAAAATCTAAGGCATGGAAAAAATTGCAGTGTGACTAAGCAGAACTAAGCAGTAAAATTGGGAAAATGAAGTGAATTCCTTTTAAAATAAGGTGTTTTTTTTTTTTTTAAAGCAGGAAAGGTTATACAAATTAAAGGAGTAATAAAGAACAACATCATAACACTATGGGGAAAAAGGGGGAGGGAATACATATAGAATATATACGCGAAGAACGTCCCTGTGGCTCCCCCACTTTCCTGCTCCAGTCAGTCTGCCTCCTTGGAAAGTCCTCCAGTATTTTCAGGAAGGTCTCTGAGTCTGCTGTGGGCACTGTGGGGTCAGCTCAAACTCAGAGCCTGCCTTGCTCCAGCTTGTACTTATTCCCAAAGTCTAGTTGCTCCTAAAGTCCACAATCTGATGCTCAGTTCAGTTCAGTTGCTCAGTCATGTCCGACTCTTTGCGACCCCATGAACCGCGGCACGCCAGGCCTCCGTGTCCATCGCCAACACCCGGAGTCCACCCAAACCCATGTCCATCGGTGATGCCATCCAACCATCTCATCCTCTGTCGTCCCCTTCTCCTCCTACCTTCAGTCTTTTCCAGCATCAGGGTCTTTTCCAGTGAATCAACTCTTCGCATCTGGTGGCCAAAGTATTGGAGCTTCAGCTTCAACATCAGTCCTTCCAGTGAACACCCAGGACTGATTTCCTTTAGGATCGACTGGTTGGATATCCTTGCAGTCAAAAGGACTCTCAAGAGTCTTCTCCAGCACCACAGTTCAAAAGCATCAATTCTTCAGTGCTCAGCTTTCTTCACAGTCCAACTCTCACATCCATACATGACCACAGGAAAGACCATAGCCTTGACTAGACGGATCTTTGTTGGCAAAGTAATGTCTCTGCTTTTTAAGATGCTGTCTAAGATGGTCATAACTTTCCTTCCAAGGAGTAAGCGTCTTTTAATTTCATGGCTGCAATCACCATCCACAGTGATTTTGGAGCCCAGAAAAATAAAGTCAGCCACTGTTTCTGCCATTTCCCCATCTACTTGCCATGAAGTGATGGGACTGGATGCCATGATCTTAGTTTTCTGAATGTTGAGCTTTAAGCCAACTTTTCCCTCTCCTCTTTCACTTTCGTCAAGAGGCTCTTTAGTTCTTCTCCACTTTCTGCCATAAGGGTGGTGTCGTCTGCATATCTGAGGCTCACAGTCTGATGCTAGTTCCAGGGCATTAACCTGCTGCGCTGCGGCTGCATGGGTGACTTCCCCCTCTTCCCTTTGCTCACACAGCCTCCTGCTGTTTTGCTTTGGCCCTGGGCCTGCTCCTGCTTACAGGTCTCTATTCTCGGCCAAGACACGGGGGTGAAAGGAGCCGGTTGTTGGGGCTCAGTCACGCTAGGGCGTTTGGGGAGTACCTACCGTGCCTGGAACTTGCTGGAAGTCACCAGGGGGCTGTGTGCTTTCCCAGAGGAGTTGGCCCTGTGTTGGGGGCTCCTTGGCAGGGCCAAGCCACTCGGTCTCCCAGGTAGACGCACCTTTCGCCTTCGAGCACCCGCCCTCGCCATTTCTCCGCCCTCTGGGGTTCCCAAGCTCCCCCGTGACGCCACCTGTGTGTGGTTTCCCAGCGTGCAAGCGTGTCCTCCTTCACGATTCCCTGCCCGGGCGCAGGCCCCTGTCCTGGAAGCTCTGTCTCCCTTTCTGCCTCTGCCTTTTGCCCTCGCCCATTCCGAGGACGACAGTTGGCCTTTCGGAAAGTATGGGGTCTTCCTGCCGGCGTCCCCGAGCTGTCCTGGCGGAGCTGCCCCACACACAGAGGGTGAGCTCTTGATGTGATCTCCCCGTCTTGAGAGTCTCCTCTGAATTCTTGTTTGCCTTTACTCGGAAAAGTCCCGGAGCCTCTCTCCAAGTTTCCCGTGCGGCGCGTGTAAAGTGCTCGGTGAGTGGCCTTTCGCCTCCCTTGATCCTGTCTCTGGCCTGGGCTTGACACGTCGCAGGAAAGCAGCGAGCAGCGCAGTCATGCTGTGTAAGTCAAAGTGAGGATCCTTCGAATCCGAAGTCAACATGTGCTGCCTGTTAGCGGACTGGCAGAATGTTTACAACAGTTAGTCTGTAAGTTAATAATGTGAAAATTCTTTTAAAGAAACAGATATATTATGTAGCAGACCAAGGAATGAAATACCTACCAATGGAACGGATAGTCTTGGCTACTTTCTAAAATATAGGTTTTCCTATTTTTAACAAAATTTTCCATTTTTCAGCTCATCACTTTTTGTGCCCACTTTTAAAGAACTTCATTATTAAATATACACATATACACTTACACACAAATACACTCACACATAGTCACACACACACATGCTCAGTCACACATACACACTCATACACACATACGCACTCTCACACCCACAAATTCACACACACTCTAACCCTAACTTTTTGCCTCCTTTTGGGCTTTTATTTGACTATATAGATATTTTAGGAAGGGGAAGATAAGGGTGAAATGTCTTAGCTCACTTTTAAAATGTTTTAATTGGAGGACAGTTGCCTTACAATATCGTGTCGGTTTCTGCCGCACATCAGCATGAATCGGCCCGAGGCGTACACAGGCCCCCCGTCTCCTGAACCTCCCGCCCCCCCCCCTCCCTT
>SJXO01000953.1:257447-275503 GCA_006408615.1 Connochaetes taurinus
CAGGTTTTCCTGCGCACCAGGTCTGAGCTCCCAGCGTCCGCAGCAGGTTCCCGCTGGCTGTCTACTTCCCATACGATAGCGGATGTGCTTCTTGCTGCTCTGCTCCCCCCCGTGGCCTCCCCCACTGTGTCTGCAGGTCCATCTCGATATCTGTGTCTCTGCTGCTGCCCTGCAAATAGGGTCACCAGTGCCGTTTTTCTAGATTGCATATATACACGGTAACGTATGATGCTTGTTTCTCTCTCTCTGACTGACTTCACTTGAATAAGAGGCTCTAGGCTCGTTCCTCTCATCAGAACTGACTCGAATGTGTTCCTTTCTGTGGCTGAGTATTATCCCATTGTGTACGTGTACCACGCTTCTTTATACATTCACCTGTCAATGGACATCTAGGTTGCTTCCATGTTCTAGCTATTGTAAATAGTGCTGCAATGAACACTGGGGTAAATGTGTATTTTTCAGTTATGGTTTTTTTCAGGGAATATGCCAAGTAGTAGGGTTGTTGGGTCGTATGGTAGTTTTATTCTTAGTTTTTTAAGAACTCTCCATACTGTTCTCCATCGTGGCTGTACCTTAGTAGACGTGTAGAATACAAGCTTTTTAGGCAGCTGATTTTTTTTTCTTAAATGTTTGCGCATTTCATCTTTATCAGCATCATTTTTTAATCATCCGCACTGTTTTTCTTCCTTGAGTCCTCAGTCCTTCCCACGGCAGCCTCTGGCTCTTGTTCTTCGGAGCTTTCTGAAGGCTGCCTCCTTGCAGTCTGGGCTGGACGCTTGTCTGAGCTCAGCCTTGTTAACAGAGCGTTACTGCTCCACCCGCTCCCCTGTCTCATCTCTTTTCCATGTTCCATCTGGACGCCCACCTTCCAAGTCTCAGTGGTGCTTCTAAAACCGTAATGCTTCCTGACTACCCGAAATATGGATATTAAAGACTAATATCCTGAAATCCAGATGATGCCGAAATATTAAAACTGAAGAACCACTGGGGTCCTATCGTCAGGGCCTCATCTGGCCACGTCTGGCCACGTTCTAGGAGGTGGATCTGAGTCATCAAGGCGTGTGCCAGGGAGTCTCTCAGACCTACCAGGGAGAAGTGTGTGTGTGTGTGTGTGTGGGTGTGTGTGTGTTGCTTTAGCAGAAATCCTGGATTTTAGAACATAATTGCCACCTAGTCATGGTTATTATTTGTCTTTTATTTCAGTGTATTAAACCAAGAACATCCAGGGAAGGTCAGAAGCAGATATGGAGGATGTGGCCTTCTATGTGCCAGGCTTCCAGCAGTGGGCTGGGGGGGAGGTTAGTGACCAAACTGGGGCATTGTCCAAAGAGAGGCCGAATGCAAAAGGGTCATTGTGGGAGTTTCTTAGACAATGTAATGACTTCTACTAATTACTGTTCCTTTTTTAAACCAATGAGCTTCTTAAGCTTTATTAGCATGACAGGAATTAGGGCCCTGGTTCCTATTTGGAGAGAGAAAATGGAGAAGAAGCAAGACTAGATTGGCAGGTTGCTATATTTATCCTGTATGTCAGCTCTTGTTCACTGTGTAAAGACACTAAGGAATAAAGTTCCTGTCAATCACTGTGTAAAGAACTGCTTTGAAGCGATGCTACATAGAAAGGGAGTGAGAAATTGGGGTGCCCGGCTGAATGGGAAAAATGTACAAAAGAGCACGGGAAACATCTTGTAAAACGACAGCTGCTCCAACATTAGTTGTAACAGAGAAAGACTGGAGGCCATGTCCGCCCGTGAGGGCTGGTTCATCTCCACAGTGTGGGGGGCTCTGTGGGTGTCAGCAAAGGGTGAGAAGGGCTCGATACTTGGGCAGTGAGCCATCCACACCATGGCTGCACGAACAGCCAGAGAGCGCTGTGCACGCTGCGCTGCTTTTGTGCGAGACATGGGGGACTGTGGATATATGGACACCTCTGCTTAGATCTTCAGGGAGAAAGAGGACAATAAAAGGTAAACTGAAAATGCAGAAAAATGTCCAGGGGGAGGGAGGGATTAGCGTAGAGGAATCCAGGAAGAAAGAAAGATTTACCTGAATGCACCTTGAGACGCAGCTGGACTTAGGAATCATAAAAAAAAAAAATTATCCAAAAAAGCAAAACCATTTCACACTCCCACATACACAATGGGATAAAAAGGAAACAAAGGAACGCAATTGCACTTTGTTACGGACATAACCATGTATTACCTTGACTGAGCTTAGAACACTGCTTTTATTACATTCTCAAGGAGATGTGCTCTAAGGACAAAAAAAATGTAGAGTTTAAATTGTATTTAGCAGTCTTACTATTAGTTATGTTGATGTGGTTAATTAAGATTGTCTGCCAAAGAAATAAGTCTAAGATTTAAGGGAAAAAATAGTGAAAACATTGTATCTGTAAATTTGAATTAGAAGTACAAGCAAGATCTTATTCTTCCCTTAAAAAAAATAGCCCTGTACCTAAGATCTGTTCACTAAAGAGCCTGGGAAACAGTGGAAACCCAGTAACAGTGAGCACGCCTGGCCCCCAGATTGTGGTCTTTGAGCACCATTCTCTGCTGTAAGAATCCAGAGGTCCTTGGAGAAGTGCCTGGCTCCAGGCCCAGGTGAGCAATGTACTTGCTAACTCTAGAACTCTTATGCCAGAAGCAAGGGACGTGTCAAGTCTAATCAGTGACCGCAGAAGGACTTAGAAACCCACCTGCAGGTTCCCATTGGCCAGCAACGGGATAACTGACTGCAGTGACTATGTAAAAAAAAACCCGTGAGTTTTAATGATGTTAAATCAGGAAGAGGACGTCCCACCACTCCCGCGTTCATACTGTTTTGAATGGTGGTGAGGAATATGCACCTGTGAATTATACAGAGTTAGGGTGCCCTGGCTTTCTCTCATCCTCTCCCCTCTGCTGCTTGGTCTGGGACCTCAGGTCGTCTTACTGGGACAGGACACAGTGCTTTGTGCTTTTTTTCATCCCTAATTGCCAACATTGAGACCTCGGTTCAGTTCAGTCGCTCAGTCGTGTCTGACTCTGCGACCCCATGGACCACAGCACGCCAGGCCTCCCTGTCCGTCACCAACTGCCAGAGTTTACCCAAGCCCATGTCCATTGAGTTAGTGATGCCACCCAACCACCTCATCCTCTGTCGGCCCCTTCTCCTCCTGCCCTCAATCTTTCCCAGTGTCAGGGGCTTTTCAAATGGGTCAGCTTTTCACGTCAGGTGGCCAAAGGATTGGAGCTTCAGCATCACTCCTTCCAATGAATATTCAGGACTGATTTCCTTTAGGATGGACTGCTTGGCTCTCCTTGCAGTCCAAGGGACTCTCAAGAGTCTTCTCCAACACCACAGTTCAGAAGCATCATTGAGACCTCGGTGGAGCTAAAATCAGCCTCCGAGATTCCAAAGCCTGGCCCTGGTCCACGGTCCCTCCCGCCCCCTCAGCCTCAGTCTCTGAACCCGGCTGAGTCTCTTCAGCGCCCGCACCTCTAGGGGAAGAACGCGGATGGTCATCTGTGCCCTGGGCAGCCTCCCAGTCCACAGGCACGCGCTCAGAGATGCCGTCTGCCTCGCTGGGGCTGAGAATTGGCATGGCCTCCCCTGCGGGAACTTTGTTATTTCGTCCTCTGTGAAATCCCAGTGGAGACTGGACCCTTTCTAGCTATGCCTAGGAAGGGAAACCTCGCCGGCCCGTTGCCGCAGCCTGGGTGGGGAAGTAACGTCCTCTGTCGTTCTGCTTCTTTCAGCCATGGAGTTCCACGAGCACCTGCACAGCATCGGCGCCAGGGAAGGCCTGAAGGAGCGCAAGCTGCAGAAGGCCGTGGAGAGCTTCACCTGGAACATCACCATCCTAAAGGTGCTCCCGAGTCTGCAGCCCTTTCCCGCGCGTTGCTTCCCACTCGTCAGTGTCCCCTTTCCTGTGCTGTGCGTCAGCAGCCCATCAAGGCTGCAGTTTGCCACAGAAGTCCAGTGAGGACTCTGCTCTCGGGAGAGTGTGCGGCACGGTCGCTGCGCAGGCGGCTCACGGGGGGACAGGGACTGAGTGGCTGGCACGCTGTGGGTCCGGCCGGGAAGCGGAAGGGCCTTGCGTTTCGCCCTTGAAACACTGGAGACTCCATAGCTGCCAGTCGCTGCATGGGAGACAGCACTGATTACAGAGAAACGACTGGGGGTGGAAGGTTCTAGTTCCTCAAGTTTCATTCAACCCTTGAAAGTATAATCACAGCCTTAATATTAATGTGATCCCAGGAAAAAAAAAGGAAGGAATCATGGGGGGCGTACTCGAAAGAAGTATGTGAAGGGAATTGCCGTTTGGAAGACATTTCCCTCCAAGGGAAAAAACATCCATAACTGATTATCTGCTTCCTTCCTCCTTCCCTGCTTCCCTCCATCTCTCTATTTCAACATGACCACTTAAAAATTAACTGTTATTATTTTTATTATGAAAGTGATGTATTTTCATTATAGAAAATGTCAAACTAGCGTAGCCATAGGGAAACACAGTCTCACCATCCAGGGCCTTCTGCTGTGCGTCCCCCAGCCTTTTTCTCTGTGGGATATATATGTTGTTTAGTTGCCCAGTCGTGTCCAACTTTTGCAGCCCCCTGGACTGCAGCCCACCAGGCTCCTCTGTCCCTGGGATTTTCCAGGCAAGGATGCTGGAGTGGGATGCTCCAGGGGATCTTCCCGACCCAGGGATCAAACCTGCATTTCCTGCAGGCGGATTCTTTACCACTGAATCACCTGGGAAACCCTGCGTATCATAAGACATGATTTAAAATGCTGTTACATGTGTGCCTTGGGGCTTCTCTGGTGGCTCAGATGGTACAGACTCTGCCTGCCATGCAGGAGATCGGGTCTCGAGCCCTGGGTCGGGAAGGTCCCCTGGAGGAAGGCATGGCAACCCACTCCAGTATTCTTGCCTGGAGAATCCCCGTGGACAGAGGAGCCTGGTGGGCTACAGTCCAGGGGGTCTCACAGAGGGGGACACGACTGAGTGGCTAAGCAGCAGCAGCAGCATGTGCCTTGGAACGTTTTTGTGTTTTGTCTCGATGATCTTTTCTTCATCTCAGTGTTTGGGACTGAATAATAACACAGAAATATTATTTGTCTGGACCTCGGACAACTCAACGTAAAATTACTCTCTGGTTCACCCTCCCAGCTTTCTTCTCAGTTGAATTCAAAGCTTTAAAGACATCATCACAGCTGCCTCTTTTAATTTTCCTGTTCCCCCTCAAGTTAAAGGATCCACCCTGCAGCAGACAAGTTTTCTGATTCAGTTTAATGAAAAGTCACCCTGCCCAAGCTAGCCAACTTGCACCTCCTCATCTTAACGCCTCTACTCATTTGTACAATTAGTCATTTTCTGAACTTCTTCAAATACTTCCCTTCCTACACATGTACTCTTTAAATCTCTAGATCTTCTGCTTAATATTTAACTCTGACCACTTGTAGTTCAATAAACAGCAGATAGAGGAATGAATGTACAGTGGAGAGGCATTTGGCTTTACAGCTTGCTGGTACACGGTAAACTTCCTGCAAACCTCAGGGGAAAATAGCGCCAAAGCGTGTAGCCCTGGGATAGGAACAAAGGCTCATTTGGCTTTTTTTTAAAAAATAAGATCCCAGGGGATCCTTACGCACATTACCGTTTGGGAAGCACTGGGCTGAGGACCCCTGGAAATGGAAGCCTGGTGCACACAGTCGTGAAAACCAGCCGGAGCAAAGTAGTGGATCAGATTCTAAAAACAGGAAATTGAACCGAACGGCTGCACTGAGGAAACCATTTTCTCATGAATTATGTCCAGGAGAGAGAACTAAAACCTCAGACTTGTGTTCATATGGAAGCAAACGCATAGGACAGGGTAATAGGTTTTGGAAGTCTCCAGGGTGGTATTTGCTCTCGGTGGTGGTCGCGCATGGCAGAACCAGGCCTGGAGTGGGGAAGGGCTGCAGAGATCTGCGTGTCCTTTCTGTCCGGCGGGAGGGCCTGGTTCATGGCCACGTAGTTCACGGGTGTAAACGTGCTTTGGCCAGCCCAGTGCTCGCGCAGTTTTAGACGCGGGCCTGGGCTGAGCACCCAGCCTTCTCTGGCAGGAGGGTGCGGGTCTCTCGCGTTCCTCTCCTCACCTGTCCCTTGCGCAGGGCTGGCCCTCCGGGGCGCCCTCGTGGGGGCACAGAGGCTTGGGGAAGCCTCCAGGCCTTCCCTCGAGACGTGCCGAGCAGCCCGGGGCTGTGCGGCCAGATGCGCGGGTCGCCTGGGCGCCTAGCACCGCAGACCTCCGGCCGGCGTCTCAGGACGGCCGCAGGATTCCTGGCCTTCAGGGCCCTGGGGGCCGGGCCGACGGGCAGCTGCCTTCCGAATCCGCGGCGCATCCGAAGCAGCTGGAGCCAGGGCCGCAGGGTGAAGGACTCGCAGCGTGGGGCTCGCGGATGAGACCCCCGGCCGCAAACGGCTTCCATCCGAGGGTGTCCAGCCCAGGTTTCGCGAGTCTCTGCTGGCTTCGCTTAGTTTTCTCGGTTTTAAGGGTTACTTTAAAATGCAGACGTAGATGAAGGAGAAGTGTCTATCTGAGCCCACACCCAGAAGGACGCACGGTTAACGTCTTGGCGTGCTTTCTTTTAAAGGTTTATGTATGCATTTGTTTTGGTGCGCTGAGCCTTCATTGCCTGCCCTGAGCGTTCTCTAGGCGCAGCCAGGGAGGGCTGCTCTCCGGATCGGGCGCGTGGGCTCCTCGCCCCAGCGCTTTCTCTATTGCCAAGCACGGGCTCAGCAGTTGCGGTGCGCGGGCTTAGTTACCCCACGGCAGGTTGGGTCTTCCCGGCCCAGGGATCGAACCTGTGTCCCCCGCATTGGCAGGTGGATTCTTAACCATCGGACCACAGGGAAGCCCAACATCTTGTCATATTCATTTTTTTCCCCTTTGAATAAAAATCGTTTGTTTTTGTGAACATGTCTTCATTACAAAGAACATTTTTAATGTATAAAAGATTAAGTTTCTAAATGACCTCAGATCCTCCGTCTGAGAAATAATTGCTTTTAAACGTGTGACCTTATTCTAGGAGTTGTTTTATATGCATATGGATGGGTGAATAGAGACATATTTTATTGATTCTGAGTCATACTTTTTCCCCATGTTTTTCACTTTGATATTTTTGCATATGATTCATGGCCTCTTTGTATTGCAGCCTACTTAAATTGGAGTGATTTTCTTCCTTGTGAAAGTCGCTCAGTCGTGTCCAATTCTTTGTGACCCCATGGACTGTATAGTCCATGGGATTCTCCAGGCCAGAATACTGGAGTGGGGAGACTTTCCCTTCTCCAGGGGATCTTCCCAACCCAGGGATCAAACCCAGGTCTCCCACATTGCAGGTGGATTCTTTACCAGCTGAGCCAACAGGGAATGTATGTCTTATAAGCATTAGTGTCTCCGATATTATGAAATAAAGTATATCAGTAGACAAGATCCTACTATAATTTCTCTATGTAATTTTTTAAGTACTAAATTTCACTTTGAAGTGAAGTGTTAGTCCCTCAGTCGTGTCTGACTCTTTGCGACCCCGTGGACTGTAGGCCTCCAGGCTCTGTCCATGGTATTCTCCAGGCAAGAATACTGGAGTGGGTTCCCATCGCCTCCTCCAGGGGATCTTCCCGACCCAGGGACTGAAGCCAGGTCTCCTGAATGCAGGTGGATTTTTTGCCATCTGAGCCACAGGGAAGCCCAGAAGCAACGATAAAGAAACTGAGTGAACTGCTGAACAATTTTTACTCTAAAGAGTATTTATTTCCTATAAAATCCCTCTGAGGTTAAGAAAAAAGATTATGTAAAATGTTAATTGGAGTCATTTTTGAAAGCTATACATTTGGGTTTTTGGGTTATACATTTGGATTAATTGGGTTTTTTTGAAACCTACACATTTCAATTATAAGATGTATTGGTTGACCTTCTGCTATGAAAGATGAGAATATCAGCTCCTGCTGCTATTTCTGGCTGGGAAGGTAGGCATATTGTTACTTTTCTGTTGTCCAGGTTTAAGCATCCCTGTTGGTCCCAGGACTGTGGTGCCATGTTGCTCCCTTAAAGCTCAATATTTAAGCTGGTCTGCTGTCGCCAGCAGCCCAAGAAATCACCCACACTTTCCTGTAGCCTAAGGGAGTGGCCGAGAAAGGAGAAGTCTCAGCTGGTGTCAGAGACAGCCTTTGTTTGGGTGCTTGGGCCCAGCTTTCTCAGAGTTTGTCCCTGTCCTGTTCTAGGGTTTCTGCTGATAACTGGGGAGAGGGTGTCATTCATTCCCCCAGACTTCTGATTGCCTCTTTAATTCAGACACCAGCCCTCAAGACCTCACACTCTTTAGCCAGTCAGCACCATTCTCTGTTTTGATGAGTTTTATTGAGGTATAACTTATGTAAAATAAAATTCACCAGTTCTAACTGCAATTCAGTGACTTCTGACAAGTGTGTGTAGTCATGCAGCCCACCACAGTGATGGCAGATGTCACCCCAGGAGTCCCCTTCTGCCCTGTGTGGGGAACTCCTCTGCCTGGCTGCCTGCTGGTCTAGCCTCTGTCTCTGTGGCCTCCCCTGCTCCAGAATGTCACAGACATGGAGACGTGTGCTGGTAATCTCTGTGCCTGGCCTCTGGCATTCAGCAGAACACTTCTGAGAGCCATTCAAGTTGATGTTTCAGTAAGTTTTTCCTTTTTACTAATAAGTAGTATTCTATCCTCTGGGTGTGCCACACTTCGTCCACTCACTAGTGGAGGACTTTTGGGTTACTTCTAGTTTTTACATATTACGTATACAGCTGCAGTGAACATCCACATGCGAGTCTTCGTGTGAACATACAGTTTCGGTTTTCTTGGATGAATACCTATGAGTGGATTGCTCAGTTGTTAACTGTGGGTGTGTCAGATTGTGTAAGGAATTGCCAACTGCTTTATGAGCCGTCCCACTGAGAAGCCCCCCGCAGTGGTACAAGAGTTGCAGTCATCCCATACCTTCATCAACACTTGACACCGTCAGTTTGCAAGTCTAGTGAGTGTATAGAGTTTGAGCATCTTTTTGTTGGGTCTTTACTTTTTTAGATTTTTAAAGTGGTCATGATGGGTCTTAGTGTGGCTTTGTTTTTTCTGCTTAGAGTTCTTCAAGAGTTTTCTACCTGTGGCTTTACAGTTTTCATCAAACTTGGAAACATTTCAGCCATCATTTCTTTACCCGTTTCCGTTTGCCCTTTGCCGCCTCCTGTGACTCGTGTATGCGTCTGTGCTGTTTGGTATTATCCCGCAAGTCACAGTGACTGCTCATGTGACTGAGGCCTTGAAGCTGCGTTTCTTTTTCTATAGTTTCTAGAGTTGCGTCTTCAAGCGATGCTGCTGTGTCCTCCACAGCACCTGATCTGCCGTCGACCCTGCCCAGTGGGGTCGTTGTTTCACGTTCTCGCTTCTGCCTTCTGTGCTCATGGCGTCCTCTCCCTCCTTGAACATGTGCATTTCCAGTGGCTGCTGTGTGCCTCCCTCCTTCTCTGTTACCCTTGCCGGCGCCTCGCCTCCCTGGGCTCGGGAGCAGACTGCCGGGCTCCGTGCGGGAAGCTCCCCTTGCGCTGACCCCGCGTCTGGACCTGTCCTCCCAGGGCTGTCTTGCACTTGCTAACAATCATTGCTTTATACGTTGCCCCTGGTTTTCTAGTTTTGTGTCAGCCCCATCCCTAACTGTCCCGTGTCACCTCCTGCTTCCCTTCCTCTCCTCTCCTTCATCAAACAGAAGCAAAAGGAGAGACACTCGGTCTGTATCTCTCCAGGCTGCCTGACTGTTAGAATTTTCAGCATTTTTATGAATTACCAGTGTGAGTTCGGTGAGCTTTAGACATTTATTAAATTGTGTTACACCCTGGTCTCTGTGGGGTGGCTGCTTGTGTTTGTGTGTTTGTTTTCCAGTTTTACTGTTTCTGCTCATCTCATCACAGACGTGGGAAGGCGGTTCTGTAAGGCCTGACGTTTTTTATTTTGTACTGGAGTACAGTTCATTTATAGTGTTGGGTTAGCTTCAAGTGTGCAGCAGAGTGATTCAGTTACACGTGGAGATCTATTCTTTTCCAAATTCTTCTCCCGTCTCAGGTTATTACAGAATATTGAGTAGGGCTCTCTGTGCTAAACAGTAGACCCTTGCTGGTTGTTTTCAATACAGCAGTGAGTGCGTGTCAGCCCCAGGCCCCAGGTGGCCCCCCCGCAGCCTTTCCTCTTCGGTAACCATAATTTTGTTCTCTAAGTCTGTGAGTTGGTCCCTGTGTGGTGAAGAAGTTCCTTTGTGTCGTTTTTTAGATTCTGCGTAAAAGTGACACCCCACGTTTGTCTCGCCCTGTCTGACTTGATCCCTGTCGTATGATAACCCCAGGTCTATTCACGTTGCTGCAAATGGGATTATTTCATTCTTTCTAATGGTTGAGTGCTATCCCATTACTCAAGAATCAAGATTGCTGGAAGAAATACCAATAACCTCAGATATGCAGATGACATCACTTTATGGCAGAAAGTGAAGAAGAACTAAAGAGTCTCTTGATGAAAGTGAAAGAGGAGAGTGAAAAAGTTGGCTTAAAGCTCAACATTCAGAAAACTAACGCAATGGCATCCAATCCCATAACTTCATGAAAAATAGATGGGGAAATGGTGGAAACAGTGGCTGACTTTATTTTGGGGGGCTCCAAAATTACTGCATATCGTGATTGCAGCCATGAAATTAAAGACACTTGCTCCTTGGAAGAAAAGCTATGATCAACCTAGACAGCATATTCAAAAGCAGAGACATTACTTTGCCAACAAAGGTTCGTCTAGTTAAGGCTATGGTTTTTCCAGTGGTCATCTATGGATGTGAGAGTTGGACTGTGAAGAAAGCTGATCACTGAAGAATTGATGCTTTTGAACTGTGGTGTTGGAGAAGACTCTTGAGAGTCCCTTGGACTGTAAGGAGATCCCACCAGTCCATCCTAAAGGAGATCAGCCCTGGGTATTCATTGGAAGGACTGATGTTGAAGCTGAAACTCCAATACTTTGGCCGTCTGATGTGAAGGGCTGACTCATTGGAAAAGACCGTGATGCTGGGAAAGATTGAAGGCAGGAGGAGAATGGGATGACAGAGGATGAGATGGTTGGATGGCATCACCGACTCAATGGACATGGGTTTGGGTAAACTCCAGGAGCTGGCAATGGACAGGGAGGCCTGGCATGCTGCAGTCCATGGAGTTGTAGATTTGGACATGACTGAGACTGGACTGAGCTGAGCTGAATACCCCATTATATATGTGTACCGCGTCTTCTTCAGCCAGCCATCCATCAGTGGACATTTCAGTTGCTTCCATGGTCTGGCTGTTGTAAGCAGCACTGCAGTGAACAGCTGGGACGCATGCATCCTTTTCAACCATGTTTTTCTCCAGATACATGTCCAGCAGTGGGATTGCTGGATCATATTGTAGCTCTTGTTTTAGTTTCTTAAGGAACCTCCATACTGTTCTCCATAGCAGTAGTACCAACTTACATTCCCACCAACAGTGGGGGAGGGTTCCCTTTCTCCGACGTTGTCAACTTTTTGATGATGGCTGTTCTGATGGGTGTGAGGTGATACCTCATGGCAGTTGTGATTGCATTTTTCTAACAATTAACGATGTTGAACATCCTTTTATGTGCCTCTTGGCCAGTTCTGTTTCTTCTTTGGAGAAGTGAAGTGTCTATTTAGGTCTTCACCCATTTTTTAAATTGTGTTGCTTATATATATATATATAACTTTGGCCGTCTGATGTGAAGGGCTGACTCATTGGAAAAGACCGTGATGCTGGGAAAGATTGAAGGCAGGAGGAGAATGGGATGACAGAGGATGAGATGGTTGGATGGCATCACCGACTCAATGGACATGGGTTTGGGTAAACTCCAGGAGCTGGCAATGGACAGGGAGGCCTGGCATGCTGCAGTCCATGGAGTTGTAGATTTGGACATGACTGAGACTGGACTGAGCTGAGCTGAATACCCCATTATATATGTGTACCGCGTCTTCTTCAGCCAGCCATCCATCAGTGGACATTTCAGTTGCTTCCATGGTCTGGCTGTTGTAAGCAGCACTGCAGTGAACAGCTGGGACACATGCATCCTTTTCAACCATGTTTTTCTCCAGATACATGTCCAGCAGTGGGATTGCTGGATCATATTGTAGCTCTTGTTTTAGTTTCTTAAGGAACCTCCATACTGTTCTCCATAGCAGTAGTACCAACTTACATTCCCACCAACAGTGGGGGAGGGTTCCCTTTCTCCGACGTTGTCAACTTTTTGATGATGGCTGTTCTGATGGGTGTGAGGTGATACCTCATGGCAGTTGTGATTGCATTTTTCTAACAATTAACGATGTTGAACATCCTTTTATGTGCCTCTTGGCCAGTTCTGTTTCTTCTTTGGAGAAGTGAAGTGTCTATTTAGGTCTTCACCCATTTTTTAAATTGTGTTGCTTATATATATATATATATATATATGTATATATTTGAGCTTCATGAGCAGTTTGTGAATTTTGGAACTTAAGCTCTTGTCAGTTGGACACGACTGAGCAACTTCACTTTCACTTTTCACTTTCACGCATTGGAGAAGGAAATGGCAACCCACTCCAGTGTTCTTGCCTGGAGAATCCCAGGGACGGGGGAGCCTGGTGGGCTGCCGTCTCTGGGGTCGCAGAGAGTCGGACACAACTGAAGCAACTCAGCAGCAGCAGCAGTCACATTGTTTACAAATATTTTCTCCTATTTTGTTTTGTCATTTCCTTGGCTGTGCCAAGCTTTTGACTTCCATTAATTCCCTTGTTTTTCTTCTTATTCTCATCACTGTAGAAGACAGATATTGCTGCACGTTATATCAGAGTGTTGTGCCTGTTTTCCTCAAAGCGTTTGTCATCTCCGGTCTTACGTATAGTTCTTTAATTCATTCTGAATTTATTTTTATGTATGGTTTTATGTATTTTATGTATTTTTATGTAAAGAATATTCTAATTTCATTCCGGACATGCAGCAGGCCAGTTTTCACAGCACCACTTACTGAAGAGACTGTCTTTTCACCAGTCTATTTTCTTGCCTCCTTTTTCATAGCTTAGGTGACCACGGGTGCCTGGGTTTACCTCTGGGCTTTCTAGATCCTGTTCCATTGATCTATATTTCTGTTTTTGTGTCAGTACCATACTGTCTTGATTACTGTATTTATGTAGCATAGTCTGAAGTCAGGGAGCCTGATTCCTCCAGCTCCGTTTTTCTTTCTCAAGATTGCTTTGTTTGTTTGGACTCTTCTGTATTTCCACACAAATTGTACAATTTTTTGTTCTAATTCTGTGGAAAATGCCATTGGTGATTTGATAGAGATTGCATTGAATCTATAGATTGCTTTGGGTAGATACTGGCTTTCACAGTGTTGATTCTCCCAGTCTAAGAACATGGTGTATCTCCCCACATTTGTTTGTGTTGTCTTTGATTTCTTTCATCAGTATCTTAGTTTTCTGTGTACAGACCTTTTGCCTCCTTATTCCTGGATATTTTATTCTTTTTGATTAGATAATAGATGGGATTGTTTCTTTAACTTGTATTTCTGATTTTGACTTTGTGGTGTTAGTGTACAGAAATGCAATAGTTTTCTGTGTATTAATTTTATATCCTGCAACTTTATTGACTTCACGGATGAGCTCTAGTAGTTTTCTGGTAGCATCTGTAGGCTTTCTGTGTATAGTATCATGTCATCTGCAAATAGAGACATTTTAACTTCTTTTCCAATTTTGATTCCTTTTATTTTTTCCTTCTCTGATTGCCATGGTAGGACTTCCAAAACTATGGTGAATGAAAGCAGTGACGGTGGATATCCTTGCCTTGTTCCTCACCTTAGGGGAAATGTATCCAGCTTCCCACCAGTGAGAATGATGTTAGCTGTGGGTTTATCATTTTTGGATTTTTTTATGTTGAGGTGGGTTCGTTCTGTGCCCACTTTCTGGAGAGTGTTAATTATAAGTGGGTATTGAATTTTGTCAAAAGCTTTTTCTACAACTACTGAGATTATCATATGATTTTTATTCTTCAGTTTGATAATGTGGTATATCACATTGATGATTTTTAAATACTGAAGAAGCCTTCATGCCTGGGACAGATCCCTACTTGATCACGGTGTATGATTTTTAGTGGATTGTTGGAGTCGTCAGTTTGCTAGGATTTCTTTTGAGGATTTTTGCATTCATGTTCATCAGTGAACTGGCTGTAATGTTCTTTTTTGTGATATCTTTGTCTGGTTTTTGTATCAGAGTGATGGTAGCCTCATAGAATGAACTTGGGAGTGTTCCTTTCTCTGAAATTTTTGGAATAGTTTCAGAAGGACAGGTTAACTCTTCTTTAAATGTCTGATAGAATTTGCCTGTGAAGCCATCTGGTTCTGAACTTTCGTTTGTTGGAATTTTTTTAAATTCACAGTTTCAATTCATCACTTGTAATTGGTTTGTTCATATTTGCTGTTTCTTCTCTTCTCGTTTCAGTCCTGCAAGATTGTACCTTGTTGAGCACTTGGTCTATTTCTTCTAAGCTGTCCATTTCATTGGCATATAGTTGCTTGTAGCAGCCTCTTACGATCCTTTGTATTTCTGTGGTGTCGGTTATAACTTCTTTTTCATTTCTAATTTTATCAACTTGAGACCTAAAGGTTTACCAATTTTATCTTTTCAAAGAACCAGCTTTTAATTACATTGACCTTTGCTATTAATCTCTTCATCCCTATTTCATCTACTACTGCTCAGATCTTTATGAGTTTTTTCCTTTACTAATTTTGGGTTTTGTTTCTGCCTTTCTCTAGTTGCTTTAGGTGTAATGTTAGGTAGTTTGAGATTATTCTTATTTTCTGAAGTAAGATTGTATTGCTATAAATTTCCCTCTTAGCACTGATTTTTCTGTGTCTCATAGGTTTTAGATCATCAAACTTTCATTTTCATTTATCTGTAGGTATTTTATTTCCTCTTTGACTTTTTTAGTGATCCATTGGCTGTTTTGTAGCGTATTGTTTAGTCTCCATGCGTTTGTGTTTTTTACAACACAAACACAAAGGTTTTTTTCTTATAGTTGATTCCTAATCTTATAGTGTTGTGGTTGAAAAAGATGCTTGATACGATAGTTCTCTTAAATTTACTGAGGTTCACTTTGTGACCCTGCTTGTGATCAATCCTGGAGAATATTCATGTATACTTGAAAAGATCGTGTGTTCTGCTACTTTTGGATAAAATGCTCTGAAAATAGCAATTAACTCTGCCTGGCCTAATGTTCACTGAAGGTCTGCGTTTCCTTGTTGACTTTCGGTCTGATGGTCTCTCCACTGATGCAGGTGGGGTGCTGAGGCCCCCGGTGCTGCTGAATTACGGCCAGTGTCTACTTCATGGCTACTCGCATTTGCCTCGTATACTGTGGTCCTCGTATGTCAGCTGCATATGTATTTACAGTTGTTATATCTTCGTCTCAGACAGATTCCTTTGTTGTATAGGGTCCTTCTTTATCTAACAGTTTTGTCTGAGGTTTATTTCATCTGATACGAGTATTATTATTCCAGCTTTCTTTTGACTTCCATTTCCATAGAATTCCTTTTCCCATCCCCTCACTCTCAGTCTGTATGTGTCCCTAGGTCTGAACAAGTGTGTCTCTTGTAGACAGCATATATATGGGTCTTGCTTGCGTATCCATCAGTCAGTCTTTTCATTGGAGCATTTTATCCATTGATGTTTAAGGTAATTATTGACATGTATGTTTTCACTGCCATTTGGCTACTTGTTTTGAATTTGTTTTTGTACGTCTTTTTCTTCCTTTCCTCTTTTGTCTTGTGATTTGATGGCTAACTTTAGTGTTGCGTTTGGATTCCTTTTTCTTTCTTGTATCTATTGTAGATTTTCAATCTGCAGTTACTATGAGGCTTCGATATAGCAGCCTATGAATGAACAAGATAGTGTTAGGTGCTGGTCTTCTCACTTCAAACGCATTCCCAGTGCCCTGCGTTGGCGCTCTGCTCGCCTCGTGCTTGCTGGTTTTGATGGCGTATTTGTGTCTACCTTCACTTTATGTTTGCCTTCATCGGTGAGCTTCCCATTGGTAATTTTCTTTTTTCTATTTGTGACTTTTTCTTTTTACCTAGAGAGGTTCCTTTAGCATTTGCTGCAACACTGGTGTAGTGGTGACGAATTCTCTTAGCTTTTGCTTTTCCATAATTTTTTATTTCTCCATAAAATGTGATTGAGAGCCTCACTCAGCATTCTTGGTTCTCCCTTTTCATCACTTTAAATATATTGTGCCAACTCCCTGCAGAGTTCCTGCTGAAAAACCAGCTGATAGCTTGTGGGAATTCCCTTGTATGTTATTTATTGCATTTCCCTTACTGCCTTGAATATTTCCTCTGTCTTTGTCAGTTTGATTACCAAGTGTCTTGGCATGTTCCTCCTTGGGGTAATCCTGCCTGGGACTCTCTGCACTTCCTTGACTTGGGTGACTGTTTCCTTTCCCAAGTTAGAGAAGTTTTCAGCGATTATCTCTTGAAATATTTTCTCAGGTCCTTTCCCTCTCTTCTCTTTCTGGGATTCCCATAATGCAAATGTGCGTTGAATGTTGCTGTAGAGTTCTCTTGGACTGTGTTACTTTCTTTTCACTCTTCTTTATTTTGTTCCTTGGCAGTTGTTTCCACCACTCTGTCTTTCGACTTAGTTATTCATTCTTTTACCTCAGTTATGCTGCTCTTGATTCCTTCCAGTGTTTCTTTCATGTCAGGTATTATGTTGTTCCTATCCGTCGGCTTATTCTTTTGGTCTTCTGGCTCTTTGTTAAACATTTCTTGTGTTTTCTTGGTCTGTGTCTCCTTCCCCTTTCTGAGATCTTGGATCATCTTTGCTATCATTCCTCTGAATCATTTTTCAGGTATGTTGCCTTTCTCTAATTCACTCAGTTGTTCTTCTGGGGTTTTATCTTGTTCCTTCCTTGGGGACATAGTCTCCACCGTCCCGTCTTGTCTGACTTTCTGTGAGTGTGGTTTCTGTTCTGCAGGCTGCAGTTCTTGGGCGAGGCTGGCCTCGAGGCATGTGCAGGCCTCCTGGAGGGTGGGCCTGGTTTCTGCCCGCTGATGGCTGGAGCTGGGTCTTGTGCCTCTGGTGGGCAGGGCTGTGTCGAGGGTGTGTTGAGTGGGCAGCAGTGGGACTGGGCAGACTCTGACAGCATGTCTCCCAGCGGGCAGGGCTGTGTTCCGGTCTGTTGGTTGTTTGGCCTGAGGTGTCTGCCAGCTACCCGGTTGGGCCAGGTCCTGGTGAGAAAAGCCTGTCTGCAGGAGGGCTCAGAGCAGGGAGTACTGTCCAGAGCTCTGCCCCCCCCACCCGTGTCTGTCCCTGCCATGAGGCCTCTGCTTTCCCTGGGGTCCTGATGCACATGAGACCTGTGTGTGCCCTCCGAGAGCGCAGTTTGTGTGTCCCTCAGCCTTAGGGACCTCCTGTGATCAAACCCCGCTGGCCTCAGCCAGATGCTCTGGTGGAGCCTCCCCCAGCCAGACCCCCAGGCTGGGGCGCTTTCCCTCCTGTGTGACGGCCTCTTCAGCCTGCCGTTGTGTGCGTGGCGGGTATCGGAGCTGACCTGTCCACAGTGGTGCCTCGCCACCCTCCTCGCCATGGTTCTTCTCTGCTTTGGGGAAGGGGAACCCCCTCAGTGGACGGTGCCGCAGGTCTGGGTGCGGGCGGAAGGTGGAGGCCCCCGCGAGGCTGCCGGCCGCCCTGCCGCTGTGCTGGGTGTCGTGCTGCCGGCTGCCCCGCTGCCATGCCGCATGTCGTGCCGCCGTGCTGGGTGTCGTGCTGCTGCATGTCGTGCTGCCGGCTCCCCCGCTGCCGTGCTGCATGTCGTGCCGCCGTGCTGGATGTCGTGCTGCCGGCTCCCCCGCTGCTGTGCCGCATGTCGTGCCGCCATGCCGGGTGTCGTGCCGCCGTGCCGGGTGTCGTGCTGCCGGCCGCCCCGCTGTCGTGCCGGGTGTCGTGCTGCCGGCTCCCCCGCCGCCATGCCACGTGT
>SJXO01000953.1:276972-323577 GCA_006408615.1 Connochaetes taurinus
CCTCTGCGTCCGCAGGTCTGTCTCATAGCCTGCCCGTCTGTGTCATGTTTCAGACCCCCCATGCGAGTGACGGCGGGGGCTTTCTGTCTCTGTCTGGCTCGCTTTACGTAGGACCATGGCCTCTCAGCCGCGCGGCGGCAGCTGGCAGTGCCCGTGCCTTCCCGTGGCTGCGCGGGGCTCCGTTTGACACGTGTGCCCTTCCTGTGCTGGTGGGCGCTCAGGTTGTCTCTCGGTCGCCGTGAGCACCGCTGCCGCGAGCAGAGGGGTGCGTGCGTCCTTCTAATTGTGGTTTTACTCAGGTATGTGCCCAGGAGTGGGACCGCGCGCTCATACGCTAGTCCCGTTTTTTATTTTCTGAGGAACCTCATACTCTCTCTCAAGTGGCTGCACCAGCGAGGGTTCCCGCTGGCAGGGCAGGAGGGCCCGCTTCTCTCCTCACTCTCGAGCATCTGCTGCCCTCAGATATTTTAATGATGTTGTTCTGCGTGCTGCCAGGCGGCCTACCTCACTACAGTTCTGATTTGCATTTTCTAAGAATGAGCTACCTTGAGCATCTTTCCATGTGCCTGCCGGTCATCTGTGCGTCATCTTGTCTGTTTAGGCCTTCCATCCCTTTTTCAGCTGGGGTGTTTGTTTTCTTGTTGTTGAGCTGTATGAGCTATTTGTATATTTGGAAATTAACCTTCTGTGGATCGCATCATTTGCCGATATCTTCTCCTAGCCTGTATGTTATCTTTCCATTTTGTTTATGGTTCCCTTTGCTGGACAGAAGCTTGTAAGTTTTATTAGGTTCCATTTCTTTACTTTTGCTTTTATTTCTATTGCCTTGGGAGACCGACCTAAGAAAACATCGGTATGATTTATGTCAGAGGATGCTTTTCCTATGTTCTCTTGTAAGAGTTTTATGGTGTCATATCTTAAGTCTTTAAGCCATTTTGAGTTTATTTTTGTGAATAATGTGAAGTTGGGTTCTAACTTCATTGATTTACATCTGGTGGTCCAGCTTCTGCAGCACCGCTTGCTGAAGAGGCCGTCTGTTCTCCACTGTGTATTCACGCCTCCTTTGTTGAAGATTAATGGGCTCTGTGTGGCGGCTTATTTCTGGGGTCTGTGTCCTACTCCACTGATCCATCTTTCTGTTTTTGTGCCAATACTGTGCTTGCTTGATTGCTGTAGTTTTGCAGTTTATCCTAAGTATTATTTCTATCTTCTGGTTGTGTTTTTGAAAGAGATTGCTTACAGCCCCTTTCTGATCCTTCATCGTTGGTGCAAAGAGATGCAGTCGATTTCTGTATGCTAATCCTGCATCCTCCTGCTCTGCTGAATTCTTTATCAGTTTTCCTTTTAATAGTAGTTTTGTGTGGAGTCTAGAGGTTTCTATATATAGTATCATGTTATCTGCGTATCATGACAGTTTTGCTGCTTCCCTTCTGATTTGGATGCCTTTGATTTCTTTTTCTTGTCTGATTGCTCTATCTAGGACTTCCAGTACTGTATGAATAAAGTGGTGAGAGTGGGCCTCCTTGTCTTGTATCAGATTTTAGCAGGAAGGCTTTCAGCTTTTCACTGTTGAGTATTATATGGCTGTGGGCTTTATTATGTTGAGCTATGTTCCCTCTGGAGAAGGCGATGGCACCCCACTCCAGTACTCTTGCCTGGAAAATCCCATGGATGGAGGAGCCTGGTAGGCTGCAGTCCATGGGGTCGCTGAGAGTTGGACACGACTCAGCGACTTCACTTTCATGTTTCACTTTCCTGCATTGGAGAAGGAAATGGCAACCCACTCCAGTGTTCTTGCCTGGAGAATCCCAGGGACACGGGAGCCTGGTGGGCTGCCGTCTGTGGGGTTGCACGGAGTTGGACACGACTGAAGCAACTGAGCAGCAGCAGCAGCAGCGTGTTCCCTCTACGGCCACTCTGGTGAGTCTTTACCGTGAACGGAGATTGAGTTTTCTCAAGTGCATCACTGAGATGACCATGTGGTCCTCATCCCTCCTTTTGCTGATGTGCTCCATCCCGCTGGTGATGTCACCACACTGGTGATGTCACCACACTGGTGATGTCATCACACGGCGACGTCACCACACTGGTGATTTTACCACACTGGGCGATGTCATCACACTGGGCGAGGTCACCACCCTGGGCGAGGTCACCACACTGGGCGATCTGTGCATGCTGAACCATCATTGTGAGCTTAAGATGAATCCAGGTAGGTCTTTTTATCTGTTGTTGGATTTGATTTGCTGAGACTTTGTTTAAGAGATTTTGCATTTGTGTTCTTCAGATTTGGGCCTGTGCTTTTATTGTTTGCAGGGTCCCCTGGCTTTGGTGTCAGGGTGCTGATGGCTCCATAGAATGTCTTTGGGAGTCTTCTCTCTTCTTCTGTCTTTGCCATGGGTTTGAGGAGAAGCAGTTTAAGTCCTTTTTTGTCTGTTTGGGAGAATTTGCCTGTGAAGCCATCTGGTCCTGGACTTTTGTTTTTAGGGAGTTTTTAAATGAATGATTCTGTTTTGCTTGCCGTGGTTGGTGTGTTTAAATTATCGGTTTCTTCTTATTCCATTTTGGTGGGCTGCGTGTTTCCAGAAACGTCTCCGTTTCTTCTAGGTTGGTGAATTTGCTGGCAGACAATTTTCATGGCATTCTCTTAGGGTTTTTTGTGTTTCTGGTGTATTGGTTATCTTTTTTTTTTATTTGTGTCTGTCTTTTCTTGGTGATCCCGTCCAGAGGTTTGTGTAAGACATTAACCTTGATTTGTTTTTACCTGCGGTGCAGATTTACCTTGAAGACCTGAAGAATAACATTGGTTTCTGAAAATTAGACAGTCTGTGTTCCACTCCTTTCCTGGTGCTAATATCCTACACTTCATGTATCATAGGTAATCGATTATGTTGTCTGTTTTTGGGAAAAGCTCTAAATCAAACTACAGTAGTGTTTGTTGCTAGGCAGGCCGCCCTTCCTGACCCATTTAAAACACAGTGGAACCTCGGACATTTGGATCCCACTGATGTGGAATCTGTGGTTACTCAGCTAATGTTTAATTATGCAGAGGCGTGCTTGGGAGATCCCTGGGGCGAGGGCACTGCTCACATGGAAGCATTGCCCAGCCTCCTAGCGTCCTCCTGCTCCCACCCTGGCCCTGGCCAACTCCCCGACCTTCACCTTGGCCCCATGTCCTCTCTGGCCCTTGCCCTCTGCCTGGAATCCCCTGACCTCCTCTCTCTGTGCGTGGCTGGACTCAGCTCTGCCACCTGGAGACTCTGCTGACCGCTCCCTAGACCCTCGTCCCATCCCTGTGCAGGTGGGCGCCTCTCCTTTCCTGGGTCAGGTCTGTAACACGGAGGGTGGTCACAGTCGCAACCAGAGGGCTTCGTGGCGTAGAAGCCGGGTCCCTACAGTGCGGCCTTGAGGTGCCATCTGCGGGTGCCACGGGGCCCCACATGGAAGGCGGTGTCCTGCGCAGCCCCCTGGCCTTCTGGGGCTCAGCTCGGACTCGACATGTCCCTGGGCTGCCTGGGGGCACCCACCTTCTGTCTGTGTCGGATGAAACGTCAAGTTTTTGCTCTGGAGAAAGGCATTTGTTCTCAATTTAAAATAAACTGAACCTAATATTTAAATGTTTAACTGGTTAACTTCTCTACAAACTGTGGAGCACAACAGTTGTAAGACTGAAGAGTATCAGCTAAATATGATAAAAGAGCCAGAATATTGGCTGGAAGCCGGGGGCCAGTGTCGCGGGGGGGCTGCCCTCAGACCGACCCGTGGGCCTGCATAGCCAGGACACAACTGAGTGAGGTCAGGGATTAGCAGCTGCGTCCCCAGAAAAAGTAGTGGAAAATTTGAAAGAAATCTTTTCCTGTGGAAAAGCTCGTGTCCCCATCCCCACTGCTCCAGCCTTAGGTGGTGATGGTCAGGGGGTCTTTTTTAAGTCGCAGGTTTATTTAGACTTCAGTGGTAAGAAGGCCTGACTAGCTGTGGGAGGGGGGCTTCCTGACTCTGGCTGACTCATCAGCTGCCCCGGGACCCCTGGCAGAGCTCCATCAGAGTGTGGTAGGCAGCGGTTCAGAGCCAGTAGCCAAGATGCCCGTTCACTCTGTGGCCTAGTCTACAAAAAAGGAAATCTAGATTTCTGCTCTTGCGTTTAATCACAGGAAAAGTGCATTGTCCCCATCAGGGGTGATATGCTGAGGATGTTTAAAATGCCATCTCTGTTCCACACTGTTGGCTTTAAAGTGTCACCTGTAACTTGCGGGGCTCAGCTGCCTGTAGTTTGGACTCTGGTTTAGTTTATCCGAAGAGAAAACACACACACCAGTTGTGTGTACTTAAGTATTTAAATTTTCCGTGTCGACCCTGCCCTTGGGCAAGGCCGTCAGTCTCTCTACACTGTTTCCTCAGCTGCGAAACGGGGATAGTGGTGGCACCTCTCTTGCAGAATGGAGCGACTGGCACGAGAGTAATCTCTGTAAAGGGCTTAGTTCAGGGTCTGGCACTCAGGAGGCACTTGGTAAATGGTTCCTGTTGTTCCCAGCAGACTTTGTTGGTATGCGTGCCTACCTGCCTAAGTTTTGAAATATCATAGACTTTGTGGTTTCAGATTTTGGACCGTAATTATGCTCACAGTTCTTCTGAGTTGTGGGTGTAAGAGACAGAACGCGTTAGTTTCCGTAGCCCTCTTAAAGGAGGTTTACGAGTTTGGCTTGTGATCTTGAATACTCATGAAATACTGGATTGAAGTGTATTCAGTTTCTTTATGAGTCTTGCATCACCCCAAAGAGTGACTAACCACAAATTACTTACTAAAACGCACTTTGTTTGTGACCACATACTATTAATATTCCAGTTAAATAACAGTAAAGAAGCTGTAACTTCCTGTCAACCTGGCTTTTGTTTCCCAGTCATTAGAGGAAGGTTTGACAAGTTCAGTCTCGGGTTTTCGTTGCAGAAATGCTTGAGGAGGATGGTAGTGGACTCCAGACCAGCGTGCATGACCCCAGAGGTGTGCTCAGGGGAGCTGAGCTCGTGACTTGCAGAGGGACAGGGAAGCTGAAGCCGTGTGAGCACCGGGGTGCCCGGCGCGGCGGCCGGGGGCGAGGCCCACTGCGGGTGGCCGCCGCTCCTCTCTCTCGAGGCCAGAGGCAGCCTCAGCTCACAGGGAGCAGAGTGTTAGTGCCCGCACGTGCACGGGCGCGTGCCCAGGGCCCAGAGGGCAGCAGCGCGGAAGCATCAGAGGCCGCCCGGGGTGGGAGGCGGCCGCGGCGCCCCAGAGGGGCCGGGGCCGGGCACTCAGGCGGGTTTCCCTTAGGGAGGTTGGCCCACCCAGAGGAGAGCCGCAGGCCCTGGCAGCGGCCGGCGCTGCTTTGAGAGCGGGTCCGATGCAGCCTGGAGAAGCCAGGCTCCTGGCCGTGAAGGAGCGCGTCTGAACTCACATCCGCAGCGGCTGCCCGGGAGGTGTCACCGCCAAGATTCCCGAGGAGATGCAAGAATCGGGGTCTTCAGACCTTCTCCTGAAAGCTCTGGCCGCCTGCAGGGCTGTTCCGCCAGCTCCTCGCAGAGCGCTGGGTGCCTGCGCCCGACCTGCACCCTGAGCTCCTCGCAGAGGACGCTGAGGGCCAGCGGCTGTCCTGGCTGCTGACTCGGTCCTGGGAGGGGCAGGTGGCGGGGCTGCCTCAGGCTCCTACCCTTGCGCGTGGTCGCTTCCTCCCACAGCGTTAGGAATGCTCCTTATTAGGCCAGGCCCGGGTTTCCTCGATAGGCTTTTGCTGTTCCTGCACTCAGTTCAGTTCACTCCAGTCCAGTCCAGTCGCTCAGTCGGGTCCCACACTTTGCGACCCCATGAATCGCAGCACGCCAGGCCTCCCTGTCCATCACCAACTCCTGGAGTTCACTCAGAGTTGCGTCCATGGAGTCCGTGTTGCCATCCAACCATCTCATCCTCTGCCGTCCCCTTCTCCTCCTGCCCCCAATCCCTCCCAGCATCAGAGTCTTTTCCAATGAGTCAGCTCTTCGCATGAGGTGGCCAAAGTACTGGAGTTTCAGCTTTAGCATCATTCCTTCCAAAGAACACCCAGGACTGATCTCCTTTAGAATGGACTGGTTGGATCTCCTTGCAGTCCAAGGGACTCTCAAGACTCTTCTCCAACACCACAGTTCAAAAGCATCAATTCTTCGGTGCTCAGCCTTCTTCACAGTCCGACTCTCACATCCATACATGACCACAGGAAAATCCATAGCCTTGACTAGACCGACCTTTGTTGGCAAAGTAATGTTTCTGCTTTTGAATATACTGTCTAGGTTGGTGATAACTTTCCTTCCAAGGAGTAAGCGTCTTTTAATTTCATGGCTGCAGTCACCATCTGCAGTGATTTTGGAGCCCCGCCAAAAAAGTCTGACACTGTTTTTCCACTGTTTCCCCATCTATTTCCCATGAAGTGATGGGACCAGATGCCATGATCTTCGTTTTCTGAATGTTGAGCTTTAGGCCAACATTTTCACTCTCCTCTTTCACGTTCATCAAGAGGCTTTTTAGTTCCTCTTCACTCTCTGCCATAAGTGGTGGCATCTGCATATCTGAGGTGATTGATGTTACTGCACTAGGCCTTATTAAAAGTAGCCAGAAGGTCCTAGACCAGCTCTCTTACTGTTACGGTCCGGGGAGAACATCCCTCTTGTTGCTTCTTCCGTATCTCGAGCTGCACGTTCCGGGCAGTGCTCTCTACAGAACTTGGCATCAGGTCACCTGCTCACCATTATTTTTATCAGAGGTTCAGTCACACACTTGGTAATGCAAGGAACAATTCTGTAAAACAGCCAATACATAAATAATAGAGCTAGCAGTGTTCGTAGGGACTTAAGTTGTTAGAAATATCTCCTGGTGTTGGCCAGACTCCAGGAGGGGATGTGTTACTTTCTTTCTTGCAGCCATGCACGGGTGGTCTGGGCCAAGATGGTTCCTGTGAGCTGAACAAAATAGTTTAACAATCAGGCATGGGAGCAGGTTCCCTGAGTCAGACCATTTATGTGTACTTTAAGCCATAGGCAGCATCTCCTTGGTGATTAACTTGTAGCAGAAGCAATAGAAGACCAAGGTTAAAGGAAAAGAAAGAGCCCTGTTAAGGGTCAAGCCCATCCTTCTCTATTCCAGCTCCTCGCTGTCAGGGCCCTTCCGCAGTCTTGTGGGGAAGGGGCAGCGACTGCTCTGGCTTCTGCTGAATGGAGGCAACGGTGGCTCGTCACAGCACGAAGCTGATCAGCCTTCAGCAGGGAGTGTTCCTTAGACTCTTCAGTAGATGGTACAGTTCTCTTTCATTCTTTATCTACGACTATTTTAACCTGATGAAACCCTTTAGCCCTTTTGTTCCCAAATTTATCACTGGATTTGGGCTTCTGGCTCCAGTTCCTACACAGAGCTATTAATTTTAACTTTCTGGGTGTCGTAACCCCACTAGATGCCTGTGTTATTCTGTTGAACAAGATTCAATAAATAGGCTGACTCACCCTTCTCCAGCGACAGTGAACTGCAGTCTCAATACTTATCTTTTTGGAGAGCAGTCTCCAGCCTTCCAGGGGTTCACAGACCCGCTGCTCTCCAGGCCTTTCAGGAGGTGGGCCGTCTTCTGAGGACGTGGCGCTGTCTCAATCAGCGTGTGATGGCCTCACGGCTCTACGCCAGCTGCCTTGGCGATGGGCGTGGGGTGGGTGATGTCTGTGGCACGTGCTCCTGTCCACGCTGCAGTCAGCTCATGTTGAGGTCAGTCAGCGTGTGATGGCCTCACGGCTCTACGCCAGCTGCCTTGGCAATGGGCGTGGGGTGGGTGATGTCTGTGGCACGTGCTGCTGTCCACGCTACAGTCAGCTCATGTTGAGGTCAATCAGCGTGTGATGGCCTCACGGCTCTACGCCAGCTGCCTTGGCGATGGGCGTGGGGTGGGTGACGTCTGTGGCACGTGCTGCTGTCCACGCTGCAGTCAGCTCATGTTGAGGCACTTTTATTTCTCTAGGCTCTTCAGGGCGACTTGGTCCCCAGGTCAGGAAGGCCTACTTCAGTTGGACAGACAGGCTTGTAGGAGGCACGCTGGCGAACGGGGGTTAGTCCGTGCCCCGAGTCCGTGCAGTGAGCAGCGGGTAGGTCTTCAGAGCAGCTGCAGGTCCTCCCACCTGGGTGGACACTGGGAATGGCCCACCGGATTTCAAAGGGGCTTAATTTAAGTCTTCTTCCGAGAGCCATTCTAATCCATAACAGGGCAATCAATGAGGCCTTATCCCAAGTTAATCTCTTGACATATTTAAGGAGTGGTTCTTCTAGAATGTATCATTTCTGGCCATGGGTCATGGGGCATCTGATATTTACCCAAAAGTAGATGGCTGGGATAAGCTTCAGAAATAAACGTGAGTGTCCTTCTTAATAATTCGATTAAACTTTACAATCATGTAACATGGCAACAGGCTTCCCTGGTGGCTCAGATGGTAAAGAATCCGCGTGCCATGCAGGAGACCCAAGTTCCATCCCTGGGTCGGGAAGATCCCCTGGAGGAAGGCATGGCAGCCCACTCCAGTACTCTTGCCTGGAGAATCCCATGGACAGAGGAGCCTGGCGGGCTACAGTCATGGGGTCACAACGAGTCGGACACGCCTGAGTGACTCACAAACGCACACCATGGCAACGAGGAACTGTCTAAGAAGTGAGTCTTAGACAACAAATGCAGGCTTCAATGAGCAGAATCACAATCTGATATTCATTGACACATCTCTGTAAAATTATCCCCATTGTTATCAAATACAGCCAAATTAAGATTGGTTTGTTTACAAAATGAATCTGGTTAATTGACCATATTGACTCCTTTAAACTGGCTGGGTTGGAATTTTTCATGAGGAGTCTCAGACTGAAATTTTAAGTCTTCTCAGGGCCAGGAAAGCCATACCAAGGGCTTGTCCATAGATTTTTGCCTTACTGATTATAGGTGAATTCCTCCCTTTTTGAGGTCCCCGAAATACCTTGAGATTTTTGCACCTGTTAGGAAGTAGTCCTTCCTAATTTACCTGAAAAAGCTGCTAGGAACCTAGGAGTTTCCAGTATCTGGAAGGATCAGGTACAGAGAAAAAAAATATTTCCATTGCGCTTATAAAGGTATACTTGACCAAACTGCTGTAAATCATAATTAACTTAAGGGGAAAGGTTTCCTTAAAACCAAAAAATCACGACTATCTTCATCAGTTTACTGAGTCCTGTATACTTTTTTTTACTAACAGCTTTATGAAATCAGAGTTGTCTTTTAAAATATCTTGCCTGGGTTAGCATTATGATTTAAAAGTCATCAAAAACCTGTACTTGTCAGAAAGTCCTTTCTGTGACCCTGCTTAGAGCTGAAGCATTGTGCACAGCATTGCTGTAACTGTCTGTGAATGATAAAGGACTTAAGGCAAGGTTGGAGATCTGATTATAATGCTTTTTGACAAAGACACTTAACTAAGAAATGACATACAACGTGTTCATCTGCGCCCTGGCTTTTAAAGTGGCTGACTTCACAGCTGTGATTCTCTCTCCTGCAGCTCCTTTGCTAGAGGAGGCCTTTCAGTCTCTCCTATTGGATAGGCCGAGTCAGTTTCTGCTTATGGGAAATTCTTTTTCTTCTAAAGGATAATCTTGCTTGTAGGTTCAAGGTGGCAGTTTTTCCCTTCCAGGATTCTGAATGCGCCTTGCCGTTCCCCCCCGGCCTGCGGAGTTTCTGGAGAGCAGTCGGCCGGCAGCGTCCCTTGTGGTTAACTCTCTGTGCCTCTCTTGCTGTCTTTGGAGCCCTTCCTTTAACCTTCGCCATTTTCACTGCGTCTCAGGGCCGGTCTGTCTGGGTTTATCTTGTTTGGGACCCTCCGTGCGTCCTGTGCCTGGATGTCTGTTTCCTTTAGGCTCGGGGCGTTTTCAGCCGTAATTTCTTCGGCGCATTTTCAGCCCTCCGTCATCTCCTGGGACCCCACCGCGTGTAGACTGGCGTGCTCTGTATTACCCCGGGTCTCTCGTATTGCTTTCTTTTTCTTCATTTGACTTTCTGTCTGCTGTGGGTCGGGTGACTTCTGCTCTTCTCCCAGATCAGGTATGCGTTCTCCGGCGTCATCCCTTCTGCTCTCCGTAGCCTTTAAGTCAGCTTTCATCTCCGTGAACGAGCCTCCTGTTTCTTGGCTCCTCTTTGCAGTTTCTCGTTCTGTTTACAGGAATCTGCGCTTCTGTCAACAGCCTGCGTAACCCATGATCTCCTTCCTGGACTCACCGTCTGTTAGATGGAAGAGGCTTGGTGCCAGTTCTCTTGGCCTTTCAGCTGGGTGTGGTCCCTGCTTCTTCATTCCCCTCCTGTTTCTCGCCCTGAGTTTGGGGGCGCGGTGCTCTGTGGTCTTGGGGGCCGCTCTTATTTGGCGGCATCCCTGGGCAGCCCGAGTGGGCCGACGGCTTCCAGGACGCGCGCCTGCTGCTCGGTCCTCAGTGCGGCTGTAGCCCCCTCGCCGGGGCGGTGCTGTGGTGCCAGAGCCGCCTGGGTGCTGAGCCGGGCCCCCGCTCCCCTGCCCTGCCCGCCACCCTCCAGGGCAGGGTCTCCTCCCCGGTCGCTGAGCGCAAGCCCCCCGAGTGAGGCCGGTGGGACTGGGGCACTCCCGCCGGACCCCCGTCTTCCTTCTCCAGACCTGCCCGCCTGGGCGGATGCCCTGTGCTGTCTGTTGCTGGGGGGCTCACAGAGGACCTCATGGCTGGCACTGCCCTTGGCGCCCCTCCACTGTGGGAGTGCAGCCAATTGACCCTGGTGTCCCTCAGGCGCTGTGTTCACAAAGTCAACAGCACCGATGCTTACACACCCATCTGCCCGCGTCAGGTCCCGAGATGGCAGTGGGCCTGCGCTGGGGCTGCAGCCAGGCAGCCCGGGGCCTCTGCGCTGCTCTCTTGCCACCGACTGGCAGTGTGCCCCCCTCCGGGCCTTTCTGTCTCAGCTGATGCCCACACGGGTGAGGGGGCTTCTCGGGGTGCCAGCACCTTCCCTCTTTTCCAGCCCCTTCCCAGGGACTCAGGTCCCATCCCTGTCCCTTTTTCTTTTAATTGGAGGCTGATTACTTTACAATATTGTGGTTTTGCCATACATTCAGTGTTCCTTTAAAAAGAAAACTCTTTCATCCCATCCAGGTGCGTGGGGATCACACTTGTGTTTCTGGGTGTCTTGTATCTTTTGCCAGCATTCGGTAAGGCATGAGATTGTTCCACACGTAAATGTGCTTTTGACGTATTTGTGGGAGGAGGGGAGTTCCACGTCCTTCGATTCTGCCGTCTTGACTCCTCCCCCAGCATTTTAAGATAACAACTAAGATGATAAC
Organism: Connochaetes taurinus; assembly: GCA_006408615.1. Lineage (NCBI taxonomy): Eukaryota > Metazoa > Chordata > Mammalia > Artiodactyla > Bovidae > Connochaetes > Connochaetes taurinus. Next base: position 288,316 of record SJXO01000953.1, read on the forward strand.
ACTGCCAGGACAGGTCCAAATTTTAGGGATCCCATATAATTTCTAGAGCATCTATATTAATAGCGTTTGCCCAGACCGTGTAATCCGAGGAGCTGCATCACTCATTTGACAGTGCTTCCCATGTACTTTAACATACCAAACAATCCTTATTAGTTTAATATTTTTCCCTGAGAAGCCTTAGGGGCTCTCTGAAGGATCCCAAAGGTCGCTGGAGGTAAAAAAAAAACTTTAATTAAAAATTGATATTTGGGGATTTTTGTCAGAAAGTTTCAAAACAGTCAAATAAGACCATAGGTCATTTTCACACAATCCTTATTCCTTAATCACAATAAGAAGAGCTCTTAAGAGCAGATACAAATCACTTAAAGGCACAGAAACTCCCAGAATCCGTCATCAGTGGCAGCGTTCTAGGAAAACTCTGTCCTCTTAACAGACAACACAGAATCTAGTTTTGCGCCAGCTTACTTTTACCAGTGATTCGCTTACTGAATTTAATCTGAACTCAGCCAGTTCTGACCATGCAGAAGGCTCTGTTCTGCAAGCCTTCCATTACTTTCTGCATCCCTATTATTTTGCCCCTTTGTTTTCTCATCTAGAAACAACCATATGAACTTCCATCACTTAATTTAGCATAACTCTAAAATGGCATGTTACCAAATACCTGGAGAGATCATTTGTATATCAAAGGCACAGGAAGAGAAATGCAGATTCCTTCTCTCACTGTTTATACAGAACCCAGCCATCTTCGGGAATTTTTCCCCCAGTTCCCAAATATCCAGTTCAGTTTAAACAAACAAATGACAGTCACAGACAGTAATTTATATCATCTGCTCACATTCACAGTCACTTTCAGCAAAACAAGGAGAGAACAGGATTTGGACTCAGGTACTGAGACACTCATTCACATACATCCACACACACCCAAGATAAAACCAACTGCAAAAGTCCCACTTTAAAAAATCTACTTTTAATTGGGAAGGATAATTGCTTTACAAAATTGCACTGGTTTGCACCAAACACCAACACGGAGCAGCCACAGGCTCGCCCGTGGCGTCCCTGACGCTTGAGCCCCTCCTGCCTCCCGCCACACCCCACCCCTCTAGGCTGTTCCCGAGCCCTGGTTTGAGCTGAGTTTTGCGGGAAACTCGCATTGGCTGTCTGGTTTGCACATGGCCGTAAGTTCCCCTGTTGCTCTCTCCATACATCCCACTCTCCCCTCCTCCTCTCCAAGTCCATTCTCAATATCTGGGTCTCCGTTGCTGCCCTGCAGATAGGTGCATCAGTGTTAGTCTGTGATAACTGTCTTTCTCTTTCTGATGTCCTTCACTTTGTATGACAGGGACTAGGTTCATCCACCTCTTTAGGACTGACTCAAATTCGTTCCTTTTCATGGCAGAGTAATGTTCCATTGTGTATATATACCACAGCTTCTTTATCCATTCATCTGTCGATGGACATCTAGGCTGCTTCCATGTCCTAACGATTGTAAATAGTGCTGCAGTGGACACTGGGTTACATGTGTGTTTTTCAATTTCAATTTCCTGAGGGTATATGCCTAGTAGTTGGATTGCTGGGTCATATGGTGGTTTTATTCCTAGTTTTTTAAGGAATCTCCACACTGTTCCCCATAGTGGCTGTATCAATTTGCATTCCCACCAACAGTGCAAGAGGGTTCCCTTTTCTCCACACCCTCTCCAGCATTTATTGTTTGTATACTTTGTGATGATGGCCGTTCTGACCGGTGTGATATCTTATTGTGGTTTTGATTTGCATTTCTCTAATAATGAGTGACATTACTTTGCCAACAAAGGTCCATCTAGTCAAGGCTATGGTTTTTCCTGTGGTCATGTATGGATGTGAGAGTTGGCCTGTGAAGAAGGCTGAGTGCCGAAGAATTGATGCTTTTGAAATGTGGTGTTGGAGAAGACTCTTGAGAGTCCCTTGGACTGCAAGGAGAGCCAACCAGTCCATTCTGAAGGAGATCAGCCCTGGGATTTCTTTGGAAGGAATGATGCTAAAGCTGAAACTCCAGTACTCTGGCCACCTCATGCGAAGTGTTGACTCACTGGAAAAGACTCTGATGCTGGGAGGGATTGGGGGCAGGAGGAGAAGGGGACGACAGAGGATGAGATGGCTGGATGGCATCACGGACTCGATGGACGTGAGTCTGAGTGAACTCCAGGAGTTGGTGATGGACAGGGAGGCCTGGCATGCTGCGATTCATGGGGTCGCAGAGTCGGACACGACTGAGCGACTGAACTGAACTGAATAAGTGATCCTTGAGCATCTTTTCTTGTGTTTCTTAGCCATTTGTATGTCTTCTTTGGCGAAATGTCTGTTTAGGTCTTTTGCTCATTTTTTGATTGGGTTGTTTTCCTGCTGTTGACTGTATGAGCTGCTTGTATGGTTTTGAAATTAATCCTTTGTCCATTGTTTCATTGGCTATCATTTTTTCCCAGTCAGAGGATTGTCTTCTCACTTTCATAGTGTTCTTTGCTGTGCAAAAGCTTTTAATCAGGTCCCACTTGTTTTTTTATCTCCATTACTCTGGGAGGCAGGTCATAGAGGATTGTGCTGTGATTTATGTCATAGAGTGTTCTGCCTGTTTCCTCTAGGAGTTTTAAAGTTTCCCGTCTTATATTTAGGTCTTTAATCCATTTTGAGTTTACTTTTGTGTATGATGTTAGGAAGTGTTCTAATTTCTTTTACACGTAGCTGTCCAGTTTTCCCAGCACTACCCATTGCGTATTCTTGCCTCTTTTGTCAAAAATAAGGTACCCATAGGTGCGTGGGTTTATCTCTGGGCTTTCTGTTTTACTCCATTGGTCTATATTTCTGTTTTTGTGCCCATACCATACTGTCTTGATGAGTATAGCTTTGTAGTATATAGTCTGAAGTCAGGAAGGTTGGTTCCTCCAGCTCCATTCTTCTTTCTCAAGATAGCTTTGGCTATTTGGGGGTCTTTTGTGTTTCCATATGGATTGTCAGATTTTTTGGTTCTAGTTCTGTGAAATACGCCATTGGTAGTTTGACAGGGATTGTACTGATCTGTAGATTACATTTGGTAGGACCGTCATTTCCACAGTATTGATTCTTCCAACCCAGGAATATGGAATCTCTCTCTGTGTTGTCTGATTTTTTTCGTCCGTGTCTCATAGTTTTCTGAATACAGCTCTTTTGTCTCCTTAGATAGGTTTATTCCTAGGTATTTTATTCTTCTTGTTGCAATGGTGAATGGGATCGATTCCTTAATTTCTTTTTCTGATATTTCACTGTTAGTGTATAGGAATGCAAATGATTTCTGTGTGTTGATTTTGTATCCTGCCACTCTGCTAAGTTCACTGATTAGCTCTAGTAATTTTCTGGTAGCATCTTTAGGATTTTTATGTATACTACCATGTAGTCTGCAGTGAGAGTTTTACTTCTTCTTTTCCAATCTGGATTCCTTTTATTTCTTTTTCTTCTCTGATTGCCGTAGCTAGCACTTCTAAAACTATGAGAAATAACAGTGGTGAGAGTGGGCACCTTTGTCTGTCCTGATCTTAGAGGAAATGCTTTCAGTTTTTCACCATTGAGAATGTTTGCTGTGGGTTTATCATATATGGCCTTTATTATTTTGCCTTTCTATGCCCATTTTTGAAGTTTTTTTTTTTTTATCATACATGGGTATTGAATTTTGTCAAAAGCTTTTTCTGTATCTATTGAGATTATCATATGGTTTTTATCTTTCAATTTGTTAATTTGGCGCATCACACTGATTGGTTTGCACATACTGAGGACTCTTTGCATCCCTGGGATAACCCTGACTTTGGCGTATCACACTGATTTGCATATACTGAAGAATCTTGCACCCCTGGGATGACCCTGACTTGACCATGGCGTATGAGCTTTTCAATGTGCTGCTGAACTGTTTGCTGGAATTTTGTTGAGGATTCTTGCGTCTGTGTTCATCAGTGATGCTGGTCTGTGATTTTCTTTTTTGTGTTGTCTTTGTCTGGTTTTGGTATCGGGGTGATAGTGGCCTCAAAGAATGAGTTTGGAAGTATTCCTTCCTCTGCAATTTTGTGGAAGAGTTTTAGAAGGACAGGGATTAGTTGGAGGATTAATGGAGGATAGCTAAAGATTTCCCAGTTTTGCAAGAATATGCCAGGGGACTGTAGGATGGAGCAGAGCTCTGATCATCCATACCTAAGTATTCACGATGGATGCTATCAAATATCAAGCAAACAGTTGAGATCAGTCGCTCAGGGTCAGTTCCCTAGTCACAAAAAGGGAGAACCCCAACCGATGTCCCATCAGAAATGAAGCAGAATGACCTTGTCCAAAGAGGAAAATTCCGACCAGTGCTCTGCCACAAGCAAAACCCACACAACGGGGACACCACACACAAGCCTAGCATGCACGAGCTGGAGCAACTTAGCCACCAGCCCCCACCCCCGGTGACACTGAAGGGGGCCGCAGCACTGCAGCTCTCAGCTCCAAGCAGCCTGTGCCCGGCGGCGGTTTGCAGCTGTCAGGGGCACTGCCTCTGACCTCCCCAGAGTGAAATGTACCCTGGCAGCTGCTGGGACTCAGGGAGGGGGCTGCCTCTGCCTGGGGCCAACCTGTCACAGGCACAGACTCCTGGCTGGCCTATGAAGACTCCTGGCAAACGTGTCTGTGTGCCTGACTCACAGTGAAGCCAGACAATACCACATGCTGGAGTCTGGAGCAGAGGAAGGTTTATTGTAGGGTCATGCAGGAAGGGAGCTGTGTCCACAAACCACAAACTCTCCAGAGGGTTTCAGCAAAGCATTTTTATTATTATTTTTTTTTAATTTAAATTTATTTAATTGGAGGCTTTACAATACTGGTTTTGCCATACATCAACATGAATCTGCCATGGGTGTACACGTGTGCCCCATCCTGAACCCCCCTCCCAACTCCCTCCCTGTACTGTCCGTCTGGGTCTTCTCAGTGCACCAGCCCCAAGCATCCAGTATCCTGCATCGAACCTGGACGGGCAATTTGTTTCATATATGATATTATACATGTTTCAATGCCGTTCTCCCAAATCATCTCACCCTCTCCCTCCCCCGACATGTATTGGTGTTTTTCTTTCTGGCTTACTTCACTCTGTATAATCGGCTCCAGTTTCATCCACCTCATTAGAACTGATTCAAATGTATTCTTTTTAATGGCTGAGTAATACTCCATTGTGTATATGTACCACAGCTTTCTTATCCATTCATCTCCTGATGGACATCTAGGTTGCTTCCATGTCCTGGCTATTATAAACAGTGCTGTGATGAACACTGGGGTACATGTGTCTCTCTCAATTCTGGTTTCCTCGGTGTGTATGCCCAGCAGTGGGATTGCTGGGTCATAAGGCAGTTCTACTTCCAGCTTTTTAAGGAATCTCCACACTGTTCTCCATAGTGGCTGCACTAGTTTGCATTCCCACCAGCAGCGTAAGAGGGCTCCCTTTTCTCCACACCCTCGCCAGCATTTGTTGCTTGTAGACTTTTTGACAGCAGCCATTCTGACTGGCATGAAACGATACCTCATTGTGGTTTTGATTTGCATTTCTCTGGTAATGAGTGATGTTGAGCATCTTTTCATGTGTTTGTTAGCCATCTGTGTGTCTTCTTTGGAGAAATGTCTAGTTCTTTGGCTCATTTTTTGATTGGGTTGTTTATTTTTCTGGAATTGAGCTGCAAGAGTTGCTTGTATATTTTTGAGATTAGTTGTTTGTCAGTTGCTCAGCAAAGCATTTTTAAAGGCCAGGGGAGGGAGGGGGTCCTAGGGTATGTGACCGCTCGTGCACGACTCTGACTGGCTGATGTGTGAGGCAATGGGGCAGCACCACAGGGGTTAATGCCATCAGTCCTTAGGCTCCAGGAGGCCTGGGGGCTACGTGCTCACGGTCACCAGGTAGTTAACATCTTCCATTTGGTGGTGGTGGTGGGGGTTTCACATCTGTGAAATAATTCAGGAAGTGTGCATCAGATGCAGTTATCTGGGTGCTTCAGAGAGGAGCTGAAGCAGCGGATGGGGGTGGGAGAGAAGTCCTGTCTGGGGAAGGCCCCACAGGATCCGGCCTGGTTACATTAGTGAAGGCTGTTCCTGGGTGAACAGGAAGCTGAGCAGGAAGGGGCAGCCTGGAACCCACCATCCGAGTGGGCCTCCAGTTGGGGGCTTTGGCTCCAGAGCATCCTCGAAGTCCTTGTGGGCCCCAGACATGCTGAGCTCCAGCCACTCATAACTGCACTCCCATGTTCCTGAAGACGAACAGCACTTGACATCTGGTGCCTCCTTCTGAATGCCCTCTTCCTCTTCCTTCCGCTGTAACGTGAAGGAAGGTGCCAGCTGGCCCCAGGGCAGCAGGTGGCCGTCTCTGCTCTCCGCCCTCAGCCATGTGATCACCGCCTGTGGTGGCTGAGGGCAGGACAGCCTTTGTGGCCACACTGGTCACGCACCTCAGAAGGAGGGCCCTCCATTTTTCTGATAGTTTGACAAGAAAGCTTTGACAAACGTACCTGAAATAACAGCATCCCTCATGTTTTAGCTCAGTAAGAGCAATGAATTGTGATTAAAAAACTGCACACCACCGATATGCTTTGAGACGCTTTTATTAATAACGAGGACACCTTTTGCGGTCACACAGTACGCTTGTTGATGGGCCCACTGCTGCCAGGCGGCTGCTGGCTCCGGCGCTTTGCACCTGCTGAGGCCATTCCTTTCCCAGCTGCTCCAGCCTCTGCCCCAGCCCTGGGTGAGCAGTGGTCAGCAAGCGCCCTGCCTTCAGCTGCATCGTCTAAAGATTATGTTCTAAATGAGAACCTTAAATATTTGACTTGTAAGGTTGTTGTAAGTCTTTCAAGGTACAAAGAAAATGGAATTAGTTATAAAACTGGAAGCAGAATGTGTGAAACCAAATAGTGTTCCAGTTTCTCAAATGAAAACACTGCCGAGCCAGTGTGGTTGGTGTGTCCAAATCCAGAGCCCCTGGGTCGTGGGTGGGCAACGGCATTTTCAGTAGCCTCTGCTCTTCAGATGGGCTCTGAAGCGACGGGAGTGAACGCCGCCACAGTGAGCGCCCTCCCAGCCTCAGCCCCTTCTCTGCTCGGCCTTGTCCCACCCCAGCGCCAGGTCCGGGGGCCCGGAGCTGCAGGCGCACAGGGCAGCGTAGGCGTGAGGGGGCTCCCAGGCCTGGGCTTGTCACATGTAAGGGTCCTTGGTGTTGCCGCTGGACAACGGTCTGGGCTGTTGACAATGTTGTGATGACTTGTCTGAACAGGAGAAATGTAAGACTCAAGCAGATAGAGAACTCTTGTTATTACCACCTTAATTACCCTAGGCCATCTGGAGAGTTTTGTTTTTAAAAATTCTGTCATCCTACGGTAGATCTATACATACTGACATAGAAAGATTGCCAAGGCGTGACTTTTGGTGGAAAAAAATAAAGGAAGCTGAAGAAAAATATAACTGCTTGATACCATGTATGTAAAAATAAAATACCCCACCCAGAAAATGGAAAGGGCTTAACAGGCAGCACACTGGGAGTCTGCTGTCAAGAACTGGGAGAACTAACTTTTGTTGTTGTTGTTAAACTGACCTATTTGGAGTCAGTGCTCTCAGAAATGAATGCACCCTCTTGGGGCGTCAAACGTTTCCGCCCCAGTGGACGCCCGGTGCCGCCAGACTGACCGCGCGCCGCGTCTCTGCTCACTGTCTCATTCGTCTTTCGCCACAGGGACAAGCCGACCTCTTGAAATACGCCAAGAATGAGACCGTGGAGAACTTGAAGCAGATCCACTATGCGGCCGTCTCCTGTGGACTCAACAAACCAGGCACGGAAAACGCCGACGTCCCGAAGCCGCGGCGGAGCCTCGAGGTCATACCCGAGAAGGCAAACGATGAGACTGGAGAATGAGGGGACTTTCTAGAGATGGTCAGAGTCTGTAACTCTAGGACCAACTGTCTGCCAGATGGGACATTTGCTTTGCACTCACTAATGGAAATAATATTGGGGATTTTAAAGCACAACTGGAATAGCTAATTGCAGTCTATTAAAACTGTGAATGTATGTAGCAACCCTGCTTATGGAGGCAAATAAACTCTTTAACAAGAAATTCTCTTCCTGGCCCAAATACGCTGTGTTTGTACACAAAGACGTCCTAATTCAGTTCCGTTGTGAACAACAGCCTAGCCACTCTAGCTCCTCTGAAGACATTCTCCTAACAGAAAACAATGTCTTAGGATGCAAATGGACTGTGTAGTCTAATCAGTATTTACTGGGGGCAGCGGGGAGGAACCAAATCCTAAAACAAGTTTTACTTACTTATGTATGATTGCTGGGGCCTCTGTGTTCTGGATGATTCTGGCAGCATGCCTGCTGAGAGCCAGAACGTGCAGAGCCACGGGCTTCAAGGGCACTGCGGGGGATGGCCGCTCCCGGCTGGAGACCCCCGCTGGGTGCGCAGGCTGTGTAAAGGCCACTGGCCTGCAGCAACATGCTGTACATAGCTTTTCACTGTACGAAGCAGTGGCCACATTAAAAAGGTGTTTGATGATATTTCTCCAACAGCAGTACGTGCATTTAATGAAAGTTTAACTTTAAAAATTTTCAGTTCAAGGTAATTCTACAGAGTGGCCGGCGACTTGGTGAACAGCTTTGTCAGAAGCGTGTCTGGTTTGGCATTTTGCTTTCGGTACATACAGTGGCCCCGACTTTACACAGTGGCCACTGTCTGTGAGGCCACCAACCCCTTGCCCCCGTCTCAGCCTCTCAGGTCCTGCGGGGCGAGCCTGGACCCCGTGCAGACCGTGGGCCAGCGGCACGTGGAGCAGCTGCAGCAGCTGCCATGTTCCTCCGGCCAGCTGACTCGTTAACACCAGACTTTATTTTCCAAATCAGTGAAACGCCACACTGTTTTGGAAAAGCTACTGGACACTGCAGCCTAATGACTGCTTCTCCCAAACCACACTGCTCGCAAATTTTGGAATGGTAAAAGGTTTCTAAATCCTCAATAACTGCTTTTTGATTTGTCCATTTTCTTTTCAGCCACTCGTAAACTATGTGGGATCTGCACTGTGCCGCCCCACTGTTTGCTCACGGCACCTGCTCAGGCTGATATACTGAATTTATTTCTGCCCAGACCCTGAAATATCCTTTTAGAGAATCAGTCCTTGGCCTGGCTCTTATCATTTGCCTGTCGATAGTGTGCTCAAATTAAGGTGTGCGTCTCCACTGGTCTTCACTCAGTATCATTCCAGTTAGAAAATTAAACCCGTTACTTGAATAATAATAGTGCAGTTTCCTGCTTACACAAGTGAGCAGCCAGCCAGGAACCGAGGCTCTTATTCTGAAATGAACTCTACACGGAAAAACGAAACGAGTGGAAAACAGTAAAAAATTAAAAGTAGTTTGTAGACTGAGGAATAACACAATGTGTGATCTAGATGACTGTCAGCAGTCCCTGAACTTATCTGGCTGGTAAATAGCAATATTCACTGAAAACCAGAAATCATAAAAAAAAAAGACAAAACATTAAGAAATTGCTACATTTATAGGAACAAGGTATTAGCTAGTATGTGACTTAAATGACAGAGCAAGGCACATGTCATTTTTGCTGTTCACACAGGCTTTTAGCATCAGCAAAATTGAGAACCCGAGATCATTCCATCTGACACTTCCTTTCCCAGATGCAGAGGCTGCGGAGAAAGCGGTGAAGCGTGCTGCCTGCGCTCACAGAGTCTGGCGGGGGAGTGACCCAGCTGAGGGTCAGTCCGGACTTCCACACTGCAAAGGTCAAGCCTCTGTTGACCTTCTCTTAAAGGGATGAGCCAAGCAACAGGGGAAAGCGGGGCCCCCAGGAGCTGCGCTGCTCCTGGAAACCCTGCTGCAGGGGCCGCCAGCGGGGCGCGCAGCAAGCCCGGCGCGGCGCTCGCGGCCTTCGTTTCCCACGGCTGTCTGGGCTGTCTGGGGAGGGGTCTGAGGCTGGAGACCAATGGAGCCCTGCTGCGCTGCGCCCGGCGGTCCCGGCCGGCGCCCCAGGGGAGGCTGGAGGCCCGCTCCCCGCCCCCGACGGCCCGGGAGTGCGGAGGAGAGCTGGGCGCTGCCCCGGGGGCCGTCAGAGGTCCAGGGGGCTCACGATGGTGAAGCCCGAGTCCTTGCTGTGGCCGCTGCTGTCGTCGTCGGGGCTGGAGCTGGGGTTGCTGGACGAGGCGGAGGCCGGGCCGGTCAGCGGGTCGGAGAACACGAGCAGCGGCCGGGCGGCGCCCCGGAGCGGCCGCAGCGGCTGGGCCTGGCCCGCGGGGCTCGGCCCGGCGCGCTCCTCGCCGTCCTTGGAGACCAGGACGAAGTCGTCCGCGCCCGGCCGCTCCCGGCGACCCGGGGCTGCTGGCGGGGCCTGCAGAGGGGTCAGGGCCGGAGGGGGCGCGGTGAGGGGGCGCTGGGCGGGCCCTGGGTCCTCCCGCGACTCCTGTGCGCCGGGCAGACGTCTGGGCACAGGCTGACCCGCCTGCAGCCCCGGCACTGGCGCCCGCCCATCCCGCGAGCACGGGGCCTCCCAGGACACTGGGGGCACTGGGAGCGTCTACAAACACGTGGACCGGGAAGGGCCTCTGCCAAAGAGCACGGAGCTGCGAGAAGGGACCTCAGAGGGCGCTCTGCTGGAAGAGCACTCAAAGCTGAAGGAGCCCCATTTGAAAATGCCGTTCTGCTTCTTTAAAATCATAAAAAAAAAATACAGCTTGTAAGCATCTGGATGCTACTTTTTGAGAAGGTAACTTGGATGAGATTTTGCTAAAATATTCACTCCCTGGGCCTTCACAGAAAACGTTCCCTGACCCACGTGGCTTACGGGGTGATGGACACTGAGAAGTCCCTCCCCTTGAAGGCCAAAAACCTTCCGGCCAAGGGAAGTACACTCGAGACGGGGAAGAAGGGTCGGCACTCCCCCTGCTAAAGGGGAAGGGAGGCCAGGGCTGCAGCCAAGCCGGAAACAGGCAGAGCGCCGGCTTTCAGGGCTTCCTAACGGGCGGCAGAAGCCCAGGCTGAAGCTGCTGCTTACAGGCGTGCAGGCCGTGCGCTGCCCAAGGGTGGGAGCCGCCAGTCCACAGCGGACGGCACCGCCCCGAGCGCACACCCCGCACAGCTGTGTGCGGTACCCGCCACGTGCGGTTCCGGTGAGCGCCCCGCCCCGCCCCGGGAGCCCTGGTACCTGCTGGGCGGCGCCGCCGGAGCAGTAGTGGTCGTCTGCGATGCTGATCTGCTCGTTGTCCTCGGCCTCCAGCTGGCTCTGGTTGAAACGCAGGGAGCCCTTCAGGATGTCTTTGATCTGATTTCAAAGAAGAGGATCCATGAGAAAGAACAACGGGTCTGCCTCTAAGCGTCACCTAAACCTCGGGCACATCTGACCCCGACTCTACTGACCAGTCTTGTTTTTTTTTTTGCTGTGCCTTGAGGCTTGTGGGGTCTCAGTTCCCTGACCAGGGACTGAACCTGTGGGCCCTGCAGTGGAGGCAGAGTCCTAACTGCCGGGCCACCAGGGAGGTCCCCTGAGTGGTCTTCTCTGGTGTGCGTATAAATATACAACCGGAAGAAAGAAAGAACAAAGAAACACTTAGCTCTGCCTTATGGATGACACTGAGCTGTCCCAGCCTGCACGGTCAGGCCCTCACGGGGACAGGCGTGGGGCAATCTCCGGGCTCCTGGAGTGGTAGACACCCCACATCCACCCCAGCCCAGGGAGCGCCCTCGGCTCCTGGGGGGGGCCCTCCCGGCTGAGGGCCAGTCAGGTGGGCTGATGGTGAGAGCCTGCACCCCTTCACGGACATTGCTGCTCCGTCTGTCCACCAAGTATGACCCTTGAGGGGCCCAGGCTGCTTAGAGGAGATTCTTTGGGCCTTGTGCTCCCAGGACGTCCACGCGTCTACAGGGGCATGACTGGACTTGAGCGGCACACACGCTCAGCAGCAGCGTCGGAGAGGAGGGGGTGAGAGGTTGGGGGCGGGGGGGCTGAGCCTAGCTGTGGGCTGCTCAGATGTGACTGCCGGGAGGAGCCGGGCCACGCAGGAGGGGTCCGTGTGGAAGGCAGTGCGGGTGGGACACCCGTGCCCGGGGTGCCCTCACCCCATGATAGGCACGAAAGGCTGGCCTGGGTGACACCGGGTCAGGTGAACGGACATACCTGCTTTAGTCCGGCCAGGGAAACCAGAATCTGATCCTCCTTTTCCAAACTTTCCTGTAGTATCACATCTTGAATATTTACTGAAAAATAAAAGAATGACATTTTATAACTAATGCCCTGAGTATATTTATCTGCTGCCGCACCATCACTTTAGACCAGTCAGGGAATTCCTCTGCCACACTGCACAGCAACTCTTTCTACCAAGGACGCTCTGCCCAACCAGATACGGGGCAGGGGCCAGGTACAGGAGAGGGGGCACAGAGCCTGGGACACAGAGCCTCCCACCAATGTCCACTGAACGTGTTCTCACAGTGACAGGAGTGTCTTCCGCTGAGAGCCCAGAGCTGCCCTTGCTGACCTGCGACAGGGTGGACAGCACGGAGCATTCACCCGACGTCTCTGCGAGGCTCCCTGCACTTACCAGGGTTCAGTGCGGTTCATTCACCCCTCTGGCTAAAGACCAGGTCCTCCTGGTGACAGAAGTTAAAGAAACTATCGAAAAACAGTGGAAACAGTGGCAGATTTTACTTTCTGGGCTCCAAAATCACTGCAGACACTGACTGCAGCCATGCAATTAAATGACGCCTGCCCCTTGGAAGAAAAGTTATGACAAACTTGGTGTATTAAAAAGCAGAGATGTCACTTTGCTGACCAAGGGTCCATATATGGTTCTTCCAGTAGTATGGATGTGACAGTTGGGCCATAAAGAAGGCTGAGTGCGGAAGAATTGATGCTTTTGAACTGTGGTGGTAGAGAAGACTCTTGAGAGCCCCTGGGAATGCAAGGAGATCCAACCAGTCCATCCTAAAGGAAATTAAGCCTGAACACTCATTGGAAGGACTGAGGCTGAAGCTGAAGCGCCAATACTCTGGCCACCTGATGCGAAGAGCCAGCTCACTGGAGAAGACCCTGACGCTGGAAAGACTGAGGGCCGGGGGGAGGGGACGGCAGAGGATGGGATGGCTGGATGGCGTCACTGACGCGACGGGCATGGGTTTGAGTACACTCTGGGAGTTGGTGATGGACAGGGAGGCCTGGCGTGTTGCAGTCCATGGGGACACAAAGAATCGGACACAACTTAGCAACTGAACAACAACAATCTTTAAAAAAGATAAATGTGAAGTACGTTGTCAATTTGACATAGTGGAAAAGAAAAGGGCAAACCCACGGCACTGTGGTTGTCGCCAGATAGCGATGCCTGTGGAGTTAGGAAGACACCCCCCTCACCGGAGCTGTCTCTCTGTGTCTGCATGAAGCCTGGCCTTCATGCAGACTTCACCTGAAGACCCGCTGAGCCAGCTCTGAGCACTGGCGTCACGCTGAGCTGCTCACTGGGAGCTTCAGCGAGCGAGGGTTGTGGCCTTCCGCACGGCGCGCCTGAGCCCCCGGCGCTGCTGGGCCTGTGCTTCTGGGGAGGGGGCTCTTAAAGAGGGGGTGCATGAATGAAAGCGCCCCACACCCCACAGGGCTCCTCTGGAGACTCTTGGTTGGGCTGTTGCTGCTAAGTCGCTTCAGGCGTGTCTGACTCTGTGCGACCCCATAGACGGCAGCCCACCAGGCTCCCCCGTCCCTGGGATTCTCTAGGCAATAACACTGGAGTGGGTTACCATGTCCTTCTCCATCTTGGTTGGGGGCAGCAATTAAAACACGTTTTTACAACGACACCATCCGAGCACCAAGCCGAGAACCCGCGCAGAAAGAGGCTCACCCTCCACTAAAGCTGCTCCCTCCCTTCCTGGGGCCATACCAGGAGCCCAGTGACTCGGCCTGTGAGCCTGGCTCTCGGCCCTGCACTCGGTCACCCTGTCTGAGGCTCCGCTCCGGGCCTGGCCCCTCAGCCTCTGGCGCCCAGGAGAGCGGGGGCAGCACTCAGCCTGCCTGGGCCTGGGGGCTCCATCCTCAGCTCTCCTGCATCCTCCTGGGAGCGACCTTCCTGCCCACCTAGACTGTGTGCCCAGGCCACCCTCGGGGCCCCTGGCGTCAGCTCCTCTATGGCGCTGACGAAAGCACTGTCACACCCGATGCTGGCTTATCGGTCGGCTGTCACCCCTAGCGGGGTCTGGCTCAGGGGTACACCCAGCCCTCAGCAGGATAGCTGACAAACTTCAGGGGCACAGTGAGTAGTGACTGACTCAACAAACATGGAAAAACACCCTTGGAACCTGCATTTTGAAATACTGCAGACCTTGTTTTGCTGTGCAGTCGCTCAGGCGTGTCCAACTGTTCGACCCCACGGACGGCAGCACACCAGGCCGCCCTGTCCATCACCAACTCCCGGAGACACTCAAACTCATGTCCATTGAGTTGGCGATGCCATCCAACCATCTCATCCTCTGTCGTCCCCTTCTCCTCCTGCCTTCAATCTTCCCAGCATCAGGGTCTTTTCCAATGAGTCAGCTCTTCGCATCAGGTGGCCAAAGTATTAGAGTTTCAGCTTCAGCATCAGTCCTTCCAATGAACACTCAGGACTGATCTCCTTTGGGATGGACTGGTTGGATCTCCTTGCAGTCCAAGGGACTCTCAAGAGTCTTCTCCAACACCACAGTTCAAAAGCATCAACTTTTCAGCTCTCAGCTTTCTTTACAGTCCAGCTCTCACATTCATACATGACTACTTGAAAAGCCATAGCTTTGACTAGATGGACATTTGCTGACCAAGTAATGTCTCTACTTTTTAATATGTGATCTAGGTTTTTCATAGTTTTTCTTCCAAAAAGTATTTCCAGCAAGGGGCGAGATGAAGACTAAGTCCCATCAACATAAGTCCAGCCTGACAGTTTATTAGAATCTTCACTAAGAATAAATCTACAGACCATGCTGACAAGTCCTCTTACAGACAACAGCAGAAAAACAGCAGCCTGAATTTATTCAGAATGTGACTGGAGTTTCTAGTGTGGAAGGCAGTGCGGGTGGGACACCCGTGCCCGGGGTGCCCTCACCCCATGATAGGCACGAAAGGCTGGCCTGGGTGACACCGGGTCAGGTGAACGGACATACCTGCTTTAGTCCGGCCAGGGAAACCAGAATCTGATCCTCCTTTTCCAAACTTTCCTGTAGTATCACATCTTGAATATTTACTGAAAAATAAAAGAATGACATTTTATAACTAATGCCCTGAGTATATTTATCTGCTGCCGCACCATCACTTTAGACCAGTCAGGGAATTCCTCTGCCACACTGCACAGCAACTCTTTCTACCAAGGACGCTCTGCCCAACCAGATACGGGGCAGGGGCCAGGTACAGGAGAGGGGGCACAGAGCCTGGGACACAGAGCCTCCCACCAATGTCCACTGAACGTGTTCTCACAGTGACAGGAGTGTCTTCCGCTGAGAGCCCAGAGCTGCCCTTGCTGACCTGCGACAGGGTGGACAGCACGGAGCATTCACCCGACGTCTCTGCGAGGCTCCCTGCACTTACCAGGGTTCAGTGCGGTTCATTCACCCCTCTGGCTAAAGACCAGGTCCTCCTGGTGACAGAAGTTAAAGAAACTATCGAAAAACAGTGGAAACAGTGGCAGATTTTACTTTCTGGGCTCCAAAATCACTGCAGACACTGACTGCAGCCATGCAATTAAATGACGCCTGCCCCTTGGAAGAAAAGTTATGACAAACTTGGTGTATTAAAAAGCAGAGATGTCACTTTGCTGACCAAGGGTCCATATATGGTTCTTCCAGTAGTATGGATGTGACAGTTGGGCCATAAAGAAGGCTGAGTGCGGAAGAATTGATGCTTTTGAACTGTGGTGGTAGAGAAGACTCTTGAGAGCCCCTGGGAATGCAAGGAGATCCAACCAGTCCATCCTAAAGGAAATTAAGCCTGAACACTCATTGGAAGGACTGAGGCTGAAGCTGAAGCGCCAATACTCTGGCCACCTGATGCGAAGAGCCAGCTCACTGGAGAAGACCCTGACGCTGGAAAGACTGAGGGCCGGGGGGAGGGGACGGCAGAGGATGGGATGGCTGGATGGCGTCACTGACGCGACGGGCATGGGTTTGAGTACACTCTGGGAGTTGGTGATGGACAGGGAGGCCTGGCGTGTTGCAGTCCATGGGGACACAAAGAATCGGACACAACTTAGCAACTGAACAACAACAATCTTTAAAAAAGATAAATGTGAAGTACGTTGTCAATTTGACATAGTGGAAAAGAAAAGGGCAAACCCACGGCACTGTGGTTGTCGCCAGATAGCGATGCCTGTGGAGTTAGGAAGACACCCCCCTCACCGGAGCTGTCTCTCTGTGTCTGCATGAAGCCTGGCCTTCATGCAGACTTCACCTGAAGACCCGCTGAGCCAGCTCTGAGCACTGGCGTCACGCTGAGCTGCTCACTGGGAGCTTCAGCGAGCGAGGGTTGTGGCCTTCCGCACGGCGCGCCTGAGCCCCCGGCGCTGCTGGGCCTGTGCTTCTGGGGAGGGGGCTCTTAAAGAGGGGGTGCATGAATGAAAGCGCCCCACACCCCACAGGGCTCCTCTGGAGACTCTTGGTTGGGCTGTTGCTGCTAAGTCGCTTCAGGCGTGTCTGACTCTGTGCGACCCCATAGACGGCAGCCCACCAGGCTCCCCCGTCCCTGGGATTCTCTAGGCAATAACACTGGAGTGGGTTACCATGTCCTTCTCCATCTTGGTTGGGGGCAGCAATTAAAACACGTTTTTACAACGACACCATCCGAGCACCAAGCCGAGAACCCGCGCAGAAAGAGGCTCACCCTCCACTAAAGCTGCTCCCTCCCTTCCTGGGGCCATACCAGGAGCCCAGTGACTCGGCCTGTGAGCCTGGCTCTCGGCCCTGCACTCGGTCACCCTGTCTGAGGCTCCGCTCCGGGCCTGGCCCCTCAGCCTCTGGCGCCCAGGAGAGCGGGGGCAGCACTCAGCCTGCCTGGGCCTGGGGGCTCCATCCTCAGCTCTCCTGCATCCTCCTGGGAGCGACCTTCCTGCCCACCTAGACTGTGTGCCCAGGCCACCCTCGGGGCCCCTGGCGTCAGCTCCTCTATGGCGCTGACGAAAGCACTGTCACACCCGATGCTGGCTTATCGGTCGGCTGTCACCCCTAGCGGGGTCTGGCTCAGGGGTACACCCAGCCCTCAGCAGGATAGCTGACAAACTTCAGGGGCACAGTGAGTAGTGACTGACTCAACAAACATGGAAAAACACCCTTGGAACCTGCATTTTGAAATACTGCAGACCTTGTTTTGCTGTGCAGTCGCTCAGGCGTGTCCAACTGTTCGACCCCACGGACGGCAGCACACCAGGCCGCCCTGTCCATCACCAACTCCCGGAGACACTCAAACTCATGTCCATTGAGTTGGCGATGCCATCCAACCATCTCATCCTCTGTCGTCCCCTTCTCCTCCTGCCTTCAATCTTCCCAGCATCAGGGTCTTTTCCAATGAGTCAGCTCTTCGCATCAGGTGGCCAAAGTATTAGAGTTTCAGCTTCAGCATCAGTCCTTCCAATGAACACTCAGGACTGATCTCCTTTGGGATGGACTGGTTGGATCTCCTTGCAGTCCAAGGGACTCTCAAGAGTCTTCTCCAACACCACAGTTCAAAAGCATCAACTTTTCAGCTCTCAGCTTTCTTTACAGTCCAGCTCTCACATTCATACATGACTACTTGAAAAGCCATAGCTTTGACTAGATGGACATTTGCTGACCAAGTAATGTCTCTACTTTTTAATATGTGATCTAGGTTTTTCATAGTTTTTCTTCCAAAAAGTATTTCCAGCAAGGGGCGAGATGAAGACTAAGTCCCATCAACATAAGTCCAGCCTGACAGTTTATTAGAATCTTCACTAAGAATAAATCTACAGACCATGCTGACAAGTCCTCTTACAGACAACAGCAGAAAAACAGCAGCCTGAATTTATTCAGAATGTGACTGGAGTTTCTGGCTATTAGGCCCACTTCAAAACAAGAAAGCAAGATGAATGGGAATGGGATAATAGATATAATTAGAGACCGAATGTTTTTGGTCTCCTTAAAAGCCTGTAACAATTTGTTCTCTCTCAATAAACACACACACACACACACACACACACTCCACTCAACAAGACACTAAGGACAACCAAATGCAGAAAATTGACGAGACCACTCTGTAGGTCTTCGGGAGGACTGAAAAGGTTGCCTTTGTGTTGACGACTCTGCCTGGGCTTTTAGGGCTGAGCTGGGAGGTGGAAGGCTGCCTGGGAGCTTTGGAAAGGAAGAGGTTCAGCCTGCTGAGCCGCGAGGGCGCAGGGCTCTGCTCCCGGGGCCGGTAGGGAACCCGGCCAGTAGGTGTGGGGGCTCCAGGGCCTCGGCAGGGAGTCCAGGGGTCTCGTGCCTGAGGATCTAGCGGAGGAAGGCCAGAAAGAGAGGTGACTGTGGACAGCAAACGCCGTGCGCATCCTGCTTGCCCCGTGACCTCCTGCTGCCTCCTGGACGGTCTGCTGGGAGCACCGCTGAAGCCAAAGGCTCGGCCACAGCGCCTGTTCCTGCCTTGAACGTGCTGGGACCCAGGGCCGAAGCACTACGGACCGAAGGCCTTCAGGGCCGAGGCTTCAAGCCGCCAGGACAGTCAGAGGCGCTGGCGGGGACAGAGCCGTCCGCAGAGGCCAGCAGGGACCGGAGGGCACTCAGAGGCCCTTCCTCCAACAACAGAGACCAGGGAGACCCCGGAGTCCTGACGCACCGGGGCGAGGCGAGGAGACAGGGCGGAGAAACTGGCTGCGGGCCTCGGTCCAGACGAGACGGGCGACCAGTAAAGGAGCAAGTCCGCCTTTAACCGGCAGTGAGGCCTCGGGCTGCCACTGCCGGGAATGGAACTTCGGAGCAAGAGTTTCGCACACGTGAGTGAGTGTGCACCCTGACTCTCCCACTCAGAGCTGAGGTCCCACCACCTCCTGCGGGCCACGCGGGACCAAGACTCCATGGCCAAGGAGCCCCGCCCCGCCCCGGGAGGCCCCGCCCCGGGAGGCCACCCCGCCCCGCCCCGCGTTCTCTCCCGCCGGCCTCCCGCCGCTGTCTCTGGAGCCTCAGGCCGGCGCGCTGGCGGCCCCCCAGCCCCCCGCAGGCGCCTCCATGCCCCCGGCCCCGGGGGGCAGCCGCGGCCCGCGCCGTGGGGGAGCCCCAGGAGGCTCTGGAAGGCGCCCCGGGGCTGGTCTGCGCCCCCGGAAGGCGGCGGGAGCCCGAGGACGACGGCCGGGGCCGCGGCGACAGCAGCCGTGCGCACCGCCTGCCCCTGGGCTGCTCTGCTCTGAGGAAAAGCCATAAGTAGCTTCCTGGTGCGCCTGTGGTCTGGGGGCTAACGGGCCCGAAGCCACCGCACGAGCGTCGCGGCTGAAAACGAGGGGAACGCGGCCTCGCGGAGGCCGGTCAGAGCCGCGGGGCGGGCCGCTGCCGCGGGCCCCTGCAGCCGCGCCCTGCCGCCCTCCCGCCGGCCTCCCGCCGCGAGCGCCTGTCCAGACCCCGCTCCCGCGGGAGGCCCCCGGCGCGGGCGCATGGCCCAGGCGCTCTCACGGAAGGGGCCGCGGGCAGGGCGCACCCCGGGGAGCGGAGCCCGAGCCCGGCTTCCGGGATTCAGTCGGCGTTCACCCTTTAGAAGCTGACGGAAACCAAGAGCTCCCCGAACGCCGACACAGACATGAAACGTGCGCTTCATTTCAGGCTGCGTGCTCAGCAGCTCAGTCATGTCCCACGCTTTGCAGCCCCAAGGACTGTAGCCCGCCGGGCTCCTCTGTACTGGAGCAGGTTGCTACTGCCTTCTGCATCAATTTAAGGTGAAACCTCAGCTCTAATCAACTGAGCTGACTAGCTGCACATAAGCAATTCAGGGTTTAGAAATCCAAGTCCAAACAGATTACCTTCAGAGGCTGCTAAATGCCCTGAATGCAAACATTTTTATTTAACTCACAAACTACTGACCGCTTTATTAAAGCCTTTGCCTAGCCAGTTCCACCACACAGTGATTCAAGGCAGTGTTCACAACTGTTTCATTAATATACAACTTCTCAGTCACTAATGCACTACTTTAAGTCGAATCTGTGTGTAAAAAAGGAAAAACATAGTATTGTTTCATACCTTATAATATTAAAGGCAGAAATGTGAAATGTTTAAAATTTTCAAAGTAATGCACAGTTTTCCTTCTAGTAAGAGGCAGAATACATGATGATATAAAGGCTCTTTCCTTTTGTTTCTGTGAAGAAGTAAGATTATGTTCTTTATAATTTCCTTATATTTAAGCATTACCCATTACAGATGTTGGGACACTGAAATAAAAGGGGGAAAAATTCGTAAAACGAACCACTTCTGTGGAAATTTCACAAAAATCTCATCAATGTAACAGTATATCAATATAACCCATTCAAGCGTCAGGCCTCCCCTCTGCAAGGACCCACTCGCTGGGCCCTGTCCTGCTTATCCTTCACAATTGTCACTGTTGCTCAGAGACGAGGCCCCACGACTAAAAGTCCCCCGAAACCGCCCGGTTCTGCACAGCACATCCTGGTCTTCCGTTGCAGACAGGCCTGCTCACCGCACCCTGGACTTGGAGCCCCAGCCCCCAATGCCTCAGACTGCTGGCTTTCCTGGAGCCACGTGTCACCTCAGGTACTGCTAATGAGGTATACAGTCTCTGTGCTCTCTCCCTACTCTGAAGCTTCACTCTCCTCTCCCATTCACCTTGAGCTTGACTTTTAAAGGCACTCCTCCATTTCACTCCACCCCCA
This sequence comes from Connochaetes taurinus, assembly GCA_006408615.1. NCBI lineage: Eukaryota > Metazoa > Chordata > Mammalia > Artiodactyla > Bovidae > Connochaetes > Connochaetes taurinus. Next base: position 309,190 of record SJXO01000953.1, read on the forward strand.
ACCAACTGCTCCCCAAACCCGTTTTCACATCCAATGGCAGGTACTGAGGAAATACTGGCTGAATGGCCAACCTGAGGCTCTCCAGCCAGCATGAGGGCTGGTTCTGTCTCTTGAGGAATAGGCGAGGGTGAGATATGTTTCGGATGAGGAATGAAGGGACATGAACGTGATCACATGGGTCCTGGACTGGGGGGCGGGTGAAGGCAATGTGGCTAGTGACGGTCTGCAGTCTTTGCTTGATTATCTCCCCAGATAATCAAATCTGGGGAGAAACGCCTTCCACGAGGAGAGAGCAGGGCAGGAAGAGGCTGAGCGCAGCGCCGGTGTTCGGTGTGCGCAGGCCGCCTCAGATGGTGGCGGGGGTGGGGGAGCACTCCTCCCACAGAGTTCCCACACGTGTGCCTGCAGGGCGGGGTAGGGACCCACTAACAGCGTTCGGAACACACGAACTGCATTTTGCCCCAATGATCTCAAGCTCTCTTGCTGCTTGGTGTCTGTCACCAAGATCACACAGAAAACACAGTCCAGGGTCCTACTCGCATCCAGCTCCCAGAATGGCTGAAGGCTGTACACTCAGCACCGGGAGAGGAGCAATACTTAGGGAACCCAAAGGAAGACCGCATCAGCACGCGCATTACGAGTCCTCCGGTCAATGCATAGTTCCAAGTGAGCTGAGGGTGCTCAGCTCAGAGCTCCAAACCTGCACTGGCCTCAACAGATTCTGGATTCTTCTCTCAGGGTTTACCTGCCTGCCAGCCAAGAGCCCAGCATGGAGCACGGCTTCTCAGGGTAAAATCTATCCTGTTCATGATATGGCTGCTACCTTCAAGTCCACTAGGAGAGACGCTGCATATATTTTTCAACTTAGAAGGTCTCTAAGCTCCAGTAATGGTTAGATGCCTTTGGAAGAACATGTATTTCTAAAAATAAAAGCAGAAACACAGCAAGGACCTCACTAATAGGAAACAGCCTGGGGTTTTAACCACTATCCTCTCTCACTTGGGAGGAACGAGATAGAAGTCTGGCTAGTCAAATAAGACCCTCACAACTGCTTAAGATGGACATATTCTCTGCAACTCTCAGGCCACAGGAGTTTGCCCAGCCGATGACTTGTGGACAGTTAAGTGCTGCTGCTCAGCTGGGAGCTGGACACGGCTGCGGCGGTGATGCTCAGCTTCCTCATCCCAGGCCCCACCTGCCCCCACTCACAAGCTCTTAGGTTCAGCGTGAGCCACAGGCCCTTGAACCTTGGGGCTTTTGGTGGCAGGACTGTGGCTGAGGTAGGGGATGGGGTGGACAAGTCTTTTGCCCCCTGGGTCATGAGCTGGACGGGCTGCGGTTAGAGGAAGTGGAAAAACAGCCTGGTGTGGTGGTGGGGAAACAGGTTAGGCAATCAGACACAGTTTAGAAAGATAAAGCGGAGGGGGGCTCAGGATGGGGGCCCACATGCACACCCGTGGCTGATTCATGTCGGAGTATGGCAAAAACCACCACAATACTGTGAAGTAATTAGCCACCAATTAAATAAACTACTTAAGAAAAGATAAAGGATCTGGGAATTATATTTAAAAAAGAGAAAAAGACAGTGAAAGATATTCAGTTTGGAAAAGCAGGTGGGGAGATGGTGAGAGCCATGAAATGGAAAACAGAACGATGAAAGAGGAATCGTCCGTACTGAGACCACGTGATCAGAGGGCTGTTCTCGGAGCCCAAGAAAGGCTACGACAGCATGCAGTTTGCTGAGTTTTTCTCAATAGGTGTAGGGTTGGTACAGGCCGGGTGGCTCAGTGGCAAAGAATCTGCATGCAAGGCAGGAGCCACAGGAGACCCAGGTTCGATCCCTGGGTAGGGAAGATGCCCTGGAGGAGGGCATGGCAACCCACTCCAGTCTTCTTTCCTGGAGGATCCCATGGACAGAGGAGTCTGGTGGGCTGCAGTCCCTAGGGTCGCAGAGGGTCGCCAAGACTGAAGTGACCTAGCATACATAAGGTTGTTGCAAGAAATGCGCTTCCAAAGCTTCTGATAATCAAATCTGGGGAGAAACGCCTTCCACGAGGAGAGAGCAGGGCAGGAAGAGGCTGAGCGCAGCGCCGGTGTTTGGTGTGCACAGGCCACCTCAGATCGTGGCGGGGGTGGGGGAGCACTCCTCCCACAGAGTTCCCACACGTGTGCCTGCAGGGCGGGGTAGGGACCCACTAACAGCGTTAGGAACACGCGAACTGCATTTTGCCCCAATGATCTCAAGCTCTCTCGCTGCCTGCTGCTTGGTGTCTGTCACGGGCCAGTGTCACCAGGTGCCCTGGGGGCTGCTGGAAGTGCAGACCTTCAGACTTTCGAGTCAGGATCTGCTAACCGGCCCTCAGGAGAAGTAGATCTCATCCTGCAATTAAATGCAAAGTCTCATATTCTTAATAATTACAGAGATTTCAGCACCGTGTGGTTGGCAGAGGGAGAGCCGCCTGGTGGTCAGTTTCCTTCTCTCTCAGATGTCACTAGTTAATTGCCTGTTGAACACTTTCAAAAACATCTACTGAATGCTATGTTGCTAAATATCAGCAAATCAGATTCATAAAGCTCTTGCAGAGGCAAATAAACTAATTTTCAAAAATGACCTCCTTGTACCGCTAATTCTTGCATAATTATTATGACAAGTGCAAAATCGGCGCGGAGGTGTGCGCTAAGACCGCAGACCCAAAGTCTGGCTCCTGACTGGAGCCGGGCCTCCACAGGAGCGCAGGAAGGGCGGCCGAGACCTGGGACAGGCCCTGGGCGCCCGCGCCAGCGAGCTCTGTGTCCCTCGTCCCGCCCAGGCCTCGCGTTTCGGTTTCCTTGTCTGTGAAACGAGCAACAGCCGTGAGGGCCTGGAGGGTGTCCACCTCGACAACGGTCTAAGAACCGCTGGGCTGCATAGCTCTAACTCCCCTTAATTCATTGCATTTCACCCTCCCACTGTTTGTGTGAACCACCAATGAAAGGACGAGCTGCCGCAAACTACCAAACCGAGGCTGGAAACCCCTGCCCTGGGAGCAGGCCCAGCTGCTCACAGATCAGAGAAGTGCAGGCAGCTCACCCACGTGCAATTATGTGTGAGCGATGGCAAGCCTAAAAATAGCCCAACTCAGCCACCGAGGTGCATGCTATCAATTGTCAGGATGACAGGGAGGAGTGTGACTATAGCAACAGACAAATGAACACCTGAAGAAAGTCTTGTCAAGTTGATGGAAAAGTTTAGATTTAATAAAAGACACATTTTCAACTCCTGTCTCTAAATCTTTGAATTGACAAAGCTCAATTATGTGGAGGCAATAAAATGAGAATTTTGGTAGATTTTTGATAAAACAAATAATGCTTTCAGTTTTGGGTTCTAGAACCATAAGGAAATAAAACTGGTAATGAGTCAGTTTTATTACCTCTGTAATTAAAGGGCCATTTAAACAAATGCCTTTCTGTAATTTTTAACTGAGATGCTTTTCTCTGTATCTGTTTTGTTAAAAAGATAGTCTTGAACTGTACTTGACATTTTAAGATATCACTGCAGGTCTGACAATAACATAGACTGATATGGAATTTCCTTGAGAGGAACTCAGTGAAAATACTTAACGTCAGAAAAGGGCAGGGGCGGGATGAGAATCTGAGGCCACCTCGGACCCCTCGGGAGCAGGCGGCCAGGCTCAGCAGGGCTTTTGCCGAGGGGAGCAAAGGCGCCATGCAGTTCTGGGTGAGCTGTTCTTGCTCAGAGAGCTCACACACCTAACGTGAGGCCCTGCAGATCCAACCCCAGCATCTCTGCACATGGTCTGACTGAGGGACATTCAACAGGGCTGCTCCCAGCTCTCACTGTCCAGCCATGGGACCCCAACCAGTCACTGCTCAGCTCCTCTGGTCGCGGGATCGGCCACATAGAAGGGACAGCTAGGAGTTGAGGGGAAGGGGACTTCCCTGCTGGCCCAACGGCTCAGGCTTTACCTTCCAGGGCAGGGGGTATAAGTCTGATCCTTGGTCAGGTCTTGGGGCCAAAAAACCAAAACATAAAATGGAAGCAATAATATAACAAATTCAACAAAGACTTTAGATTAAAAAAAAAAAAAAGCCAAGAGGAAGGAGAGGATTTGTGTTGCACACACAACCAGTGCTGGCTTGATTTATTTTTTAGGCGTGGCTTCTTCGGGTCCTAGCTGCGACATGCAGGACCATCCGTGCTGACACGCGGGTCCCATAGCGTGCAGGCTTAGCTGCCCCGTGGCATGTGGGATCCTAGTCCCGGGCCTAAGATTAAACCTGCATCCCCTGCACTGAAGGCAGATTCTTCACCACTGGCTACCAGGGGAGGCCTTGTGCGAGGCTTTAAAAATGTCTTAGTCTTGGCAATGAACTGGTGAGATAGATCTTGGAAAACCCATTTTATGTACAGTCACAAGCAGGCTGATCTCAGAAGTGACGGAATCTGGTTTCAACCCCGTGTTTGTATGATGCTTGTGAGCCTGTCTTTCCTGCTTAGGTATCACTGCAGCTGCTTTTTTTTTTTTTTTTGCTCTGCCCATGGCATGCGGGATATCAGTTCCCTGCCCGGGGACTGAACCCACGGCCCCGGCAGTGGAAGCGCTGAGTCGTCACCAGCGGACCTTCAGGGGAATCCCGGCAGCTGTCTCAGAGGGGACTTGTGCCTGCAGCATGCAGATCACCCCCACGGTGCCAGCTACATGCGCTTGAGGCACCCGCAGGTTTTCCAAGCAGAGAGGAAGGCTAGCCCCTTGGAAAGTCCCTCTGCGCTCTTCCTCACTCAGGCCACCACAGTCAATGGTTATTTCTACATCAAATATATTCTACTGTGCCACCTGCTATTTTCACTTCATAATACATTATGAACATCTCCTTATGCTTATGTATTTTAACCGGTATAAAGATTGCATTACTATACTATAATCAGCCACTTACTAGTGGACTTTTCAGTTTCAACTGCTATACTACTTTACTACTCAGGAAAAATAGAAAAGTTTATATGCAGAAAAATATGAGAGTATTAAAGTCATTTTTAAAGGCTATAATAAGTAAAAAACTAAATTGAGAGCTTCACACCTTCAACCTTTATGCTTTCCGCAAATTTTTGCTTAAAATCCAAACTGCCTACAATCCAGGAACACCCTGTGGTAAAGTGTTACATACGCGGATGAACTGGAATGAACCATAGGCCCCAGGGCAGTCAGGGCCCCAGAACACGCAGTCAGGCTACTACTTACAGCAAAGAGAAGTCAGCAGCCGTGTGGAGAGATTCTGGCTGAAAGTGAAACATATACACAAAACAACTCTGCTTTTGTGGTTAGCTGAAAATTCACAGCTGATAAGAGCTTTTCTTTAATTAAAAAGTGCTTCTCCATCCCATGCAACAAGAAAAATGTTCTTTTAGTGCTGACTAAAAGAGTAAAAGCTGTTTGGAAATCCTGAGACTTAAATAAAGCTGCTTTAAAAGCTGCTATGTGGACCAAACAACTTGGAAACATCCCACTACTGGATTTTTCTAGAGCTCCTACAGTAAATATTTACAGTCACTTCTTTGTTCTTCTACTTTGGTCAAAACCCAAAATTGAGTAACACAAAGGTCACCCACGTAGCCAGAGAAGCAAAAATTACAGTGTGTGCACACACATATATACTCATGGTTACTTTAAAATTAAACTTGTATTTAAATAATAAAATTAACTATGGAATATCAGTTCAGTTCAGTCACTCAGTCACGTCCGACTCTTTTTTTTTTAATATATGTAGCTGTTCATGTATGGATGTGAGAGTTTGACTGTGAAGAAGGCTGAGTGCTGAAGAATTGATGCTTTTGAACTGTGGTGTTGGAGAAGACTCTTGAGAGTCCCTTGGACTGCAAGGAGATCCAACCAGTCCATTCTGAAGGAGATCAGCCCTGGGATTTCTTTGGAAGGAATGATGCTGAAGCTGAAACTCCAGTACTTTGGCCACCTCATGCGAAGAGTTGACTCATTGGAAAAGACTCTGATGCTAGGAGGGATTGGGGGCAGGAGGAGAAGGGGACGACCGAGGATGAGATGGCTGGATGGCATCACAGACTCGATGGATGTGAGTCTGAGTGAACTCCGGGAGTTGGTGATGGACAGGGAGGCCTGGTGTGCTGGGATTCATGGGGTTGCAAAGAGTCGGACACGACTGAGCGACTGAACTGAACTGAACAGCTACATATATTAAACAGAAAAAGTCATGAAAAATGTCAGCTCCTGCTCTGTACATAAAGAATTATGGGATATACCTCAGTTATTTATAAACTACCTCTTCATTACTTCTTTCTGATGTACTTTAAACTGCGATGCTGTAGGATTTGTGTAAAATTAATTCTATCTGAATTTAAAAAGTTGACTGTGAAGAAGTGTATGAACCGTTTTGGAGTGGCGGGGACTGGATGTGAAGGGACCCGCCTTTAGGGTTTCTCCCGCTATCTCCTCCTCCGGCGCCCTCTCCCTGGAGGATGGAGGGAAGCCGAGGGCAGGGGAGACGCGGGGCCCCGGGTCCGGGGAGATGCGGGGAGGCAGTCGGCCATGCGGGCCACGTGCGTTTCCAAGCTTGTAAGAGATCACTTGTTACTGGCTCGAGGCCAGTGCGTTTGGGTGCGTCCGAACGAAGCCATTTTGGCCGCATGTAATGGACTCACTGCCTGGCAGGCTGGGCAATGGACGGAGCGTGATGTACAGTCTGTCTCCAGTGAAGGCCCCGAGACCGGCCCCGCTGGGGACCCCGCTAGAGAGAAGGGCACTTGGTGGTTCTCTGGTGCGCCCTCACAGGGGGAGCGTGTTCCGACTCCTCACGAGGCTCCACACTCACAGAACAGCACACTGGCACGTCCATGAGAGCATGCGTCTGATTTCCCTAACCTCCTCCCAAACTACGATGCTAGACCCTGGAGGACGGAGGGAAAGGATGCCCGACCCTGGAGGACGGAGGGAAAGGATGCCCGAGAGTGGGCTGAGAACTGTCACAATGTGGAGTCTAAACGTTTTGTAAGCAGCAGGGAGTTCCTGAAGCAAATCGGAGTAGAGACCTTTTCTAACAGTAGAGACCTTTTCTAACACAAAACACAGAGCTTTCACGAATGTAGCAAGTAAGGCCCAGGACTCCATGGCGTGACACAGGCCGCTCACGTGTAACCTGAAGGGCACACGAGGACACTTCTTAGAATATCGGCACAGTCAGAAGGAAGAAGAGGTCCCGACATGTATTTCAGAAAGGTGATTAAAAAATATATATTAAAAAAATAAAGAAAGCACTGCCGAAACAACCACATGAGTGATTACAGGCAGATCAGCACAACAGCAGAGCTGACTGCTTGACCTCGAAAGCTCCGTGTCTGTCTGTCTGTTTGAGGTTAGAGAGATACTTAGAAAGGGCAGTGTAGCCATTAAGAGCTGAAATCTAGAGTCAGACTGCTTGATTCTGAATTTCTGCTCCACTGCCCGGTGTTGTAATTTGGGAAATTTGATTAATCTCTGTGCTCTGCTTTCCTCGTCTGCGGGGGTGACATGCGGTAACTCACGGGAAGCTCTAGGCATCTGCGGCCGGTGCTGCTGCCACTCCCAGGGCCGGAGCCCGCACTCACCAAGATGAGTGTCCATCGCCTTCGCACAGTATTTGCACATGGCCTCCAGGTCATTCAACTGTCCCTGAAGGAAGGAAATTTGGGCTTCTAATTCTTCTTCCTAAAATGAAGGGGGCAAAGATCCAAAAATGAAAACAAAAATCAAAGAAAATCCCCAAAGTCCTCCAAAAGGTCTGGACTATTTTAAAGAGCCGCCATCCATGTCATTTTAGTCCTAGACAAAAAAAAAGGAAGCAACAAATGAACAAGAGCAAACCCAGCGCCGCCACCGCCAGTGAGAAGAGGAGGCAAATGAACAACGTCAAACCCACCACCTCCACCGCCAGTGAGAAGAGGAGGAGTAAAACGAGATTCACAGCAACTCTGGGCTTTCAACTGAGTGCTTGCTCCGTGCCATGTGTAAATGTTTACCCATGCAAACTTATATTAAAAAAGTGCATAAAATACCTTCAATAACTTTTGAGCCACACAAATTGAGAGTCAATGGGACTTCAGTGGACCCAACTCCCTAGACAGTTGGTACAAAACCATTACATTTTCTCATACACGTTTGAGAAACCAGAAATTTCCGTTTAAAACAAATCTCTTCATTTTCTAGACCACGATAATCTCCTAAACACGAGATTTCCCAAAGCACTTGGGAAAGTTTTGCCCCCACAGCCGCTTTTACATCCCCTCTCTTGATAGAGTACTAGAGGATTTTATTTATTTGATTGTTTCTAGGGAAAAATATTCTGGGTGGGATAATTATCTAAATGGCGGAAAAACAATCTAACTGTAACAAACAGATAAAGCCTGGAGCTTTTGCTTTTTTTTAAGAAAAAAAGTAATGCATGTGAAAAATTTCCCAAGGAAATTTAAAAGATTAAGGGAGTTTTTCTCAGAGAAGAGAATAATTCTCATAATGTAAGACATTTAAACCAAGTTAGTTGGAATACAAAGAAAGGATGTTGCCAGAGCTGGACAAGGCTGACAGATTGGTTTTCCAGGGTCAGGCACTTATCTCTCCAAATGAGAATCCTCTGTTGTCGAAACAGAGTGGAGAGAAACCTCCCAAGACATGCTTTTTCTTAAGAGACTGAATACAATGTGACACACAGATGGAAATTAATGGCTGAAAAGATGACTTGTAGGTGTACCACGTGTTAGCAACACAAATACACAACACCTAAAAACACTGTTTTTACTGGCTGCCTGGAAGATGAGCCTTTAGGAACATGCATTCAAATGCCTGATGCAGAAAACAGACACAGCAGTCGCTCTAAAAACAAATTATTGTGAATGCCCACTGTAGGATGGCCCAAGCTTGAACCCTGTACTTTACCATCCTGTAAAGTACATCCCGATGTACCTGGTACATCCCACCAAGCACAACGGCCTCTCTTCTGATACTCAAGTAAAGACAAAGCAACCAGGAGCTCAGCCAGGGAATGAGGACTGTGGCCTCGGGCACTGTTGCAGGGCGCTTTTCTTTTCCCTTTTCTCCTTTGGGCCTGCACAAACCTGAGCTTCCCTGTTGGCTCAGGACCCCACAGGAAACCAAGAAAGAACGCTACATCTGTTGGTTAACCTTGGTCGTGATTATCTCCGAAGATGGCCACCATCCATTCCTTCCTTGAGGTACACGCTGTTCTGCTCATCAAGACGTGGGGTCTACTTCCCTTCCCCACAAATCCCGGCTGTCCAGTCACTTGCCTTGATCCAGAGAATGCAGCAGAAGGCACACTGTATCAGAAGCCTGCCAACTTCTGCTTCCTTCTGCTTTCACTAGAGGAAGGCAGCTACCATAGTTAGTTGTGAAGAAGTTCAGGCTATGACAATGACCAAGAGGAGAGACAATATGGAGAGAAGGCGGCCACAGAAGCCACAAGGAGGTTCTAGAGGCGGGAGTGACGTCTTCCTGGGCCTTTCAGCCCAGCCCACCTGAAGCTAGCCAAGTGAGTAACCCAGCAGGCGGCGCAGAAGAGCAGCCCAGCCCAGCCCTGTCCGCACGCCTGGCCTGAAAACCTGTGAGCAGTAGCAACGCTGCTTGGAGGAGTGGGGTTTGCGGTGGTTTGTTGCGCAGCAATGGATAACTGACACGGCAGTGGGATGAAGGGGCGCTAGAGTGGCACAGCCATAAGGAAACCTGAGTTCTATTTCCAGCCCTGCCATTCACAAGCCATGCAACCTTAAATAATCCTCCACCCTGCTGCTGCTAAGTCGCTTCAGTCGTGTCCGACTCTGTGCGACCCCACACATGGCAGCCCACCAGGCTCCCCCGTCCCTGGGATTCTCCAGGCAAGAACACTGGAGTGGGTTGCCATTTCCTTCTCCAATGCATGAAAGTGAGAGTGAAGTCGCTCAGTCGTGTCTGACCCTCAGCAACCCCATGGACTGCAGCCCACCAGGCTCCTCCGTCCATGGGATTTTCCAGGCAAGAGTACTGGAGTGGGGTGCCATCGCCTTCTCCGAATCCTCTGCCCAGTAAGGGCCTGACGTCAGCACTCTCTGGAGAAGGTAGAAGTTAGATACTTTGCTCCCAAGAGGTTTACAAGCTTGGAGTTGGAATAGGAAAGGTTTATAATTACCAGACTATGAGGTAGAGCACATGAAAATCTTACAGAGAAATAAGAATAGATGCTCTGAGAATCCTGGTCCTGGCCTCCTGTCCCTACTATTGAACAAGTCGCCTCTTCAATGTGTTACAGATACGAACCCACCCAGAAGAGTCTAGAACTGTACTGAGGCCAGCACGTGGCAGTCTCTTGAGAGGGAATCTGGCTGGAGTTTATCCCTGCCCTTGGCTTCCAACAGGGGTGCTGACAGCCCAGAATGGACAAAGGACACCAGGCATGTACCACCAGCTGGTTAAAATCTCTTCTCCGTTTACTCTATGTGTGAGTCTAGTTTGGATTAAGTGATTACTTTTTGTGAGATGCAAAAGCCCTTGGGAGCCTTAAACCCCAGCAGTCATTCCTACCTAAATGGATTAAGTGTATTCAGTGTGGTTTTTTAATAAAATCTGGGAGGGAAGACGAGCTGGAGAGGAGACGGAGGACACAGTCCCGCCTGTGGGTGGTGAGGTGCGGACAGCGGGAGGGGGCACAGAGCTCAGGGAGGTCCGCTCGTCCAAATGCGTGACTGTGAGGAAGGCGGGCTGAGCCTGAGGCTGGCGCCCGCTGCACTGTGCCATGCGCGGCCTGCACGAGTGCGCAGGGCGGCCGGGGCGCGGCTGGCTGAGCGCGCGGGGCACAACACAGGCCTCCAGGCAAGCACTTTGGCTTAGACACCTGTAGCAAGTGAAGAGCGTCTTGAACTGTACAGTTCAAGTACAAACGGAATCCACGTGGCAGAAAACAGCAGTTTTCATTCCTGTAAGACTTTCTTTTTCAATGGAAAGCTGACACAAAAGCCCATCTGTGAGACAAAGAGTAGTTGAAACAGGTGGAGGGGCTGAAGAAACTCTTCCATTTGGAATATTAAATCCAGTACACGATCTTGCTGGAGTTTGCTGAATGAAAACACACCCAAGCCCTTGAACGATCACTCAGACTTTATAAATAGAAATGGAATCACTTGGCACAAGGGTGGTTTGTCATTTATTCTTCACTCTTTTATATAATTACAGATAAAAGAAAGAGCCAAGAATCAAGATTCTAAAATTGTGAAAAGAGACTTTCCATTTCTATCTTAGCTTCTGAGGCTCCACATGCCTCAGACACAGACAGCTTTAGTTATTTGCTTTCATTAATGGTCCTCTGTAATCAAAAACAAATGCTTGGCTAATTGCCTTGAAATTTTATAAAACCAGTTAGTGTCATTTTTATGTATAAATAAGATATGAAGAAAAGTTCTCATTATATTTGCTTTTGCATACATGTTCTGCCTTCCGTTACGGGAGGCAGGATGGTGGAAGTGGGTGGTGTGCAGGAGTAGACACACCTGGGTTCGAATCCTCTTTCTGCCAGTTTGAGGACACTGGCTGTGTAATCTCAAAGAGTTTCTTTATTTCACCTTTTCCCCCAAGGTATTGATGAGACCCAAACGGCAACACATGGAGAGTGTCTGGCACAGAACAGGTACTCCACAAAAGACATTATTCTTTAATGTTTAAAATCAGGTCAAAACAATAGAACTGATTTTTTTTTTCGTTACAACATCATGATTTATTAAAGCACAGCATTCTGTACAAGAAAGGGCCTTAACAGTTGTCTATTCTCAGTCAAATTTCTCTGTAAGTTAGTTTCTCTTAATAAAAAACATGTTATACTTTAGTAATTTAACTGATGAGGAAGTAGAACCGATTTTTAATACGGAGGTTGGGGATTCACTCTTAGAAGACCCTGGTCTCTGGTTTAAACATCTTTATGTGGCTCTACCCAGAAGGATGAGTTAGGACTTGGGAGCCCACCACTGACTCAAGTTCTGCAGAGCCACTGATGTGTGGGGTGAGAAACTGGTGGAGGATGAGGTGGGCTGCCGGCAGACTGTGTGAGCAGCGCGGCACCAGAGGGGCCTGGCAGCCTCCGGGGAAGGAGCGAGAGCATGGGTCCGCCCGCAGAGGAGCACACCGCCGGCTTCGGGCCCTTTCACAGGGGCTGTGGCAGGCCCAGCCCTGGGCTCTGCCTGCAGGAACTCACTTACCCCTCACAGCAAGCCCATGCGGTGGGTTCTCTATGTTCCACATGACACGGGCGCCTCTGCAAGCCACCTCCTCTGAAGCAATGCCAACGGGGAGGCGGTGCTGTGAGAGCCCAGGCCGCCTGCCCACGACTCCCAGTTCTCTCCTGTACATATTCCTCCTTATACTCGATTACCAGGCCCTTCCAAGGAGTGCCTTCCTATCTAAGTTTCCTTTAGGAGAAGCTCACCATTTACAGTGTTCAGACCCATCCCTAAATGGCTTACTAAGTCATTTTCCTTCAGTCAGGTATGATCGTTTGTGTTCCGATTCGTTTCTCGAAAGATTTTTGTTTAGACTGCATCTGGAGAAATGTGTTTTGAATTTGCTTTGTAAAAAGTGGTATTTCTACCACCATTCTCCCCCGAATAGTTGATATATCATTACACTTTCACTCATATATTATATGCATCAAATTGTTTAAATTGTTTTCTAACATGTGGATTTTGTTAAGTGCTTCAATGTCTTTCTGTTCTTTCTTGGTTAATAACAGGATGAGCTTTTGTACTTTATTACTTATTTATTAATTCATTTCTTCAACAAATATATTCATTGATACTGCGTTAGGGCTTGTGGGAAATACAGTAATGACCTCTGCAAACTTAGGAAGAGGTAAGACTACACGTCAAGCATGAGAGGAGCAAGGCATTAAGCTTCACAGCAGCTATGAGAGGAGAGCCTTCACCGCCACGGGCAGGGCAGCCGGCTTTCAGGGAGCAGAGGTGGGAATGAAAGCTTCCCGGCAAGCAGCAGCATTGCTGATGAGTCTTCAAGAGGGACTGGGCTTGGAGGAAATGAGGAGTAGAGAGGTTTCAGGAGGCCGGGACCCAGTGAATAAAGGAGCACAATCGGAAAAGCCGGGAACCAGGGCAAAGCGCCCGCAGCTGGGCGGGGAGTGGAGAGCAGGATCTGGGCTGGGCTGGAGTCTTCCCGCCCCCCTCATCTCCTTCTGAGACGGTGCTCTGGGGGCTGGGCTCGACCCCGCCCTGCCGGGGACCCCAGCAGCAGCGGGGCCTGCCCACTGCAGCCCTCAGTGCTCCTGGTTTGGAGAAAGGGGGACAGGAAGGGCCCGAGGGCGGGGTCTGCAGAGTCCACGGGGATGAGACCAACCCCACCAGCAGGGGTGGGCTACACACGGCGGCCAACAGACGGGAGAGAGCCCGCTGCCCACGGGCGGCCAGCAAGGGGCGGGCGGGAAGGGAACGGAGAGGCTGAGGAAGCAGCGTGCAGAGGCCTCTGTGTCCTGCGGAAGCCGTGGTCACACCAGGGACACACACACAGACACACACACAGACACAAATAGGCACACACAGACACACACAGAGAGACACAGACACACACACACAGACAGACACAGGCACACACAGACACACACAGACACACAGACACAGACACACAGAGACACACATAGAGACACACACAGACACAGACACACAGAGACACATAGACACACAGACACAGGCACACACAGAGACACAGACACAGACACACACAGACACAGACACAGACACACAGAGACACACATAGAGACACACACAGACACAGACACACAGAGACACATAGACACACAGACACAGGCACACACAGAGACACAGACACAGACACACACAGTGTGTCTGTGTCTGTGTGTCAGACACACATACAGACACACACAGAGACATACAAAGACACAAATAGGCACACACAGACACACACAGACACAGACACACACACACAGACAGACACAGGCACACACAGACATACAGATACACACAGACACAGACACAGACAGACACACACACAGACACGATACACAGAAACACACACAGACATACACAGACACCACAGAGACTCACAGACACACACACAGACACACACACAGACACACAGAGACACACAGACACACACACAGACACACACAGAGACAGACACACACAGACACACACACACACACACAGAGACACAGCTGTGGTTACACCAGGGCGACACACACACACACAGAGACAGACACACACACACACACAGACACAGCTGTGGTTACACCAGGGCGACACACACACACACAGACACACACACACAGACACAGCTGTGGTTACACCAGGGCGACACACACACACACACACACACACACACA
>SJXO01000953.1:323705-433557 GCA_006408615.1 Connochaetes taurinus
CACACACAGAGACACACACACAGAGACACACACACACACACACAGAGACACAGCTGTGGTTACACCAGGGCGACACACACACACACACACACACAGACACAGCTGTGGTTACACCAGGGTGACACACACACACACACACACACACACACACACACACACACACACACACACACACACACACAGACACAGCTGTGGTTACACCAGGGCGACACACACACACACACACACAGTGCGATGGCGTGTTGGCCCGCGCGCCCTGCGTCTGCAGAGGAGGGCCCACGGAGAATCGCCAGGAGCACTGTGGCTGCTCAGCAGCCCCGCTCCGTGTGCGCCTCACAAGCACGGACAGTCCCTGGGCCCTGCCCCACAGCCCAGCTTGCTGAGCTTGGTTTCCTGGGGACGATTAGGAGTAATAACCCCTAACTCAGCGCATGCTTGGGGACTGAATTATAGGAGATATCCCAGATGAAGTGCTCTGCACACGGTAAACGCTCAATAGATGTTCCTTTCGCCATCTCCAGATTATTAACATAGTCCTACAGTTATTCCAAGGAATTACAGACACCTGTGTGAACAGGGCCCAGGAAATTCCTCACCCTGCTGATGGCAACACGCACGTGCATATGCCCAACGCTGACCACCCAGGGAGAGGGGACTCGGGAGGCTGGTGGCACGCTGATGGACACAGCACCGTGCAACTCCACACTGCACGTTCACGTGGGAGAGCGCTCAACAATAACGCATATACTGATGGGTTTTCTCCAAACGGCGGCAGACAGGTCATTTTTTCCTGGATTTTGTACAATCAAATCAGATTATGTTTTTGTAATAATCAAATAAAAATATTATTTAAGTAATAAAGAAAAAAGTAAAAGGTGATTACCAAGTAGAAACAAGATATATAAATATTTTTAAATGACCAAAATGTATTTCAAGTCAAACTCTAAGCAACATTACCGTTTAAACAAATCTGTTCTCCAAACAATACTAAGTGGTGAGAATGGGCCTGTGCCGGGAGCCAGTGTGAGGAATCCCGCCCGTGACAAGGTCATGAGGAAGGAAGCTGACATACGCAAGGCGTGCTCAGACTTCAGGGGCCCCTCTGGAAACTCCTAAGCATGTACCCTAACAAAAAATCTGCCGACTTTTATGCTCTGTTTTTCCACTTTTCTGATATTCTCTGGGAAAAAGTCAATTCAGGACTTAAGTCTTCTGCATTTGAAAGGGATGTTCCAATTAAACCTCTGATAGCTCTCTGGCTTGTCTGACTGGTTCCTCTAGACCTCTTACAGCTTGTGAATTGCTTACAGCCCCCCAACCGTGAGAGGCCAAAGCTTAAAGCATCTTAAGATACAGAGCCTTTTCTAAAGAGTTAAAAATTATATTGGTGGTGGGTTTTCACTGTTGACTCAATGATTGCCGCCAGACCTCCATATTCTTTATCTTTTAGGCACCTGGGAAGATGTTAATCAATGTAAACGGGATATGGAAAAGGATGTATAGTAGTTTTAATGTAGCAACACTAGACTTTTGAGTTAATTACTTCTTTTGTTATATATCACTGCACTCCTCTTGTGTCCTTGATATGTAGGAATGTAACTTTATTTAGTGCTTTCTGAGAGTGGCACCAGACCTTGGGAAGATCAACACAAATAAGTCTTCTGGTTGACAAACCCTTATCAGAAAAAAGGCTGTAAAATGTTGATTGGCCCTTTTGGCTGGAAGATGATGTAATTTACCTAAGACTTGTGTATGCAATTAGGTATGCAGAGAGAAAAGCCTGGTTTTGATAAGAGTCTGAACTGCTAACGCTGTATAACTTTGTTACCCATTGATCTCTGATGGTATATAAGGCCCTCTAAACAATAAGAGCTTGAGCCAGTCCCTGGACTGGTTTCCACCGTGTCTCTTTACTTTAATTTCGGGCTGAATCTCCATCTGGGGCGCGGAGGCTCTCCAAGTCTACTTACTTGCCCTGGCTATTAAGACCTGCGCGAAAGGGAGCCTAAGGTGAGGCACCCTTAGATATTCAAGCGGGCGCCGGCGGCCCAACGTAGATGGTGCAAATTCCTTGTCCGGAATTTTATTAGTCTTCCGCGTAATCCAAGCCATTCAGCCCTCTCTTTTTCTACTTAATCTTCCTACTACACTGTTATTTCCTAATCTAATCTTTACTAATAAATAAATAAGTCTCTCTCACGCCGACGCCGTCCACGCTTCGAATTCCCTGGATCCACCGGGGCTGGACCCCGGCAGGCCTGGGAAAAGGCTGACGGTCACAGCGCTTGGTCTGATGTCTGAGGTGCAACCTCGGAGCGGCAGTTTCAGGCTAGTGGCGTCTCTCTCTGCACGTGAACTGGGAGCATCATGGCTGTCTGGGAAAAACGGGACTCAAAGATGCTTAAAACAATAAAGATGGTTATCAAATTCCCAGTAAACAAAATGGCTCCTGTTTTCAAACAGGATGTAAACAAACATGGTAAATGTGAATGAAAAAGAAATTTCACTTAGAAATTTAGGACTGAAACTCAGAACTTAAGGTACTTAGTAAATCCTATCATTTCAGTGCTGGAATTTCCTTTAGAGATAACTCATTTCAACCCTTTGTTTTATAAATAAAGGTTGATATGGCTAGGTGGCTAGCCAGGAGCAGAACGTATACAAGCAGACACTTCTGTTCCTCTGCCACTGAAGCGGTGCTGTGTCCCAGCACTGAGACGCACAGCACCTGTGGATACCAGGGTGAAGAGGCAGCCCACAGAATGGGAGAGGGTGCTTGCTGGCCATGTGTCTGGTAAGGGGTGATGCAAGAGCACACAGAGAACTCTCAGAACTCAACAGCAAGGAGAAGAAACAAAAACTCAACTTGATTAAAAAATGTAGGAAGGACTTGGACATTTCTCCTAGGAAGATATAGAAATGGCTAACAAGTACATGAAAAGATATTCAACATCACTAAACACTAGGGAAATGCAAGTTGAAACAATGAGATACCATCTCAAAGCTATCAGGATGGCTACTATCCAAAAATCAGATAATAACAACTGTTGCTGCGGATAGAAAAATTGGAACCCTGGTACACTGTTAGTAGGAATATAAGGAAAAGAGTATGCTCAGTTCAGTTCAGTTGCTCAGTCATGCCCAGCTCTTCGCGACCCCATGAATCGCAGCACGCCAGGCCTCCCTGTCCATCACCAACTCCCAGAGTTTACCCAAACTCATGTCCATTGAGTCGGTGATGCCATCCAACCATCTCATCCTCTGTCACCCACTTCTCCTCCTGCCCCCAATCCCTCCCAGCATCAGGATCTTTTCAAATGAGTCAGCTCTTCGCATCAGGTGGCCAAAGTATTGGAGTTTCAGCTTCAACATCAGTCCTTCCAATGAACATACAGGACTGATCTCCTTTAGGATGGACTTGTTGGGTCTCCTTGCAGTCCAAGGGACTCTCAAGAGTCTTCTCCAACACCACAGTTCAAAAGCATCAATTCTCTCAGCTTTCTTTATAGTCCAACTCTCATACCCATACATGACTATTGGAAAAACCATAGCCTTGACTAGACAGACATTTGTTGGCAAACTAATGTCTCTGCTTTTGAATACGCTGTCTAGGTTGGTCATAACTTTCCTTCCAAGGAGTAAGTGTCTTTTAATTTCATAGCTGCAATCACCATCTGCAGTGATTTGGAGCCCCCCCAAATAAAGTCAGCCACTGTTTCCACATCTATTTGCCATGAAGTGATGGGACCAGATGCTATGATCTTCGTTTTCTGAATGTTGAGCTTTATGCCAACTTTTTCACTCTCCTCTTTCACTTTCATCAAGAGGCTCTTTAGCTCCTCTTCACTTTCTGCCGTAAGGGTGGTGTCATCTGCGTATCTGAAGTTATTGATATTTCTCCCGGCAATCTTGGTTCCAGCTTGTGAGTCATCCAGCCTGGTGTTTTGCATGATATACTCTGCATATAAGTTAAATAAGCAGAGTGGCAATATAAAGCCTTGACATACTCCTTTCCCAATTTGGAACCAGTCTGTTGTTCCATGTCCAGTTCTAACGGTTGCTACTTGACCTGCATACAGATTCCTCAGGAGGCAGGTAAGGTGGTCTGGTATTCCCATTTCTCTCAGAATTTTCCAAAGTTTGTTGTGATCCACAAAGTCAAAGGCTTTGGCGTAGTCAATAAAGCTGAAATAGATGTTGTTTTCTGGAATTCTCTTGCTTTTTCAATGATCCAAGAGATACTGTCAATTTGATCTCTGGTTCCTCTGGCTTTTTTAAATCCAGCTTGAACTTCTGGAAGTTCACGGTTCACGTATTGCTGAAGCCTGGCTTGGAGAATTTTGAGCATTACTTTACTAGCATGTGAGATGAGTGCAATTGTGCAGTAGTTTGAGCATTCTTTGGCATTGCCTTTCTTTGGGATTAGAATGAAAACTGACCTTTTCCAGTCCTGTGGCCACTGCTGAGTTTTCCAAATTTGCTGGCATACTGAGTACAGGACTTTCACAGCATTGTGTTTTAGGATCTGAAATAGCTCACCTGGAATTCCATCACCTCCACTAGCTTTGTTCATAGTGATGCTTTCTAAGGCCCACTTGACTTCACATTCCAGGATNGAAAACTGACCTTTTCCAGTCCTGTGGCCACTGCTGAGTTTTCCAAATTTGCTGGCATACTGAGTACAGGACTTTCACAGCATTGTGTTTTAGGATCTGAAATAGCTCACCTGGAATTCCATCACCTCCACTAGCTTTGTTCATAGTGATGCTTCCTAAGGCCCACTTGACTTCACATTCCAGGATTTCTGGCTCTAGGTGAATGATCACATCATCGTGATTATCTCGGTTGTGAAGATTTTTTCTGTACAGTTCTTCTGTGTATTCTTGCCACCTCTTCTTAATTATCTTCTGCTTCTGTTAGGTGTGTACCATTTCTGTCCTTTATTGAGCCCATCTTTGTATGAAATGTTCCCTCGGTATCTCTAATTTTCTTGAAGAGATCTCTAGTCTTTCCCATTTTATTGTTTTGCTCTATTTCTTTGCACTGATCACTGAGAAAGACTTCTTATCTCTCCTTGCTATTTTTTGGAACTCTGCATTCTTTGCTTTCTTCTTTGCCTTTAGCTCATGTTCTTTTCTCACCTATTTGTAAGACCTCCTTGGACAACCATTTTGCCTTTTTGCATTTTCTTTTGTTGGGGATGGTCTTGATTCCTGTCTCCTGCACAGTGTCAGGAACCTCTGCCATGGTTCATCAGGCACGCTATCATATCTAGTCCCTTAAATCTATTTCTCACTTCCACTGTATAATCATAAAGGATTTGATTTAGGTCATACCTTAAGGTCTAGTGGTTTTCCCCACTTTCTTCAACTTAAGTCTGAATTTGGCAATAAGGAGTTCATGATCTGAGCCACAGTCAGCTCCCAGGCTTGTTTTTGCTGACTGTATAGAGCTTCTCCATCTTTGGCTGCAAAGAATATAATCAATTTGATTTCGGTGTTGACCATCTGGTGATGTCCATGTGTAGACTCTTCTCTTGTGTTGTTGGAAGAGGGTGTTTGCTATGACCAGTGGGTTCTCTTGGCAAAATTCTATTAGTCTTTGCCCTGCTTCATTCTGTACTCCAAGGCCAAATTTGCCTGTTACTCCAGGTGTTTCTTGACTTCCTACTTTTGCATTCCAGTCCCCTGTGATGAAAAGGACATCTTTTTGGGGTGTTAGTTCTAGAAGGTCTTGTAGGTCTTCATAGAACTGTTCAACTTTAGCTTCTTCAGCGTTATTGGTTGGGGTATAGACTTGGATTACCGTGATATTGAATGGTTTGTCTTGGAAACGAACAGAGATCATTCGGTCGTTTTTGAGATTGCATCCAAGCACTGCATTTCGGACTCTTTTGTTGACGATGATGGCTACTCCATTTCTTCTGAGGGATTCCTGCCCACAGTAGTAGATATAATGGTCATCTGAGTTAAATTCACCCATTCCAGTCCATTTTAGTTCACTGATTCCTAAAATATTGATGCTCCCTCTTGTCATCTCCTGTTTGACCACTTCCAATTTGCCTTGATTCATGGACCTAACTTTCCAGGTTCCCATGCAATATTGCTCTTTACAGCATCGGGCCTTGCTTCTATCACCAGTATGAATGTTACTCAAAAAGTAAAAATGGAATTACAGAATGATCCAGAATGATCCCACTTCTGAGTATATACCTACCCCAAATAGTTGAAAGCAGAGTTTCAAAAAAAAAAAAAAAATCTGTACACTCATGTACACTGGAGCATTA
The DNA here is from genome assembly GCA_006408615.1 of Connochaetes taurinus. NCBI lineage: Eukaryota > Metazoa > Chordata > Mammalia > Artiodactyla > Bovidae > Connochaetes > Connochaetes taurinus. The sequence goes on from SJXO01000953.1 coordinate 329,992, forward strand.
TTCATAATAGCTAAAGCATAAAAACAACCCAGGTGTCCACCGACACATGGATGGGTAAGCAAAACATGCTGTACACATAATGGAATATTATTCAGCCTTAAAAAGGAAGAAAATTCTGACACACGCTACAACATGGGCAAAACTTGAGCATATTATGCTCAGTGAAATAAGTCACAAAAATACAAATACTGAATCGTATTTGCACAGAGTAGCATTTACATGAGGTGCTTAGAAGGGTCAGAATCATTAAGACATAAAGACGAATGGTAGTTGAGAGAAAGTTACTACTGTTTAATGGGTACAGAGTTTTAAACTTGCAGGATAAGAGTGATGCAGGCAGACGCGCTATATCATGAAAGAATTTAATGTCACTGAATGAGACACTTAATAATGATGCAGGCGGTAAACTGTACGTTGGGCCTATTTTACCAAAAGAAAGAAGGAAATACGTGCTCCTTACAAAGTTAAAAGTCACCTGCCGTAAAACAAGCCAGGAGAGGCAGGAGCCAGGTGCCTGCCAGCCAGGCTCTCTGGTCACGCTGCCTCAGCTGCTCCCCAACAGGGACCATCCCAACCTGCCGCCGCAGCAGCCCAGGAACAGCCGCGGGCAGGTCACCTGGAGAAGGGAGGGAGACGCTCAGGTTTCCACGCAGACAGCTTCTCTTCCAAGCTGCCGCGTGCCTTTCAGCAATTCCCTCAAATTGACCAAGTGCATACTGAATCTACATTCACTTCACTGATCCATATGTGAAAGTGTTCCATATATCCTTTCGAAGTCAGGTGTGGGCAGGTTAAAATAATTGACTCCAATCACGTGCTTGCCATGGGTGGGACACAGGGGATACGGATTATAGATACTTGATAATTAGAACAGGCAGAGCTCACAAAATGAAGAGAAAGAAGTTTCCCCTTATCCCATTGCCTCTCATAATTTTTATTGAGGAAGTAAAAGAAGATCTTAAGTTTCTCATCTGATTTTAGCCTTCTGGCTCTGATAAGGCAGAAGTTACCCATTGTCCCGTCATGACCAGTAAATTTCTTTGCAGATGGGATTTCGACACAGCCTCTCTATGCCTCGGTTCTCTCATCTGAGAAATGGCCGATAATTCTAGCACCGACCTCAGAGCGTCTCTTGAGGATTACAGGCGCTAATATGAGCCAAATGGCCACAAAGCAGAGCACACGCTTGGAGGGCACATCCCCATCACCCACCAGGAGAACATGCTCACACCAGGGCGTATCTGAAGCTGGCTTTATCTACAGAAAATCTCATTTTTCTGATTTGGTGTTCTGTCAATCTTAGACTCACTCTTTTCAGCATTTAATAGGCATGAAAGTCACCTGGAGAAGTCTCCTTAGCAGGTCTGACTGGGGCCCGAGCCTCAGTACTTGTGACAAGCTTCCGGGGTGACTACACAGCTGGGCTGGGACCATACTCCGAATGGCGGGGATTTAGGTGTACTCCTGAACACAGCTTCCAGCGCCTCTGGGAAGGTCGTGAAGCACTTCACTATGTCCTTGCTCTATGTTTCAACAGATGGCTGCATGGTTAGATGCCCACCTGGTCAAAGTCCAAGGGACTCTCCTCAGCGTGCGCTGGATGGGGGGAGCACGGTGACGGCCTCCCAGGACAGCTTCCCAGCTCCCTCAGCCAGCTCGTCCAGAGCAGCCTCACTGTCCTGTTCAGAGTTAATCCTTACACTGTTAGGGACCAATTCGTTCTACTGTACACACAAACACCTATTTTAAAGCCAAATGTGAGATAATTTTGTTGGGTTATGCATGTTCTCCCCTTTAACTCTTGATAGACGGAGGCTATGTATGAGTATCAGAGAATAAAGGATGCTGTTCAAACACAAATGTAATAAAAAGAAAATGGTACTCTGTGTTCATAATCTATGGTGTTTAAATAGATTTGTTTAAATTCATCCCAGAGTTTCTGAAGATATTTTAATAATCATAAGTAATGTGACTGAATTATTAAATGATATGATTATTAATAATATGATTAAGTAATATTAAATTATTCAATACACTGAGCTTTCAGAAATATGCTTTTTTGCCTATTACCATTTCAACATCGTGAGCTACTTTAGTCTAACTCTGCCCTTCTGGAGGTTGATTACAAAAAACAATAGTGTAAACAGAAAAAATAAGGATGATGACAGAAAACTGGATCATGTATCATAAATTCTAAAGTAGACTGAAAAAACTTACATTCCTGAAACAAAAATATTAGACATTAAAATAAAATCTTTAACTAGGGCAACCTCACATAGATGAAAACACAAGAATAAAACCATACTTGCATAGTTACAAACCTTAGTATTTTCAAAAATCCTGTTACTGCTCTTTTAAATAAATAATCGTATGTGTATGGTGGGTCTTAGGAATTTCCTAGCCTTTAAAAATTCAAAAGGTAGAAAAAATGTTAGGCACAGTTGTTAAGGCAACTGCCTGTTTTCTGAACATTTAAACTGGGGAGAAAGATCTCTCCTAAAAGGGAGTGTATTTGGCAGGCTAATTAAAGGGCATTTGTGGGGACATGTCCCCATCTTTTGGCCTTTGAGGCCATCACCTTCATGCTGTGTCTTTATAATTAGGAATCTGACCAATCTTTTGTAAACCAGAATGGTTGTCTCCTCCACCATGCCAATCAGCACAGCTGTTAGTTCATTTATTGAGGGTTTTCCCCTCTTCTCTTAAACGTGATCAAACCAACTGATGCAAGCACGCAGCCAGCACCGGACCTCCAGTGGGGCTTCTCAGAGCTGCTGGCCGGTATCACCACCTGCGTGCCTCCCCTGCTGTGCGGAAGGAGGCGTCCGCACAATGACTGAGCCAGACTGGAGGGCCACGGCCAAGCCTGCTTCTCTACAGCGAAGCTAACTGACCCGTGTGAGGATGCAATGTGCACCGTTCTCTGGGCTCACTGATCCCATATGTTCCATTAGGGACAAAAAGTGTGTCCCACGGAAATACCAGCTGAGGATCAAGCATGCTTAAATACTTGAAGTCACAACTGGTAAAAGGAAAGCAAGTGTTGGAATGGCTTTGATGAACACAAACATTACCAATTCTGAGACTTCTGGAATAAAAAAAAAAAAAGATGGACTAATTGTCTAAATTACTGATTTATTCACACACCTATCACACTTTAAAATATTCTGTCCATAAAGCTAACTTGTAAAACTCCCATTTCTCACTGTGTACCAACAGCTCTTGATAGTTTCCAGATTTCAGGTTGGTGAATGCCACTGGGCAAGAGGTGACTTTTTTCCTTCCTAAAGATTTTTTCTTTTTTTGAAGTGGACCATCTCTAAAGTTTTTATTGGTTACAACATCATTTCTGTTTTATGTTTTGGTATTTCGGCCACGAGGCGTGTGGGATCTCAGCTCCTCGAGCTGGAACTGAACCTGTGCCCCTGCATGGGAAGGTTTAGTCTGAACCACTGGGCCACCAGGGAAGTCCCAGTGAGGTGACTTTTCAGGCTTCAGCAAAGGCCCAAAGGAAGTCTAAAGCATCTGAATCCCTGCACTGTACAAAAAGCCCTCAACAGCCTTCACTCATTCCTAGACACTTACCAAGTGCCAGACACAGTATCTGTTACAGTGTTACCGTTACAGACATAATTAACGCTAAGGCTGAGTCTTACATTATTAACTAAATACAAGCAGCTCTCCAACAGCGAAAGCAAAGGAAGCATCTGCAGATAACCCTGGACACACCTGTCTTCCGAGGTTAGGGGATGACTCTGGACTCTTGAGCTTCAGTAGGCCCACAGCGGCCTCCTGGAAGTGCCTGAAGCTTCGGGAGGGCGGTGGAAAGGCTCTGTGAGACAGAGGTGCTTGGGCAGAGACCGGCGGGAACTCCAGGACACCTGTGCGCGTGTGAATCATTCCGGTCAGAAGAGAAGGTGCAATAGAGCAGCCCAGGATGGGTGCGCGTCCCTTGAAGGCCGAGGCTCGGAGTGGAGCTTGCGCCAAGGCTGTGCAGGGTGAGGGTGTGAGGGTCCTGCAGGCCACGTCTCCAGAGGGATCCCGGGGAAGGAGCGCCCCAGAACTCTGCCAAGGGTCCTGCAGGCACACTCCCAGATGGATCCCAGGCAAGGAGCGCCCCAGAACTCTGATGAGGGTCCCGCAGGGCACACTCCCAGACGGATCTCAGGGAAGGAGCCCCCCAGAACTCTGAGCGGGATGCAGACGCGGCGTCAACACTTGGTGAGAAACCTGGGGTTAGACACTTGGGGTGGTGGCTACAAAAGAGTGGATACGTGTGTGTAACCGGGTCACTCTGCTGCACACCTAAAACACAACCTTGTATATCAACCGTACCCCAATAAACTGAAAAAAATGGACTTACTCTAAAAGTTCTCATCAGCAGTATACTGTTACTGAGCAGAGCACTGAGGACAAAAAATTCATACGGGAAGTGTTACCTTTTCGTATTTTCCTTTCCTCAACCCAACCCAATTCAGAAGCTGCCCAGCACACCCAGAGTAGAGACAGTGCTGTTAAGATGTTTGTACTGAAGATGTGAGTTTGCTCCAGTGGGACTGGTGGATGAGGGCACATGGGCAGAGCGTGAATCCCAGGTTTGCTCGTGCAGAGCTGCACCCACGAGAAACACAGGGTGAACACAGAGAACAGAGCGAAGCTGGACCCAGACGCCCAGGAAGACGGTGTACACATGCACAAAGCTGGACTCAGACACCCAGGAAGACAGGGTGTACACATGTGCAAAGATGGACCCACACACCCAGGAAGACAGAGAGTTTACACATGCACAAAGCTGGACCCAGACACCCAGGAAGACAGGGTGTACACATGCACGAAGCTGGACCCACACACCCAGGAAGACAGGGTGTACACATGCACGAAGCTGGACCCACACACCCAGGAAGACAGGGTGTACACATGCACGAAGCTGGACCCACACACCCAGGAAGACAGGGTGTACACATGCACGAAGCTGGACCCACACACCCAGGAAGACAGGGTGTACACATGCACGAAGCTGGACCCACACACCCAGGAAGACAGGGTGTACACATGCACGAAGCTGGACCCACACACCCAGGAAGACAGGGTGTACACATGCACGAAGCTGGACCCACACACCCAGGAAGACAGGGTGTACACATGCACGAAGCTGGACCCACACACCCAGGAAGACAGGGTGTACACATGCACGAAGCTGGACCCACACACCCAGGAAGACAGGGTGTACACATGCACGAAGCTGGACCCACACACCCAGGAAGACAGGGTGTACACATGCACGAAGCTGGACCCACACACCCAGGAAGACAGGGTGTACACATGCACGAAGCTGGACCCACACACCCAGGAAGACAGGGTGTACACATGCACGAAGCTGGACCCACACACCCAGGAAGACAGGGTGTACACATGCACGAAGCTGGACCCACACACCCAGGAAGACAGGGTGTACACATGCACGAAGCTGGACCCACACACCCAGGAAGACAGGGTGTACACATGCACAAAGCTGGACCCACACACCCAGGAAGACAGGGTGTACACATGCACGAAGCTGGACCCACACACCCAGGAAGACAGGGTGTACGCATGCACGAAGCTGGACCCACACACCCAGGAAGACAGGGTGTACACATGCACAAAGCTGGACTCAGACACCCAGGAAGACAGGGTGTACACATGCACGAAGCTGGACCCACACACCCAGGAAGACAGGGTGTACACATGCACGAAGCTGGGCCCAGACACCCAGGAAGACAGGGTGTACACATGCATGAAGCTGGACCCAGATACCCAGGAAGACAGGGAGTACGCATGTGCAAAGCTGGACCCAGACACCCAGGAAGACAGGGGTGTACACATGCACACACTTCACATGTCCGTCAGCAACCCGGGTTCACAGCCTGTGTGATGAGCAGCACATGTAACCCTAACCTGTCAGGTTCCAGATAATTCTCCTTCCATTCCTTCATCATAACTCACGAGCTGTGACCTCTCCTGCATTCACTTCCCAGCCAAGCTGCAGGTGTCGTTCAAGGTGAAGGGTCCTATTTATTGTACTGTTTGTTTCATAATCATTTTAACATGTGTCAGATTAACTAGGTCCCCGCTGCAGGGGTCACTGATGACCTTTCTGAATGCTGCTCCCCAAGCCCGTTTTCCCCATGGGTCCAAGGGGTTGCAATGATTCTGCACGGCGTGGTGTTTCGGGGTAACACACAAACTGCCTCTGACAAAAGGGTCACGAACATTCCTGTTCCTTTGAAGAGGAAAACACTCATGACGATCAAATTGATTTATGCTGTCACAGAAGCAACCGCCTGCAGAACAGCTCTGGTTTGGAGATCAGGGCGCCGATGGCAGCCTGAATGGACTCTGGCTCCTGGGTGGGGGTGGGCGCTGGTGCTCCCCCCTTCACTGCTGGCCTTTCCCACGGGGGCTGTGCAGCCAGAAGCCTCCCGGAAGGGGAGGCCAACCTGAGCCAGGGCCGCGAAGACATGGCCTCTCTCCTCTCCCTGCTTCTGCATGGAGGATGGGCCTGCTCTGAGCAAGGGAGCACAAAGGGTGGCGGGAACCCGGGCCTGGGAAGGCGTCGATGAGTTTCGACATCTGCCCCAAACCTCGCCTGCATATCTGAACAACCCCGGAAGCTCTGAACAATTACCAGGATCCAAGCCCCACAGGAGATTCTGATTCAGTACTTCCGATCCTGGTGCTTTTTAAGCTCTCCAGGTAATTCCAAGTGTAGCCAAGGAATGAGAAGTTCTTCGGACTTATTTGAGCTAATAACCTGTTTCTATTTGGATCAGTTTGAGTCAGGATTTCCATTATATTCAACTGAAAGCATCCTAAATAATGACACCTTCACTGGAATGAAATGCAAAGCCCTGCCCTGAAACAGTCTTTACATTTATCAGTCCATCTCAGAAATTTAAATCTCAGTTCCTAGCAAGAATTAGGCTTGCTCATTTATTTGGGGGAAAAGAAAAAGAAAGAATCTTGTACTGACCCAACCTTCCACCCTAATTTGGAGGCGTTCATCAAGGATATCAAAAAAGGAGTTCAGTCATAATAGAGCCTACAGATGGGTGACTCTGATTACAGATACTGAGAGAAACTCAACATCCATTCATCCTGGGCGGCAAAGAGCTATTAACAGTCTAGCTGGATGATGCTGAAGGTTGCTGACTAGAGATGAATCTGAGAGTCTATAAGTGTCAGCATTATCATCTAGTGGCTCCTTGCTGGTTTCTTTCTTTTTTCTTCAACTTCATTTTCCAAAGTATTGCTCTTAATGTTTCACAGAGTATGTATCTTTACATGATGGATGGGTAAGATGCATGTGGAGTATGCAGACATGGTCCAGCCCCAGAGACTGTCCAGTCTAGACTGAGCGTCTCCTGAGGGGAAGCGATGTCACAGTTCACTCTGGACTGACTGGGGCACGACTGCGTGCTGGGACCTCGGCCAGGTTCTGGACTGTGTGGTGGTGGGTGTGTGTGTGGGATGCAGGGCAGGTTAATGGTATCGGTTACCAGCTCTTTCCACTGCCTTGCTAGTGGAATCCTTGAGGTACGTGAGGGCACCCGTGAAGGAACCCAGGCATGCACTGCAAGCTTTCACGGCCTTGTTGGCAATTCTGTCCTCGCTGTGGATGGCTTCCAAGAGGGTCTCCCGGAGGGGAGGCCTGACAGAGGGGCCACCTGTCAGCCATCCTAAGCGCCAGTCTGAGAGCCTGCCCTGTTGCAGCGAAAAGGTATTGTCAGAATGGGTTTATTCAGTAAGAGAACCTCAAGCTCACCTCCTGTCACGAGCACACCAAAATGACAGCTAACTGCTGAGCTATCGTCCATAAAAAGACTGGAACCTACCAAAAAGATACTCTACATCCAAAGACATGAAGAAGAAACCACGAGATGGTAGGAGGGGGCACTCGAGGCCCGGGCAAAGCCCGCGTCAGACGGGCAAAGCCCGCGTCAGCCGGGCGGGCGGCCCAGACCGGGCAGGAGGTGAGACTGCAGCAGCTCTCCCCCAGGAGCGCGTGCGTGGAGTCCCAGGCCGGGCCCCAGCCTGCGGACAAGCGTCCAGAGGAGGTGCCCCCAGAGCCCTTGGCTCTGCAGAGCAGAGGCTTAATGCAAGAGCTCCGTAGGGCTGGGGAAGCAGACTCCGCTCTTGGAGGGTGCGCACGGAGATCCCAGACCCGAGCAGCGACCTCATAAGGGCCTGCGGCAGACCTGGCTGCTCGTCTTGTGGGGTTGCTGGGGGAGGGGGCGGGGGCTGGCAGCAGCTGTGACTTCACTGGGGACAGACAAGCCGGGGGCAGATGCACTGGGGAGTATTCACTCTCATGGACTCCTGTTGGAGGCTGACGTCTCGCTCAGGTGACTAGCACCAAGGGCTGGCCTTGGCCTGCAGCCTGTGGGCTCCAGGGCTGGGAGCCCTCAGGCCAAATGACCACCAGGGCAGGGACATGGCCCTGCCCTTCAGCAGACAGGCTGCCTGCCTAAGTCTCCCCTAAACACAGCGGGCCTTGCCCACCAGAAGGCCGGGACCCGGCTCCACCCATCGTGGGCAGCCACTGGTCCCTCCCCAGGAAGCCTGCAGGAATCTCTAGACCAGCCTCGCCTACCAGGGGGCAGACTCCAGGAGAAAGGGAACCACGGCCCCGCAGCGCACAGACCCAGTCCACCAGCCCAGGCCAGACACTGCCCCGCGACCAGCCGGCCCTGGGCCTCAGCAGATGAACGGAGGGAGCGCGGCTGGGACACAGGGCATCCCCGACAGATGGCCACTCCCCCGGGTCAGGGGAGTTAACTGCCGCCTGCAGGCATAACGATGCCAGTGTAAACTGGCACAGAATCACACAAAGGGAAACTGACACAAAATGAGGTGTGGAAGAAATGTGTTCTAGATGAAGGAGCAAGACACAGCAAGTCTTAGAGCAGAGCAGTAGGAACGTTAACGGTGAACACAGTTGGGAAATACGCCCAAGGAAGCCGGGACTCAGTCTAGTCCAGGAACAAACAGTAGGGGCGAGGGAAGAGCACCCCTTCCGTAACTAGTCTTCCAACTGAAATATGTTTTTTCATTCTTTTCTCTCCGTTTCCAACGGAGCCCATAACTTTTTAGAATTTAATAGAAAGCTAGTTTGTTCATGGCTTATTATCATCATGCTTTCAGATACTGCTCTTCAAGTCTCTACCAACTGACCTAAGTAACTTTGGAAAATGCTATTTGACTAGAAATGATAAGGCTATAGACAGAACTGTATTAAGTTGGTGACAATTCCCAGGGAAAAGAGGGCTGGGTTTGCTGTCATCTTAAAAAAACAGCAAGTGTGGGAACTCAGTTATATTATCTTCTGGTGATGCATGTGGCCGAGGCTTTTTAAATCCTTCAGCCACACTGCAAGGTCCTGACTGAGAATGGTCTTGGTGGTTGCTCTTTTTCACATATTTAAAGTTTGCTCATGACCAATTGTACTTCACAAGCAAACACCTCAGATGAAGGTCAAGTGTATATGAGCAAATTTTATTGATCTAGTCAAAGTTATGACAAAGTAATCAGATGCATTTGTAATGACAGACATGCTTATGAAGAGGCTTAATAAAGCATGAACAGTGAACCCTCTGTGTAAGATTATATTATTATTTTTATGGTCAAATGAGTTTTTGTTTTTCTTCCCTCATCTTATTAGTTACTTATTAGTTATTACTTATTAGTTACTTATTAGTGTCAATGGTAGCAAGTTTTCCTGATCCCATCTGTATTTTTTTTATCATCACTGCCACAGAATGGAAAGATGCTGAGTTTTCCAACATTGATAACCTTCTCTTGAGGGCCTTTACTAACCCACGCTGTGAGTGGCGCTGTGCCGAGCTGCTCAGTCGTGTCTGACTCTGTGCAACCCCGTGGACTACAGCCTCCAGGCTCCTCTGTCCACGGGAGTCTCCAGGCAGGAATACTGGAGTGGGTTGCCATGCCCCCCTCCAGGGGATCTTCCCAACCCAGGGTTCGAACCCAGGTCTCCCTCATTGCAGACGGATTCTTTACCATCTGAGCGACCAGGGAAGCCCAAGAATACAGGAGTGGGTAATCTATTCTTCCTCCAAGGCATCTTCTTGACCCAGGAATTGAACCGGGGTCTCCTGCACTTCAGGCAGACTCTACCAGCTGAGCTACCAGGGACACCGTTTCTAACCTAAAACATGATTTAAACTAAACTAGGAAGAAAGTCACCTCCTTTGGGTACAGGACCTGGGGAGGAGATACTCCCTCTGGGCAGAGAAACGAACCGCCCCCAACTCAGGCTGCTGCTGGGTGGGTGAGCTGCCGCCCGCCCTCAGCAGGGCTCCAGAAGCGGCACCTGGGCTGCATGGGTGACACCCGTCTCTGCTCCTCCCTCCCCTGCGAGAGGCACGGGCTCCCTGGTGCCCACCCCAGTCACGAATGCCTGACACATGGGCATCTGGGAGCAGAAGACTCGGGGGGAGACAGCAGGGCTCAAGAAGAGGCGTCCAGCCTCTGACCGAGCCTCTGGGCACAACAGCTCTGACGTGGTGGTGCTGCTCACATGGCTCAGGCGTGTCCAACGCTCTGCGTCCCCATGGACGGCAGCACGCCAGGCCTCCCTGTCCATCACCAACTCCCGGAGTTTACTCAAACTCATGTCCATCGAGTCGGTGATGCCATCCAACCATCTCATCCTCTGTCGTCCCCTCTCCTCCTGCCCCCAATCTTTCCCAGCATCAGGGTCTTTTCCAATGAGTCAGCTCTTTGCTGACTCATGAGGAATAACCAAAAAGGTGTGACTTGCCCTTAAGGTTTCACGGCAAGGGGAAGGCCACCTGACTGATCCCCACTTTGTTCAGCAGGCCTAGAATTCCTGTGACGGGAGCACAGCCATCCCTACTCCTCCTGCCCCCAATCTTTCCCAGCATCAGGGTCTTTTCCAATGAGTCAGCTCTTTGCTGACTCATGAGGAATAACCAAAAAGGTGTGACTTGCCCTTAAGGTTTCACGGCAAGGGGAAGGCCACCTGACTGATCCCCACTTTGTTCAGCAGGCCTAGAATTCCTGTGACGGGAGCACAGCCATCCCTGCTGGAGGTAGAGCCCAGTGGGTGACAAGTGCAGCTTCCTGGAAAAGGTAAACCGTGGTGTCTCCAGTGAAAGATGAGATGCTAGAGCAGGAGACTCGGGCTGGGGGGTCAGGGTGGAGCAAGGGCCGCCCAGGAGCCCTCAGTTCAGCTCTGGCCCGGGACCGCAAGAAGCCCTTACTTTCCTCCACGCCACGCACAGGTGGACTGCAGGGCAGTTCCTGTACCCAAGGCAATGTGGCATTAAAGGATGAAATCAATGCCACGTTTCAAGGAAGGTCATCACAAGGAAGCAAATGTTGTCAATGACACACTTAACAGGATAATTCAAACCCACAGGAATTTCTGGCCAGGGATTCTAAATATCTCTAACTGTTTCACTGGAGCTCTCCCCAAACCATCGTCTTTGCCTCCGGGGCAGTGATCAGCATCCTGGTCTTGATGGAGATTATGAGGCTGAAGACAAATGAAGGAGGAAGAAGGCCCAGCATGAGGAGATGAGTGTCTCATCTGTCCCCAAAGGGCGCCCTCTTTAAAGCCTTAAAAAGGGCATTAAGTCAAGGCTTAGCATTCCGCTCCCTGTGGTTCTGTTTTCAGAGGCTCCTCAGAGATTTTGGTTAAAAATAAATTTACTGATGCACAAAGAAGTGAAAAGTTGGTTATAAAACCTGTTTAACAAAAGTTAAACTTACACTGCCAGTGTCTAGACTGTCAACAACAGAGGGCTCCTCAGGACACTTCCTCCGAGGCCCACGCTTCTTTGCAGTGATCTTCCGTGGACTGGGTAAGGCAAAAAGATGGAAGACAGGGGAGGGGACACTCCTCCAAAGACACACGATCCATCTTCCCCGACCCTGAGCGGACACACTGGCGGAAGGCTTGCAACATGAGCACGCTTTATATAGCACCAAGTGACAAGCGAAATATGGATCCAGTACATGAGTTCGTTTTGGCTTTAAATTTAGATTCTATTCTGAGATTTAAAAGAAGCTAGAAAAACTGATGTTTAAGTTCATTTCAATAAACTACCTTAAATGGGAATATATTTTAAATAGGATTGTACTTTAATCCATTTATCATTGGTATTACTGATTAAATAATGAGAAATTATAATGACATATTAACTGAAAAAAACCTGATAATTAAATACACTCTAGATGCCAGTTTTCAATTCCATCCAGAAAGCCATAAAAAAATCCATGATGATCAGTACTGTCCACATAATGCACGTTCTTGGGAGGATAGATATATTATACTCACTGACTGAAGAGCAAATCAGGTAACTAGGAAAATTCTGACTACTGGGAGGGCCACTGCTCAATCTCTGTCTTCCAATTACCAGTCCAACTCAGGCTACCTAAAATCCCACAATTAAAACACCATGAGAAATGCTGGACTGGAAGAAACACAAGCTGGAATCAAGATTGCCGGGAGGAATATCAATAACCTCAGATATGCAGATGACACCACCCTTATGGCAGAAAGTGAAGAGGAACTAAAAAGCCTCTTGATGAAAGTGAAAGAGGAGAGTGAAAAAGTTGGCTTAAAGCTCAACATTCAGAAAACTAAGATCATGGTATCCGGTCCCATCACTTCATGGGAAATAGATGGGGAAACAGTGGTAACAGTGTCAGACTTTATTTTTGAGGGCTCCAAAATCACTGCAGATGGTGATTGCAGCCATGAAATTAAAAGATGCTTACTCCTTGGAAGAAAAGTTACGACCAACCTAGATAGCATATTCAAAAGCAGAGACATTACTTTGCTGACTAAGGTCCTTCTAGTCAAGGCTATGGTTTTTCCAGTAGTCATGTATGGATGTGAGAGTTGGACTGTGAAGAAGGCTGAGCGCTGAAGAACTGATGCTTTTGAACTGTGGTGTTGGAGAAGACTCTTGAGAGTCCCTTGGACTGCAGGGAGATCCAACCAGTCTGTCCTAAAGGAGATCAGCCCTGGGATTTCTTTGGAAGGAATGATGTTAAAGCTGAAACTCCAGTACTTTGGCCACCTCATGCGAAGAGTTGACTCATTGGAAAAGACTCTGATGCTGGGAGGGATTGGGGGCAGGAGAAGGGGACAACCAAGGATGAGATGGCTGGATGGCATCACGGACTCGATGGACGTGAGTCTGAGTGAACTCCGGGAGCTGGTGATGGACAGGGAGGCCTGGCGGGCTGTGGTTCACGGGGTCACGAAGAGTCGGACACGACTGAGCGCCTGAGCTGAACTGAGAACAGCACTGAGACGACAACTGGCAGTGCTTTAGGGAAGGCGCTGAGAACCCGCTCTGGCAATTAACACTTCAGGGACAGTGGATTCATCAAAAGTGTCTGGACCCCCTCTCCACCACCTCCACACTGTCAGGGGCTTCTATAACCCTTTCCCCGTGCTGACTGGGTCAGGAATGGGTTAAGGAGTGGCGGCACATAGACACAGTGGAGTGTGACTGAGCTGTTGAAGAGGATGCAACAGTGCCGCTTGCAGCAACGTGGGAGGGCCTGGAGTGAGTCAGGCACACAGAGAAGGAGGCGTGTCATGTGACATCCCCTACACGTGGACTCTAAAAGGAAACGATACAAACGAACTTACTCGGAAAACAGACCTGGACTCACAGACTGCGACAGCGACCTTGCGGCTGGGGGACAGGACAGTTAGGGAGTGTGGGAAGGGCGCGTGCGCACCGCTGCGTTCCCGATGGGTAGCACACGGAACCCCGCTCAGGGCGGCCTGGGGAGGAGTGGGCACATGTAGATGCATGGCTGACCCCATTCCCTGTTCACCTGAAATTATCACAAAACTGTTAATCAGCTATACCCCAATACAAAACAAAGTTTTAAAAAAACCAAAACCAGAGTGGGCCTGGGATTGAATTCTGGCCAGCCACTGAGGTGGGAGGGAGAGCCTGCTGGGGAACTTGCAAACAGACTTCTCCGGAGGACGATGCGTGAGTGAGGCTTAGGGATGCCAGGGTAGCTGGCAGGTTCGGTGGCAGCCTTCCTGAGAACAGTGACGGGGGCAGATGGGGGACCAGCCGATCCACCGAGGGGGCGGCGTGGGGAGCTGCAGACACCAGGACCATGCCTTCCAACACCAGACCTGCCTCTCTGGAGACTCTTGCTATCTGAGACAATGAGCAACAGATTTCTGCATCTGAGACAGCACTTCCTCTCCTGTTTACCAAAAGCCACTTGGCACAGTCCCAACCACCTTACACTGTCAGGAGGTGAGGAGGAGAGAGCAGCTCTGTGCATACCGCTGCCTGCCTGTCCATCGCGCCCCCACCCCTTTCTCTGCCCGGAAGTCACGGGGTCTGCACGTAGGGGAAGAAGAAATGGGCGGCTGCGGTTCAAGTCTAATCTCTCACGTGAAGCTGGTCTAGACCAACAAAGCCTGTGGTGGTCTGTCTTCTGAGCCCGTCTTCCATGCTGTCTTCACTGTTTCATGGCACTGATGCGCCTAAGGCCTCTCTCACTGATGAATCTTATTTTTACTTCCTGTAACTGTGATTTCTAACGTGTTCTCCCCTCCCCAGTTTCGCTCTAAGCGCCTTCAGTGAGACTGCTCTCTTATATCTGCCATATTAAATTTCAATTTCTAGAACACGACTGGGGTAGATCAGTGATGTTCAGGGTACCTGTACTTCCGGAAGTATGAGCCTGCTTTCAAATCTGTTTTCATTCATCTGACACTTTTTGTTATTTTGCTGTGATAAAGATGAGATCAATGGAAATTATAAAAATAAATTCTATTCATATGACAAAAGCATATGTTCAAACTACTGCAGGGCGATGATGGATGCGTGTGGGGGTCACAAAGACACAGGGTGGTGTCCCCAGGGGTGCGGTGAGCCTGCAGGCAGTGGATAGCTCATTACACACCCTGTTTTTATGCAGGACCTTTCAGCTCAGATAATTTTGATTTCCTGTGGTTTAGAGAGGACTCTGAACCATTTATCAGTTTAGATCTTTGGAGACTGGTACGTAACTATCACAAACCACAGCAAAATGTCTTGCAGTTCATCTGGAATTTAGAAAAGATCATTTAATTTGCTAATGTGCTTAAATATTAGAACTTATTCACCTACACAAATCCATTTTAGAGTCTTTCTTATATTCTCTATTCTTTAACCTCAGCAAAGATATTCTTGGAAAACGACTTGGCAACAATCACAGAACATGACTAATGGTGCTAAGACAAGTAAAAATTTATTTAGCAGTCGGATGAATGACCAACTAAAATAGATTTCTAGAAAACTAAGTACTGGATGTCATTTATATTACCACACAAAATAAAGCATGAAAACTTTAGTATCAAAACTGCCAATTTCCTCAAGACTAAAAAATCAGAGCTTTTTTAGTCTTGAGGAAAAATTATATCACTTGGATAGAATTGTGACCTACAGACTTCCAGGAAGCAAAGCAGAGGGAAAATCATTTCCATGAATAAACACCAACCTTCAGAATATACTACTACTGATAAAGAAGTAAGTTCAATTCTTAAACTTCTTACTGGTTTGTGCACATTTCAGAAAAGTACTATAATAATGTCTTTTATAAATAAATGGCAAAAAGCTTAATTTGTTACCTCGCTATAGACTTAGCTGAGTTTTGTGTTCTTTTATTATGCAACCAGATCAGAGGCATTAACAGGAGTACATTTAAAGAAGGTAGCCTAAGGATTACAAAAAGTCTTTCTATAATACATAAAAAGGCAGTAATGAGAGGAAATAAGTTCTATGACCTAATACATGATTCTTGTTAAAAATACATCATACTTATATTGATGATGAAGAAAAATCGATTCTCAATGATTAGATTACAAACATTATAAGCAGATTTCACCACTCTAGGTTGACAGCTACCACTAGATTATCTTTGTTTTAGTGCCTGTTTTCAACGGCTATTTCAGCCTTTTGTTAGCTGACATCAGCAATTTATCAACCCTGGGACGCTTTAAGAGATCAACTGAGTCTTGAAATCTGAAAGGCATCATACAGTTTATGGCACCAGGGACCCAAAGCAACAGATGTCTTTGCTTCAATTTCTGGCCACTTGCTGTGAGAGAAACTGGTGGTGATGATGATGTTACTGAAAGATTATTCTGAAATTTTCTGAGGACATGGACTATCCCCGCATCACACCAAACGGGGCTGGAAATGAAAGCAATGGGTGGGAGGCGTCTCATCACAACTCCAGCGTCCCTGGGACCACGCCGGCGGCAGCACTTGGCTCCCCCGGGAGATCGAGTCTCAGCTCTGGACCTGAACGTGTCCAGCCGTGCTCAGGCCAGGAGAAGCGACAGTCTCAGCTCACTGTGCCAGGAGGCAAGATGAGGAAGGGCTCGCAACCACAGGCCTGCCGCTGCCGTCCCCAGCTCCCAGGACAGAGCGGGCCACGGGGAGGACGGACCATACCGGGCAGTCCTAGCTGGTGCCTATGGTGGGCGTAGCTGGACCAGAGAGCTCGGACCACAGCCATTATTCCCTAAAACTATAACCTTTTACTTGGAAAACGATGGGCTTTCTCTTGAAAATGTGCCCACTCCCCACAAGTTAAGAAAGACATTAAATTTTGAATAATAAAGGGGGCACTCTGTTTCTGGGTTCACAGCAGATCTCTGCAGAGAGCTAGACTTACTCCATCTCTATTTTTGCTCAACTTCTCAGTTTTAAGTTACAGCCGCACCATAAAGGAAAAGTCATTAATTGGTGTTGCAGCCTAACCCATATGCCACCAGAACAGGACGGAACACAGAGCCAACACGTCTCCATATGCCTCCTCACTTCTGAGTCCTCACCCCCACTCTTCAGAGACATGCTCTTTGTGCAGGCAGACAGCTCCTCTTCTAATCTATTATGCCAAAACATTCTATTTTTGTTGTAATTTTTAGTTATCATTTTTAATCTAAGCTACATATGTAACACTTTGAAGACTCAAATGGCTCTACAAGGCTTGTTATGAAAAATAGTTCACACAGCCCCACCCTCCACTTCCTGCTCTCCACAAGCAGCCACTTTCAATTCTTTTCACTGTTTTTTTTTTCCCCTCACTTTTATAGCTCTAGCTTATGTTGCCACATCCTGATTTTTCTAGAGAGGACTACTCACTGATTTCCAAGATGGAAGATGAAGACGCAGCTCTGACCACCACTGCCCCCTCCTCCCCAGGCAAAGGCTCCACCACCTTCTCATGGGACGTGATGGTGATTAACCATCAACACCTACATGACAGGGTGCATATAAGCTCCTGGCCTGGCTGAGTGACAGGCCTCATCAAGACCATTCGTCTTTCCTGTACTCTCTTGGTTTTTCTTTGGAGTTACCATTGTCCTGGATTTCAATGGTTTCATATTTATAAAGTTGCCACTAATTCAAACTTAAAACTCACCTTTAGCTGTGTAAATTTCTAAATTTGTTCAAGCGTACTAGTCATTCCTCCAACTTCATTTTTTTAGAGAAAACTTTCTGGAACTTTCTGACTTGCTCCAATCCAGGCTGGCAGCTGCTCTTCGGATCGGCTGCCCAGTGTGCTCCAGGAGCTCCAAGGATTTCCTACATTGCCCTTCTGAAGAGTCCTGTCAGACCCTCTGCCCTGCTTCTCGAGTGTTCTCTGCCCTTGGTGCCTGTCAGAGGCCGACGGGACCAAGAGCTCACAAGAGACCCCTTGGTGCCTGTGAGACGCCCTGCCCTGCTCCTGAGTGCTCTCTGCCCTTGGTGCCTGTCCTCCTTTCCGTGGGGCGCGTCCAGGGGCCTCTGAGAATGGACAGGCATAGGAGTCGCTGCGTGTCACCCTCCCAGGTAACCAGCTTGGCGGGGGACTGATTGGAGGTTGGAGGGACTTCCTCTCGGGACTCTGCCGGAACTCCGCCGCCGCCTCGCCTCCGGGGCTGCCCCGCGAGAGCTGCCGCTACTGTAACTCCCGACCCGCTGCTGGCGATCTTCCTCCCCCACTCTGCGCGTCTGTGGGATATCTCTCTGTCCTCAGAGCTCCGGTCGCTCTGCAGTGGGGCTAATGGAGACCCCCTCCAGGACGACTCCGGCCACGAGCCGCGCCGCCGGGACCCCCCTCACTCACAGGCGGGCCGCCCCAGGCTCCTGCGGCTCCCACGGCTCCTCTCCTGGGTCCAGGCGCGCTCAAGGTTCTGTGTGTGCCCTCTGGCAGGTATGGGGTTTTCTTTCATTTATAAGGTAATGCTCAAAATTCTTTAAGCTAGGCTTCATAGTACAGGAACCAAGAATTTCCAGATGTACAAGCTAGATTTAGAAAGGCAGAGGAACGAGAGATCAAATTGCTAACATCTGCTGGAACACAGAAAAAGTAAGGGAATTCCAGAAAAACATCTACTTCTGCCTTCACTGACTATGCTAATTAAAGCCTTTGACTGTGTGGATCAAAACAAACTGTGGAAAATTCTTAAAGAGATGGGAATACCAGACCACCTGACCTGTCTCCTGAGAAACCTGTATGCCGGTCAAATAGCAAGAGTTAGAACCAGACATGGAAAAACAGACTGGTTCAGAATCAGGAAAGGAGTACATCAAGGCTGATATTGTCACCCTGCTCATTTAACTTATATGCAGAGTACATCATGACAAATGCCAGGCTGGATGAAGCACAACCTGGAATCGAGATTGCCAGGAGAAATATCAATAACCTCAGATATGCAGATGACACCACCCTTATGGCAGAAAGCGAAGAGGAACTATAGAGCTTCTTGATGAAGGTGAATCAGGAGAGTGAAAAAGCTGGCTTAAAACCCAACATTCTAAAAATGAAGATCATGGCATCTGGTCCCATCACTTCATGGAAAATAGATGGTGAAACAGTGACAGACTTTACTTTTTGGGCTCCAAAATCACTGCAGATGGGGACTGCAGCCATGAAATTAAAAGACACTTGCTCCTTGGAAGAAAAGTTATGATCAACCTAGATAGCATATTAAAAACCAGAGACATTACTTTGCTGACAAAGGTCTGCATAGTCAAAGCTATGTTTTTTCCGGTGTTCGTGTATGCGTATGAGAGCAGGACCATAAAGGCAGCTGAATGCAGAAGAATTGATTCTTTTCAACTGTGGTATTGTGGAAGACTCTTGAGAGTCCGTTGGAGAGTAAGGAGAACCAAGCAGTCAATCCTAAAGGAGATCAACCCTGAATATTCACTGGAACAGCTGATGCTAAAGTTGAAGCTCCAATACTCTGGCCATCTGATGAGAAGAGCCAACTCAGCGGAAAAGACCCTGATGCTGGGCAAGACTGAAGACAGGAGAATAAGGGGACGACCGAGGATGAGACGGCTGGGTGGCGTCACTGACTCGATGGACATGAGTCTGAGTAAACTCCGGGAGTTGGTGATGGACAGGGAAGCCTGGAATGCTGCGGTTCATGGGGTCAGACACAACTGAATGACTGGACCATAACATGTCTTCAGCTCCACGTCCACCCTGCTCCTAAGTTCCCACTGTTCCTGAGCCTTTAGAGGGTTTACCATCTCACTCAAGTTGCTTCTTGGTTTTTCCCTACTGCTGCCTTAGCGTTCAGCTTTCTCAGGCTGCTGCATTAGCTTCCACTTAACATCTGCTTTCCAAGTAACAAAATCTTGTTGCTGTTGCTTTCTCTAGTGTTTCTTATTCCCGGAGGGTTTATCTCTAATGACTTTAACCGTCTTGGAGTGGAGTTTAGGAGGGAGCAGAGCTAACTGCTTGCATTAAAGCTGCCACCATCAAATGAAAGTTCCACGCTGCTCTTGTGCATATGAGAGAAGCACCCCAAGTGAGTGTGTGGTGACGTCTCCCCTTCAGAGCACAAAGGATGCTGTTCAAACTGCAGATGAGGCAGCCGAGGCCCCAGGACGCTGCGTGTCCTACAGTCACACAGAGAGACACCACGCTGTTACCGTGTCTATGAGCCATGAATAATTATCCCTCAGACGTTTTACAGCCCCCCATCTCAGCAGCCTTACTCTGCCGTCTCAGCACCCTTTCAGCCACATCCAGACCCCTTTCTGTAAGGCCTCACATTTACATCCTCTTCCAGTGGGCAGTGGAATTCTTCATATTAGGATATCATGTTGAATTAGCTATAAAATGTGATAAATATTTTAGTTCTTGTGAAGGTGACTTAAACTTTTTTAGAATTCAGAGTTTTTAGGTAGCTGGCATGCACTAGCTACGTGCTTTCAAGTGGTGTGTGCAGATGGCATTGGTGGCTATCGATGCAACATGAGCAGCTTGGTCTGTTTAAAGTATCTTATTCTGTGGTTTGTTATAATGATAATTGTTACATTTTAGAAGACAACACAGGCTTTGGCAAAAAAGAACAGAATGAAAATTTAGGATTCATCTTACTTTAAATTGATACTACGTCACCTTGTCCCCAACTCAGTATAATACAGATGACAACCTTAAAATATTACTAAATTATAATAATCAAAATATTTTTGATGAAACATTTCATTTTAGTCCATAATGATTTTAAGAAGTTTATAAAACTAGGCATTAAAAGAGGCTTTCACAAAGGCATTTTAGAGGAAAATGAAGAATAAAAAGAAAACTGTCCTTAAAATACTTACAGATTCTTTCCGGCCCATAGTTTTGCTGTGTGAGCGCGATCGGGAGATGTTGCTGAAAAAGGAATCCTTCTTAGCAGCAGATGAAGGTGGGGAGCCAGTGAACTCTCTCCCTCCAGGCAAACTCTCAATGCTCGGGGAGGAACTGATGTTTTTAGAACTTTGTCCTAGAAGAAAAATTCGGTAGCAATAATGAAACACCAGACACAGCCACTGCTACTGAGTTTACTGCTGTTAATAAATGATCAATATTATGATACTTCTTTATGCACACCATCAACATAATGACTCCATGGAGTATTAAGATACATGCTTTTTTATGTATCAGAATAGCTGTCCATTTTTTAAAACAATGAAGAAGTGCTAGAGTTTTCTATAAATTATTTATACTAAAATGGTCTAAGTGTGTACATATATTTAAAAAATGAAAAAAAAAATCCAATTTCAGAAATCATGGATTAAATGACTGGATTCTCCCTTACTAATGTTATCACCCTTAATAATAGAAAGTGAAAGTGAAAGTCACTCAGTCGTGTCTGACTCTTTTCAACCCCATGGACTATACAGTCCATGGAATTCTCCAGGTCAGAATACTGGAGTGGGTAGCCTTTCCCTTCTCCAGGGCATCTTCCCAACCCAGGGACTGAACCCAGGTCTCCCACATTGCAGGCTGATTCTTTACCAGCTGAGCCACCAGGGAAGTCCAAGAATACTGGAGTGGGTAGCCTATCCTTTCTCCAGCGGATCGTGGGTCTCTTGCTTTGCAGAGGGATTCTTTACCAACTGAGTTATCAGGGAAGCCCTTCTATTATTAAGCCCTTCTTAATAATAAGAAGCCAGAAACAATTATGTGGTGATTATATTATTAATAAATTGAAAAAATAAATCCTCCATTGGTTTTTCTAAAAAGCCTCTTTCATTTTCACTGATTGCAAAACAGGGAGACTGCTACCCCCAGCCCCAGGGAGAAGCATCTGGAGGGGGCCGGGTGTGGGCTCACATGGCCATCCACGTCCAGACTGGTCCCCGCGTTGCAGCGCGCCATCTGTGACTCCCGCAGGGCCTTCCCCACAGGCTCCGGGGCGGTGAGGCTCCCAGACAGGAGCACGGGCCCAGAAAGTCCTGCTGGGTGCGGAGGACAAGTGTAGCCAGAGCCATGCAGGGCTCGTGGACCCCACGGGGACACTTCTGGAAGGCTGTGATGGGGACTGAAGGGCCTGGCACTGAGCCGGGCGAGCACTCACTCCTTCATTCGCTCATTCACCCACAGTAACCGAGGGCCTAATAATGAGCACCAGGCATTCAGGGGCACAGAGACACAGCAGGAACTAACTGTCAGAAACCCCACTCCCCACGGTGCCCAGTTTCTAGTGAGGGAAGACAGATATGTACATTCAAAACATATGTACAATTTTACATGGCATCACATGGCAGAAAACATGGTGGGCACAAATAGAGCAGAAAAGGGGACTGAGAGTGTCTGATGAAGGCGTGGAGTTTGAAGCAGGATGGTCAGGAAAGGCATCACCAAGATGTGAGGTGCAGGACATTTGGGCAAAAACTCAGAGAAGGGAAAATACCAGCTTTGCAGATAACATGAGGGCCAGGAGGTGCCAAGGCCCTAAGTAGGCCCCAGTGGTTTGGAGAATCAGCAGAGCAGCCAGTGTGGCTAAAGCCCAGCCTGGGGGAGTGGGCTGAGGTCTGGGAGCCAGCAGGGCATCAGGCAGGGGGGATCTGTGGAGTTTTGCTGACTTTTACTCTGAGAAGGGAAGCCAGTGGAAGCAGCTAGAGGATTTGGGCAGGGGCATGACGTGACTTGACTTAATTTTCGAAGGATCCCTCTGGGTGCTTTGGGAAAAGTTTAAGGGTGGGAAAGGGCAAAAAAAGAAAAAAAAAAGAATGGGGGGCAGGGAACAATTTTGCCACTGCAAAAATCCAAGTCAGCCAACTGATCGTAGCTTGGTGGTGAGAAGTGGTCAGATTCTACCCAAAGCTGTCTAGATTTACTGACAGATCCATCAAGGGTACAAGAGGAAGGGAGGGATCAAGTGTAACTGCAAGTGCTCTAAAGTTAGACAGTGATGAGAGCTGAGTGCCTCCCATCCCAACGTCCAGTTTTGTTTTCTTGTCAGTTTTTTTTAGTGACTTCCCTAAACTAATTCTGTAAGGTCTATATTCCTCGCTTTGTGTGCCCCTGAAGTCTCTGCTCGGTTAGCTAAGTGGTCAGGTAAGGGGCAGGACTCCCGTTCCTTAAACTTCTTGAACCGGTGTCTGAGCCCCTGCTGGGAGCTCTGTGCCTGCGTTCAGGCCGTTTACAACTCGCATCCAGTCTTCTTTCTCGTCTGTGCAGAGACTCAAGTTCATCTGACAGACTGAGTTTCTTAGGCCAGTCCTGCATGTGTGGCCTTCTGGGTTCCGAGGAACATCCTGGCGCCTTCCAAACCCTCCAGGGGACACCCCGCTCCTCAGATTTCCCTTCTGGGTCTCTTGCTGGCCTCCGGCTTGCCTGCTAAGCTTCTAGTCAGTCTCTGGCTTGCACCGTTTCTGCCCTGGGCAGCCGTGATGTTCAGTAAGGACCACTGACTATTTCTGATGGATGTTCTGTGGATATGGTTTCTCTTTAAGTGAGTTCTGATTAAAGTCAAATAAAGACAAGCCCTAAGAACAAGATTTGTTTTTGACAGAGCTGCTGGAACTATGACCATTTACTGGGGATGGGACTTTCAGGGTGTTCTAGATTCATTCTTTTTCCCCAGTGGTTGCAAGGCTGCTGGTCAACAAAGGCTATGGCAGATCTGGGTGGAAAGAGGGGACGTTAAAATGGTACAAAGCATGCCATTCTTACTGAGGCTGAGCCATTTTTTCCTTGAATATATGCTCCTCACATTGATTGAGTCCTTTAACTGTTAGAGTTCTGAACAAGCTGACTTGGGCGTTTCTGCTGTTACTATTTTATTTGTGGAGAAACAGATTTTTCAGAGGTTTTTCTTCTGTTATTCCCAAAGTCCACTCCTCTGTAACTTACTTTTTGGACTTACTTGGTCATAAAAACTTACCTTTGATTTGTATGAAAATCAGCCTTACCCTTTTTAAGGAATGTGAAGAGAAAAAATTTGTAGTGTTCCCAAATACTTAGCGTTTTTCTAATTTTCCACCTTTGCAAACAAAATGACAACACTCTAGAGAGGTGCATCTTTAGGTAGAGATAATTATTCCTATAAGATAAATTTATACATGTACAACTGCTATGTCTAATGGCATGTACAGTCTAATTTAGATCAACGGTTCCAAATTGCTTTCTCCTAGGGTTTTAACATGGGCTTCCCAGAGAGCTCAAATGATAAAGAATCTGCCCACAACGCAGGAGACCTGTGTTTAGTCCCTGGATCCTGAAGATCCCCTGGAGAAGGGCATGGCAACCCACTCCAGAGGAGCCTGGTGGGCTACAGTCCATGGACTCAAAAACAGTCCATGACCGAGCGATCAATACACACACACAGGATTTTAACATAAACATACGTGTTTAATATATGTTTATACCTAAGTGTAAAACTAGGAGAAGGCGATGGCACGCCACTGTAGTACTCTTGCCTGGAAAATCCCACGGACGGAGGAGCCTGGTAGGCTGCAGTCCATGGGGTCCCACAGAGTTGGACACGACTGAAGCGACTTAGCAGCAGTAGCAGCAGTAAGCGTAAAAGTAATGTGATGCATTAAATTTTTATTTATTTGGTTAATCTGATGGAAGGAGGGCTTCATTATGTTAGTTAAGGTTTCTTAATAACTAGTGAGGGTGAATATCTTAAAAAAAACCTCTCAAAAAAAAAAAACCTCTCAACATATTAATATAGGCCATCTGAAGGTCCTATGTGAATTGTCTTTGTTAGTTCTATTTTGAAAAACTGTCTTAATGGAGCTCTTCCTAAATTCTGGAACACAGCCCCTTTGTGTGTGTGTGTGTGTGTGTGTGTGTGTGTGTGTAACACAGCCCCTTTGTGTGTGTGTGTGTGTGTGTGTGTGTGTGTGTGTGTGTGTGTAAAACACAGCCCCTTTGTGTGTGTGTCTATGTTCTCTTCTTGGCTTCTGTTTTCAGGGTCCTGCAAGGAAGGCATTTCTTATCCAAGATGATAACGTGGGAAGCAATTTAAGCCTGTGCTGTAAACCTAGGCTTTTCTTTTTCCTTTTATGATTATTTTCTCTTTGTTGCTTGGAACTGCACTCCTTGAGAAGCTTTTATTGCCTCGGGGTGGTGGAAGATAAAGCTAAAACAGAAGGAATGCTTGCTCAGCTCTGAGTTTCAAATTACTTCTAAAAGTCCACAGACAAAGAAGAATCTAAGAAACCAACCAAAGCATTTTGATTCACAAGATGTCTTTTTCATAAAATGAAATGAAAAACTTCCCATCTTTTCCTAAGATTATACAACCAAACTTATCCGTCCCTTCAAAATTTGGGTCATTCACCTATAACATTTGCTAGTGCTGGTGACTTTTTGAAGTTATTACTATAACAGCTCTTTTAGACGTTTTTCTGCGTTAATTCCTCCATTAAGTTTCCTACTTCTTCCTGGGTCAAATTTGAGAATTCATGCCTTCACCGCAAAGCCATGGCAGGTGGGATAAAGCCTATGCCCTTCATGTCTAGGGTCTGTAAGTGTGCTGGTTTACAGGGCAGAAGCAACGCTAGAGGCGCGATTTAAGAACCTGAGCTGGGAAGAGCGTCCTGGGTGGTCATGGTGGATTAGTGTGGACAGGGGTCCTTAAAGTGAGACAGGAAAGCAGAAGAAGGGTCGGAGATACGACTGCAGAGAATGAAGCAGCTGAAGACAGAGAGAGCGCTGGCCTGCTGGTGCTGGCTGTGAAGATGGAGAAAGGGAAGCAAGGCAGTGAGGACCCTCGAGGCTGCGAATGGCCCTCCGCCGACAGCCAGTGGAGGAACGGGGGCCTCGGCTCTACAGCCACTGCCGACAGCACAAATGATTCTCCCCGAAAGGCCTCCCGATACCTCGGCTTTAGCTTGGCGAGACCCGAGTCAGACCTCTCATCTCCAGAGTTGTTAAATAAGTGGGAAATTCTCATTATTACTCCTTCTTTTTTTTTTTAAATTATACTCTACTTATGATCTCTCGATGGCAGAGGAACCATCTTTAGATGGCGAGGAACCAGAGACCAAATTGCCAACATCCGCTGGATCACAGAAAAAGCAGGAGAATTTCAGGAAAACATCTGTTTCTGCTTCATTGACTAGGCTAAAGCTTTTGAGTGTGTATCACAACAAATTGGAAAATTCTGAAAGAGATGGGAATACCAGACCACCTGATCTGCCTCTTGAGAAATCTGTATGCAGGTCAGGAAGCAACAGTTAGATCTGGACATGGAACAACAGACTGGTTCCAAATAGGAAAAGGAGTACATCAAGGCTGTATATTGTCACCCTGCTTATTTAACTTCTATGCAGAGTACATCATGAGAAACGCTGAGCTGGAGGAAGCACAAGCTGGAATCAAGATTGCTGGGAGAAATATCAATAACCCCAGATATGCAGATGACAACACCCTTATGGCAGAAAGTGAAGAAGAACTAAAGAGCCTCTTGATGAAAGTGAAAGAGGAGAGTGAAAAAGTTGGCTTAAAGCTCACATTCAGAAAACGAAGATCATGGCATCCGGTCCCATCACTTCATGGCAAATAGATGGGGAAATAATGGACACAGTGGCTGACTTTATTTTCTTGGACTCCAAAATCACTGCAGATGGTGACTGCAGCCACAAAATTAAAAGACGCTTGCTCCTTGGAAGAACAGTTATGATCCACCTAGACAACATGTTAAAAAGCAGAGACATTACTTTGCCAACAAAGATCCACGTAGTCAAGGCTATGGCTTTTCCTGTGGTCATGTATGGATGTAAGAGTTGGACTGTGAAGAAGGCTGAACGCTGAAGAATTGATGCTTTTGAACTGTGGTGTTGGAGAAGACTCTTGAGAGTCCCTTGGACTGCAAGGAGATCCAACCAGTCCATTCTGAAGGAGATCAGCCCTGGGATTTCTTTGGAAGGAATGATGCTAAAGCTGAAGCTCCAGTACTTTGGCCACCTCATGCGAAGAGTTGACTCATTGGAAAAGATTCTGATGCTGGGAGAGACTGGGGGCAGGAGGAGAAGGGGACGACAGAGGATGAGATGGCTGGATGGCATCACGGGCTCGATGGACGTGAGTCTGAGTGAACTCTGGGAGATGGTGATGGACAGGGAGGGCTGGTGTGCTGTGATTCATGGGGTTGCAAAAAGTCGGACACAACTGAGCGACTGAAGTGAACTGAACTGAACTGAAGACTTACAATTTTGTGGACTACAACAACTCCCTCCTCCCAATTTATCTTTTAATATGAAAAAAAAACATAGTTGTAAGCAATTATATATATAAAATCTTATAAAATTTTAGTTTTTTTGATTACTATCTGAAAATAAGGTAGGGGGTATCTCTGTCAGGCATTTGTAATATAAAGTAAAGTTCCATCACAGCTGTTGGGAAATTTTTCTATTTAAAAGAAATTACAAGCATCAGTGGGCTTCCCAGGTGGTGCAGTGCTGAAGAACCAGTCTGCCAATGCAGGATAGACGGCAGGGAAACAGGTCCAAACCCTGGGTCGGGAGGGTCCCCTGGAGGAGGAGACGGTAGGCCGCTGCAGTATTCCTGCCTGGAAACTCCATGGACGGAGAAGCCTGGCAGCTGCAATCCACGGGGTGGCAAAAAGTCAGACATGATGAGGGCGTGCGTGCACACACACACACACACACGCACGCACGCACGCACACACGCACGCACACACACACACACACACACACACACACAATCAAGGGAAGAAATCTTAAGACGTGATCCCTATTATAGAAATCAACTGTTTCCACGTTGAAATTATAATAAAATCAAGAAAACTCGGATTTTAGATTTTATCTGTCCTATAGCCATCTACCATTCCTGAACCTTTACTATACGGATACTTCCTTAGTCTGGCAACCCAAAGAAGAAATCAGAAAATTAAAATACCCCTCAGCAAAGTGGTGTTTACAAAAGATTAGTCCATGCACATGTATGGACCTTTGCACGCTCTATCATTTGATACTAATGACATTATGAGAAAACTGAGGCTTACAGAGTTTAATCGACTCTATGCCCAGGAAATAGTGTTTCTATATATAGCTGGCAGTATCATACGGTTTGTCCAAACTTAGGGACTAAACCAGCACGTTACTGCACTTCTGTACCAGAGAGGGTGATGCTACGGAGCGATTCGATCTGCGGAGCGGCTGAGGCCTGTCTCCTCGGTTGTTAGGATATACACACTTCGAAATCCTTTCTCCTGGAAACACAGATGGATGGCCAGGTCTCTTGCATTCAGTTAGAGCGCTCCTGCTTATGTTACAGACCAGATTTCAGGAAGGGCAGGGCTGTGCCCGTCACAGCTTCTCCTGTTGGGTGGTGTATGGGGGGTGACAGTCAACCTCTGCGGATGTTCCGCGTGGGGCACCTGCAGGGGACTGACTGCACTGCCGCTGCTCGACAGACAGCACGCAGGCCACATGTGCCATTTTAATTTTCTCGTATCCATGGTTAAATGCTAAAGACAAGTAAAATTAATTTAAATAAATATTTTACTTCACCAAACATCCAAACTATGATCATTCCCACACGTCATCAAAACAGAGCAACCGCGAGAGTTCACACTCATCTCTTCAAACGAAGCCTTTAAGACCCAGTGCATACTCGTGGCAGCGCTCCAAGGCCTGATGTAGCGAACAGATGCCACCCTGGACAGCACAGGTATAATCCACTTAACAACCTAAATTTCCTAATTTTTTCACAACATGTAGACTGTTACATAAAATAACCATCGTAACGAAATAAGATGATGACATATCTAGGCGAAATCTTTTGAATACCTGCTTTAACAAATCAGCTTATCAGTCATTTACTGTGTGAGAATATGTATCCAGTTATCCAATCCAGAGAGGATCTGAAAGTTCTGTTCTCCATGAGTTTCTTTTGTAGCTTTTATTCTGCCTGGCCAACTATCGTTTCAGAGATAACATTAAATCAGCTCTTTTCAGAATTTATCTCAGAATGAACAAATTCCAAACTGGTGGTAATATTAATACAGTACCATGTGGCGTGTATCACATATAAAAATTGTGTACTAAAATACGTTTCTCCTCTTGTTACAGAAACTGGCTAACATTTCTGTGCCCTGTGAGAACGGAAACACTTAGACCTCAAGAAGCTGGAGTCACGAGCACGTGAGACAGAAGGAAGGGCCTTCAGTCTCTCCGCCCTTTCCAGGCCTAGCACACAGGCTCAGGACAATGTCGGGTGGATGGATGAGACGTTTCTCCATCCAGGCCCTGCAGGACAGATCCCGGCCGAGTCCAGGTCAACAGGCCTGCAGCCCGTAAGCTGCACGGCGTCTTGACAGGACCGACACCTGTCCACGGGCGCGCCGGGGCCTGACGCTTGCTCCACGTGCGCGGGCGCCGGGGCCTGAGGCTCACGCCTGGAGGCACACTGTTCACCACGCAGAGCTGGGCAGGACTCCAGCGGCACTGAGGCACGCTTTCTCTCAGATGCCGACGGCCCCTGTGGCTTCCTCTCTGCAGACAGTCCCAGCTGAAAAGAACTGCTCTACCAACAGCACGCCCCTTCCCAGGAACAGCTGCCCCCGGGGCTGGTTTGCGCCAACAGAGGCCCGGGCTGGCCCCCTCTCACGACGGCCTCTGAGCGCTGTCCTGGCCTCAGGGGCCCCAGCAGCAACGGCAGGGAGTTCACCCCCTCCCGCAGCCCAAGGCTGCTGCTTTGACTCCTCGTGGATTCAGGGTGCTCCTTAGGGCACTACCCCAGAAGCGGACTACCGAGGTCTGAAGTCCTGACCCAGAACGGCTTTTCATAATTACACGGTAAGTCACTCTTGAATATACTAAATATCCTTAAGCCACAGCAGGCACGCACAGTCTTTCCTTCAAACGTCGGGGAACAAGCCCTATGCGGGCTCACAGTAGGAAATATGTCTAGAAAGTCTACCGGCCCCGAGGACGGCCCCACAGGAGCTCGTAAGGAGCTTCTGAAACACCAGCTCAGGAGAGACGAGACCTTGCACACATACCGACTGACCTCCGACCCCGGCCAACGAAAGCTCAGAGGAGGGACCACCCAACCCTGTCTCAGGCCGTCAGATGGGAGCTACATCTGAAGAGGGCGGGTGGTGGTTCAGGCAAGGTCAGTTTTCCGCAGGAAAGACAGTATTTCGGAGGCAGACTACTGGGCACACCTCGATGAGACAAAGGCTGACCGAGCCCTCGGGGCTCCCTGCCGTCCGCGTGGCACGGAAAGGAGCACCGGCACCCGCGGGAGCAGCGCAGGGTGAGTCCAGCAGGACGGGCTCTCCCCTGACAGCGACCTCCCTGGCTGTGCTGGGGAGGAGGGGTGCAGGCCGGGGGGACGGGGGCACACACATTCCTTTCAGAAGCTGCTGGCACCCTCAGTGTGGGCTCTGTCCTCCCGGTCACCCGGCTCTGGGGCAGGGAGGGAGGGAGGGACGGCGGGGTGAGGACAGGCCCGCTGGGCCCAGCAGAGCGTGTCCTCAGGCAAGGGCCTGGCTGCTCTGGTCAGCAGCCCTGCGGGACTGCAGGCTGGAGGCAGGGACGTGGGCTCAGGATGACCGGAGCTGGGCTAGACGAGGCGCCTCCTGCGCTGGGTCCCCGAGAGATCTCAGGGCTTCAGCTAAAGCTGGGGTGGTCGTGGGCCATGCACGAGCAGCTTGCCAAGCAGAATCCCTCAGATCCACACCTGCTGAGCCGGACACAGCTGGGGTCCAGTCTGACAGCTGCTGTCTAGCCGTGGGGCCCTCAAGTTCCTGACCCTCCATAGGCCACAGTCTCTTCCCTGGGGAGGCGAGCCCTTCACATGTGCTGGGTGCCCACGGTGGACACGTGGGAAGGGCTTAGCATGGTTCGAACATTTGTGATGGACTCAGCACACACAGACCATCCATAGCGCACTGGGCACCCCCAACCCAGCACAGGTAGGCACGGGCCGCCCTCCAGCCTCAGACCTGGGGGCTCTCCTGGATAGGCCCACGGCCGCCCTGCTCGGGGCGCCCACAGACCTGGGGCACTCTCCTGGACGGTCCCACGGCCACCTGCTCGGGGGGCGCCCACAGACCTGGGCTAACGGGCTCCGAGCGCAGGCTGCTCTGAAACGTTCAATAAACATTCTGGGTCCCAACGGGCTACGTGTTGATGGAGCTTATCTATCAAGAGCCGAGTTCACTGAAGGAGCTGCTCCGGCATCAGTGGGGACCCGGATTGCAGGCTGGCTGGGGAGAGGAGAGGAGGGAGGGGAAGCACGTGAAGCTCCTACGATGCCCCATGCGTGATATTCTCGTGACCTTTCTCTCACTAAACTCAACAGGAAACAAGGACATGGGATGAGCGATATTCCTAAATGGCCGGGCAGAACCCCATGAACCTGAGACCAGCTGGGGATGTGGACACAGGACACCCAAAGGCAACACATTCAGGAGGCTGGGAATTCTAGGGGTCACTGGTGGGAAGCCTGGCTCAGAGGATCGGGAAGGGCAAGGCCTCCAGGAAGCTCAGCACTACGGTCACAGAAAGGGGGTGGCCTGGACGTCACACAGTGACCCTGGAGCACACAGGACGCAATGAACCTGAGACCAGCTGGGGATGTGGACACAGGACACCCAAAGGCAACACATTCAGGAGGCTGGGAATTCTAGGGGTCACTGGTGGGAAGCCTGGCTCAGAGGATCGGGAAGGGCAAGGCCTCCAGGAAGCTCAGCACTACGGTCACAGAAAGGGGGTGGCCTGGACGTCACACAGTGACCCTGGAGCACACAGGACGCAACTGGTCCCCTCCTGGTGACAGAGTATGACCTCACAGGCCTGAGCGACAGACAGCAAGAGGGCTCTGGTCTGCTCCTGAAAAACACACGTTGGTGCCCCAAGAGGGCAAAGGACCTGCAGCACCTGCAACCAACCTGGTTCTAGCCTGACCAGAGACGCCGGGCGTGGTCTCATCCAGGCCTGGCGTGCAAAAGTGCAAACATGGGGGTTCAGATGGTCAGGACACGTTATTAAGACAAGACTGAGGCGTTGCGTTGTTTGCTTCACACGGCTGACTCTCCGCCCAAAGAGGCACTTGAGGCGCATAATGACCCCACCACCACAACCGCCCCCGAGCAGGCGGCACCTCCAGTCCTTGCGGCGGACAGGCGTGGGGGTGCCGCCCCCACCCCGAAGCAGCTGTCCCTCCTCTCTCTACAGGTGAGAGGCGGCACCTCCAGTACGGCACCTCCAGTCCTTGCAGCGGACAGGCGTGGGGTGCCGCCCCCACCCCGAAGCAGCTGTCCCTGCTCTCTCTACAGATGAGAGGCGGCACCTCCAGTCCTCGCAGCGGACAGGCGTGGGGGTGCCGTCCCCCCACCCTTGAAGCAGCTGTCCTTTCTCTTTACAGATGAGAGGTCAAGCAGCCTCCATGGGGCATCCAGCAAGGCAGTGACTAAGGCCGGATTCCAACTCAGGCCTGACTCCAGAGCCTATGCTGAGCACAGATCATCGCCCTGCTCCCTTAGAAAGGGCTGTAGAGAACGCGACTTCAAATGAAAGAAACGTGGAATGAGATCTTCTCATGGCAAAGGGCTAACTCTGACCTTGTTCTCTATCCAACAACTCATTCATTCAATGTCTTTTGGAGTAAGTCTTCCCCAAAACGAGGCGTGTTCTAGTCAATTGATGAGTCTCCTTAATTTGTTTTACATATTCTATATTCCTCTGTCTTCTTAAAGCGATTATTTAGAAGGCAATGGAACTGCTTGTTCTGCTTCAGGACTCTCATTTTTCAGCAGCATGCACAGGGACTGCTACATGGCCATCTTCCGGGACAGCCTTGAGGCTGTGCAGCCCTCCCTGCGGGCAGGAGCAGGCTCTCTGTCCTGTCGCACTATGTCCTGCCTGAGCTGATCTGGTCTCCCTCTTCTCTGTCCCAGCCACTTACTGCCTGTCACCTGCACTGCACAGATTTTGCTTTCATCTTGAAGCTTCACAGTGAAGTCATCTCCAGACACGAGGTGTTAGCATATTAACGTGAGGTACCTGTTACCCCTTAGTTTAAAATATTTTTTCTTTGTCCTAGAAGGAGTTATAAGAAACAACAATGGATACCTGTAGTGACATGGTCTGGCAAAAGGAGGTGGGAGGAGAAAAAGGAGCTGTTTTTTATCTTTTTTCCCTTTAGTTAACTGGGACTGTCTAATGTTACATGCCCTTTAGTTTTACATTAACAGTGGTTAAGTGGGAAGGGAGACTTTTATCCTTTTCAACCTTTTTCTATTAAACAAACAGACAAACAAACCCCTATGTTCATAGCAGCACTATTTACAATAGCCAAGACATGGAAACAACCTAAAATGTCCATCCACGGATGAATGGATAAGGCGGATGTGATACATACATACAGTGGAATGAGCCAGATAGCCACGATGGTGTGGTCACTCACATAGAGCCAGACATCCTGAGGTGTGAAGTCAAGGGGGTCTTAGAAAGCATCACTACGAACAAAGCTAGTGGAGGTGATGGAATTCCAGTTGAGCTATTTCAAATCCTAAAAGATGATGCTGTGAAAGTGCTGTGCTCAATACGCCAGCAAATTTGGAAAACTCAGCAGTGGCCACAGGAGTGGAAAAGGTCAGTTTTCATTCCAATCCCAAAGAAAGGCAATGCCAAAAAATGCTCAAACTACCGCACAATTGTACTCATCTCACATGCTAACCAAGTAATGCTCAAAATTCTCCAAGCCAGGCTTCAACAGTATGTAAACCGTGAACTTCCGGATATTCAAGCTGGATTTAGAAATGCCAGAGGAAACCAGAGTTCAAATTGCCAATATCTGTCAGAGCATAAAAAAAGCAAGAGAGTTCCAGAAAAACATCTACTTCTGCTTTATTGACTACACCAAAGCCTTTGACTGTGTAGATCACAACAAACTGTGGAAAATTCTGAAAGAGATGGGAATACCAGACCACCTGACCTGCATCCTGAGATATCTGTATGCACGTCAGGAAGCAACAGTTAAAACTGGACATGGAACCACAAATTGGTTTTCAAATTGGGAAAGGAGTATGTCAAGGCTGTATATTGTCACCTTGCTTATTTAACTTATATGCAGAGTATATCATGAGAAACGCTGGGCTGGATGAAACACAAGCTGGAATCAAGATTGCTGGGAGAAATATCAATAACCTCAGATATGCAGATGACACCACCCTTAAGGCGGAAAGCAAAGAGGAACTGAAGAGCGTTTTGATGTAGGTGCAAGAGAAGAATGAAAAAGCTGGTTTAAAACTCAGCGTTCAAAAAACTAAGATGGTGATATCTGCCATAGAAGGAATGAAATAATGCCGTTTGCTGCAACACGGATGGACCTACAGATTATCAAACTCAGCAAACTAAGTGAAGTGAAGGCGCTCAGTCGTGTCCGACTCTTCGCAACCCCGTGGACTGCAGCCCGCCAGGTTCCTCTGTCCATGGGATTTTACAGGCAACAATACTGGAGTGGGCTGCCATTTCCTTCTCCAGGGGATCTTCCCAACCCAGGGACTGAACCCAGGTCTCTTGCACTGTAGGCAGATGCTTTTACTGTCTGAGCCACCAGGGAAGTCCAAGCAAACTAAGTCAGAAATAAAAAGACAAACATCATAAGACATTGCTTACATGTGGCATCTCAGATATGACACAAATGAAGTTATCTACAACACAGATGCAGAGAACAAGCTTGTGGCTGCAGCGTTGGGGTGCAGGGGAGGGATGGATTGTGAGCGCGGGATGAGCAGAGGCAAACTATCGTCTATAGGGTGGATAAACAAGGTGCTGCTGTGCAGCACAGGGAGCTATATTCAATATGCTGTGAGAAGCCGCTACGGAAAAGGGAAAACCTGATCATATGCACAGTGACGTCTACGCATATACATTTACGCATGTTTACTCATATCTGAAACATGAATACACACAGGCACAAATTTTAAAAATGCCTGTGTGGGGCACTAACGTAAGAAATACAAATTTCTTTCCTAAGGGTCCATTATATGATAATATTTATATACTGCAGTTGTTGGAAATTATAATTTCCCTTTGGAAGTTATGTCTACGTATGTCTGTGTCCCTATATTTTAAGTTTCAGTTCAGTTCAGTTTAGTCACTCAGTTGTGTCCGACTCTTTGCGACCCCGTGAATCGCAGCACGCCAGGCCTCCCTGTCCATCACCAACTCCCGGAGTTCACTCAGACTCACGTCCATCGAGTCTGTGATGCCATCCAGCCATCTCATCCTCGGTCATCCCCTTCTCCTCCTGCCCCCAATCCCTCCCAGCATCAGAGTCTTTTCCAATGAGTCAACTCTTCACATGAGGTGGCCAAAGTACTGGAGTTTCAGCTTCAGCATCAGTCCTTCCAAAGAAATCCCAGGGCTGATCTCCTTCAGAATGGACTGGTTGGATCTCCTTGCAGTCCAAGGGACTCTCAAGAGTCTTCTCCAACACCACAGTTCAAAAGCATCAATTCTTCGGCGCTCAGCCTTCTTCACAGGCCCACTCTCACATCCATACATGACCACAGGAAAAACCATAGCCTTGACTAGACGGACCTTAGTCGGCAAAGTAATGTCTCTGCTTTTGAATATGCTATCTAGGTTGGTCATAACTTTCCTTCCAGGGAGTAAGCATCTTTTATAATTTCATGGCTGCAGTCACCGTCTGCAGTGATTTTGGAGCCCAAAAAAATAAAGTCTGACACTGTTTCCACTGTTTCCCCATCTATTTCCCATGAAGTGATGGGACTGGATGCCATGATCTTAGTTCTCTGAATTTTAAGTTTATGAATTAATAATTCCTAAGTATCTCTCAAAAAAAGTTCCTGGGGGGCATATGTGCTATTTCTAAAGATAATTTTGAAGAAAACTCTTTGAGTTAAGTTGACAAAAGAATAAATTCTCCTGTGGCATGTCTTTTATGATTGCAACCTACACTGAGAAAATGGATCTTTCCAACAATTTTCCAAAAATTATTTAATGGCCTGGATTGTGAGATATCACTTTATATTTGTAATTTTCTTCAAAAAACTAAAACCCATATAATTATTGTGTGTTAAAAGGCAAAGATACAGATATAAGACCTCATGATAAGAAAAGACTACCTACAATTAAAGAATTATTGCAAATATTGATATTTGCTTCATTTCTTGAAATCTGCTCCACCACTCTGAAAAAAGACACCCAGGAAAGTCTACATGATATTTTATCTCCCTGAAAAGTGTGTCTATTCTTGTGGGTCTGGAACCTCTGATGAGCTTCTCCAACGTCTGGGATTACTGAGCCTCGAGAATCTCTCCAGCAGAGATTGCTAGAAAGCTTTCTGTTGCCACCACTAACTATTTTGGGTCCCTTCTATCTCCCCTTGCTCTCTGACACTCTGCAGGAAGTGTGCTGGGTTGAGGCAAACCCACAGTGACCTCTCCAAACCGGGGCAGGGCTCGCCCCCCTGTCCATTGCAGGGGAAAGCTGTTCATCTGGCCTCTTGTCTCATTACGTCGCTGGACCCTTCCCTGTGAGACTGATACAGTCCTGCTGGGCAGGGCAGACAGGGCAGTCGGGAACAGGGGCTCAGAAAAAGAGCTGGCTCTTGACCAGGTGGACTTGCCCGAGTCATCTGAAGTACCCGCGATGCCCACGCAGCTTGGTGAAGCGGGAGGGAGGCCAAGGGACTGGTGAAGACAGAGCCTGGTGCACTGCAGGCAGCACGTGCTCAGGGAGTGAGTGAGGGAGGGAGGCGATGCCACCTCTCTAAGGGCACAATGCAGGCACCCACCACATACCCGCTGGGCGAGGGAGACGATCCTACCTCTCTAAGGGCGCACTGCAGGCACCCAGCATGTGCCCGCTGGGTGAGGGAGGGAGGCGATCCCACCTCTCTAAGGGCATACTGCAGGCTTCCAGCACGTGCTCAGTGAGGGAGGGAGGCGATCCCACCTCTCTAATGCACAATGCAGGCATCCACAACGTGCCCGCTGGGCGAGGGAGACGATCCCACCTCTCTAAGGGCGCACTGCAGGCTTCCAGCACGTGCCCGCTGGGTGAGGGAGGGAGGCGATCCCACCTCTCTAAGGGCGCACTGCAGGCTTCCAGCACGTGCTCGCTGGGTGAGGGAGGGAGGTGATCCCACCTCTCTAAGGGCACACTGCAGGCTTCTAGCACGTGCTCAGGGAGGGAGTGAGGGAGATGATTCCACCTCTCTAACGGCAACCTGCAGGCATCCAGCACGTGCCCGCTGGGTGAGGGAGGGAGACGATTCTACCTCTCTAATGCAAGTCATCTGAACAAAATGCTGCCATCGCCTTCTTTAAGAGTCTGTTTAAAAAGGGACGCTGTTCACGTATCTACTGGAAAACACGGATTGAGCAGGAGCGTAGAAGCAGAAGTCAGAACAGGAAGCAGCCTTTATCTTTCTCTTTCCACACAGGTATAAACCCATGAGGCTTTCGCAGCCAGAGATACACTCTGCAGCAAACTAGCCCTGCCACAACAGACGCTGGCTAAACAGCCGCCTGGGGCAAACTCCCCGGCAGTCCAGCGGTTAGGACTTCATGCTTTTCACTGCCGTGGGCCCAGGTTCAATCCCTGGTCAAGAAACTAAGATCTCACAAGTTGTGCGGTACAGCCAAAAAAAAACCCAAAACTTTTAAGGAAACAAGTTTAAGTCCTGTGCTTTCTCACCAGGTCAGAAAACCTCATCAGCAGTCACGCAGGTGCGATAATTGGCAAGGGGAAAGAGGGGCTGCTCATCTGCCTCCTGCACGGGCTACGCCGCAGCGGCCCGTTATTACTTAGGGCACTGGACAGAGTCAGCGGCAGCTTTCCCAGACTCTGAGAGCTCCAAAAGCCTAAAGGTCAGCGGGTCAATTACCAGCACACAGCCAGAAACCCTACCAGGGAAACGCAGAACCATATACAGAAGCAAGATCACACCCCTCTGTCCCACGGTATGTTTAACACGTTAAGTCAACACACCACTCATGTCCTAACCATGACATACTATTTTCTGTTATGCTATTAAAAAAGCACAGATATTACAGAGACATGTCATTATTAGAACAGCAGTTTAATGCTATCAGCATGACTACTGTACGGATATTTTAAACTAAGGACGACATTTATGAATTTCTATTAATACTGTCCTCTTTTTAGTCTGAATTTGAAGGGAGGATTCTTAAAGTTAGTCTAGCCTTCCATTTAATACAGACTTTCTCTCTACAGAATATTTTAACAGATTTTGTAATAAAAGATAAATGCAGCAACTTTAAATATTTATGTTTCTAAATTCCATAGGAGGTGCTGAATATGGATTACTATTGTTTTGTATTTCTTAAACTTTTTATAGATTTTGGACACACGCTTATGATATTTAAATATTGTCTTTTTATTTTAAATCATTGCCAATTACTGTACATAGAGATTTGTCACGCTGAATTCTAATTCTGTTAAAATGACTCATAATACAAAGCCGGTACTTAGAAACAAATTTTGAAATCAAGTTGTAATTCTTCTCTGTAAAATATAATAAGTACTTCTGGCTAATGCATACAATAATAAGCAGATACACAGCATCTAAGGTGTTTAACCTCAGAGCTAATCTGTCAAATCCTATCACAGAGCACCTTTGCAACTGGAAAACACCTCAGCATGAACTGCCAGTTACAGCGTGGTGTTAAAAGAACCACAGGATCTAGAGTGCCGCATACTGCAAGGAAAGAGACTGGTACAAACTCAGTTAAAGAAATATTAAAAACCAGTCTGCAGTCAGCTTTGGCGCTAGCAAGGTATGACAGGAGAGGGGACTTTTGTCCTAAACAACAGTGCCACTCAGTGGTTGAACAATGAAGCAAGCTGGTAAATGGCATGAATGGTGGGTGGCAAAAAGGAAAATGGAGTTTGGGAGGAGGCAATGAGACTGCAGGCAAAGAGATATTGTGTTGCCATGGTAACTGTACCTGGGAGGCCAGTTAGGGTTTGGACAGGAACAGAAACCTGAGCATCACTTCCTGTAACTACATCGCCTGGATTTCATAAGAAAAAATAATTAGATTTCATAAAGAGGAAAAAAATTAGCTTTTCTTTCATAGTTAATGCTATAATACTTTTACCTATCAACCTAATTACTAAAAGTACAGTGAATCAAACTATAACACAATCTTAGAAAAATTAATATAAAGTATTTCTTAAAGGAACTAATTTTTAAAGTGTTTCCTTAAAAGTTTGTGCCTGTTTTTCTTGAGGAAAAAAAGTTTCTACAGGTCTAAAGTACAGGAAACTAGCCATCAATGGATACTGCTGAGCAGATTTCATTGTCCTAAAAATAGCAGCATGATTTTATATTTTCTTATTTAAAAAATTCTTTATCCAAAAGTATCTATGTATTTAATTAAGAAGTAGAGATGTTCCTTTGAAATTGATTTCCTCCTGTAACAGACAAAATTTATTTTTAACGAAACTTGAAACCAATTTCTTCAGTGATGAGATAAAGACCTAGACAAGTTCTGATTTCATATTAAGTACTGAAAAGATTTCATAAGTTACCACATGCACTTATAAATGTCAACATGTAAAAATAAATCTGTGAACTGCATACCCTTTAAACTTGATATACTTACTATAGGCAAGATTTCATTTACAAATTGGACCTGTAGTAAATGCTTAAAATAAAGAGGTGCTCAAACTAAAAAAACATACAAAGGAAAAGGGGGGTAAGGGAGTGCATTTTCAAAACACAGGAGAGAAAGGAAAAGGAAATGCTGAGAAGCACTTGAGGTACAGGACCACTGAGAAGCAGGCTCTCGGGGGTCTCTGATTTCCTCCCTGGATGACAAAGCTCCCCATGAAGTACAGCCACTGACAACCGACTCCTCCCCTGGACAGATCAGCATCTGAAGCCTGGTGCCATTTTGAGATTAACAAGCTGAAAAACAAGCCTTCTTAAAAGGCACCACATTTTCTATGTATGATAACACATAATTAACAGATCTGCTTTCCCTGTAGCTCCTATACAATAGCAAAAAAAAAAAAAAAATCAATTTTTGAATTATGTAACAACCTTCAGTGCCTTGACCACTGGCTACAATGATGATTCACAGCCCAGACAGCTCATCTGTCAGCAGGTGCCTACCCCAGATACTGATGAGCACCTTTTAGCGGAGCTTCCCAGGTCCCGAGCTTTCCTGATCCAGCTACGTCTATTCGCTGACAAGCAGGGTGCCTCACGTTCTGTACACTCGAAGATTTTCAAGTTTACGCTTGTTACTCATTTTACTCAGCTTCTGGATCACCTATTAATGTATATTTAGAGACTGAAGCTAAGTTTAATATTGATGTCACCTGGAAAATGTTGGAGGACCATCTGTGCTCCCTCCTTCCTTCAGGACCCCACCCCCAACACAGATACCCACGGCAGAATGCACTTTAAGTAACAGATATTGGAATGCTGGCTTTCTCATAGAACTCTTCCTCTATATGAGCAGAGATAATCGAGAGTTAACTAACCCATAAGGGTTATTCATAAGGGTTTTCAGCTGCATAAACAACTGCTTTTTGAAACAAGGTTCACGTTTTCCTGCAGAGTGCACTTTAAAAAGGCATGAAGCACAGGGCTGTCCCGAGACAGTCAGAAGCCCTGGCCCAGCGCGGGTCTTGGGAAGGAGCC
Organism: Connochaetes taurinus; assembly: GCA_006408615.1. Taxonomy (NCBI): domain Eukaryota; kingdom Metazoa; phylum Chordata; class Mammalia; order Artiodactyla; family Bovidae; genus Connochaetes; species Connochaetes taurinus. Next base: position 370,468 of record SJXO01000953.1, read on the forward strand.
AGCACTGCGCTCACCCCGTCCCGGGCCCGGGGACACAGCAGGGCCAGGTCAGCATCGGGGCGCGGCACGACGCTGGCGGGAAACGCCCGCAGGAAGAACCGCCGCTGGAGGAGCGTCAACGAACACACCTTTCATCTAAGGAACCACAGGTGTGCAGAGCTGGCATGCTCCCCAGGGGTCAGGTCAAACCCCTTATTTCCGGGTGGCGAAAAGGGTCAGAAAGTTTCCGGATTCTGCCTGTGGTTCACTGGAGAGCAAGTGAAGGATCAACCTACCCCACCTCTACCGGTACAAACTGCTCTCTTCACCTTTTGGCCTATTTTATTAAAACCTTTGTTCAGGGAGGGGCCCCGACAGACCGAGCATCTTTAATATGAAGGTAGAGAAGCTTTCTGTAGGTTGGCAAGAGAAGAATAAACCAGAAATGAAACGAAGAGCTGCCAAACAAGATCGCTTCTGTTTCGCACAGGGACCGGTCATGGAATGCCCCAGCGATGCCTGTTCCAAATGCTCTGCTTAAGTGCTCTGTTGCTTCCTTATAACTGGGGACTCAGTTTTCATCAATTGTTCAGTTCTCGTGTACTTCCTTTCTCACTCACTGTGATATTAATACTTGACATTTCCTTAGAGACACAACTTTATATTTCTATCGTCATTTGGCTTGGTTCCTCAGAAAATTTAAGCTACGGCATTAAGAGATTCTCTGACTCATTTGCCTACCATCAGTTAGAATTACTACTAACTATGGCTTGTTATCAAAGCAATATTGAAATCGTATTTGTTTAGAACAATAAAACAGTACAATTAAGAAATATATAAAATAACATTCATTTCCATCCTGGAAGTGGGCATGTCTCCTGGCATTAAAATACATTTACAATATGTTACGGATTTGCAGTCTCCTTCTATTTAAATCACGTGTGATAGCTCTGCATTAAAAGAGAAGAGTGTAATAATATTAAAAGATGTTCCTATGTAAGGTAAATGGAATATTCTAATAGAAATTTAAGCAGCAATTATATAAAGTCTAATACTTCATATAGGCAATGACAGATAAATGTAAGTAATAGAAGCACACTGATTGTTGAACACACACAGTTTGTTTTCTGTTATTGGCATATAGAGTCCATTTAACTTAAGTTTACCAGTTTAAATACCAGTAATTAAAATTTTGGTAACGATGGATGCAATTGTCTTAAACAGAGTATATGGAACATGGGTTAATATTTAACAATTCAATATATTATTGTTACTGTCAACACTGAGTGTTGGGTACTGAACTTGGCTATGATCCAGGCTGATTCCTTTACGACATGGATGAGGCAGGGGCCAAGAGGGCATCTGCTCCGACACTAAGTGGCCGCAGACTCCAGGCTTCGTGAGGCCTCAGGACTGGCTTCTGTAGACTTTCTGCCACCATGGTAGTGCCTCGTGCTTCCGGAATACAGATAGCAGAGCCCACAGCTAAGAGTAAATGTAGCTGTTTCTAACTGGCTTGATTCACACATCTTTGGAGGTAAGTGGAAAATATGAGAAAAGGTTCTGGGTAGGAACCCGAAAGGCTCTCTTATGAACACAATGAGTGAGGTGAAGTGCTGGGAAGCCCCTGAAGGGGAGGGCGCCTCCCCGAGCCCAGCGCCGGCACAGCCCCGGGGCCGCGCACACCGAGAGCCGGTCTCACGCTCTCCGCCTCTCCCGGTGCCCTGACGTGGACACAGGCCCTGGCTGCGCGAGACATCCTGTCTGTCCTGTCCCCTCTTCAGGGCTCTGCTTTGTGCTCCTTGATGGGACGCAAGCCTGGTGACCTGCCTCCTCCGAACCAACCGCAGGGGTGAAAGCTGGGACCGGCAGAGCCCAGGGTCCCAGGCTGCCCCTTGCCAACGCTCTCCTAGCCAGAGGCATCACTGCACAAAGTCGGCAGAGACCTCGGTCTACAGGCTCAAGTTCTCTGCCGTGACAAGCTCTCTGCTATTCACACCACGCTTGGTGGGCGTGACCACGACTCAAGTGCAAGCACACTGAGGCACAAATGTTAAGAAAGTACTTTAACAAATTAGCTCGTAAAAAGTTCTTAAGAACAGTACAGTATCTGAAATTCCCACTTAAAAACAGTCTAACATGTTTTACAGTTGGGTTTTGCATTAGTCCCTCGTTCTAGGATGGTGGTTCCTCGAAGTCAGGTGAGGAAGGCCCAGGTTCTAGCATCCTCCCTTACCTTTGTTTAGCTGCACGGGCATACTTTCTGATTTCATCAGCCTCTGCTGCTGCTGCTGCAGAGCGTGCCTGGGGGCCTCCGCCAAGGTCCTGGTGGGAGCCGCCGCCAGGGAGGGGGTGCCGCCACTGCCCACTGCCACGGGGCCTCCTGCACTGCCTGGGGCCGCTGCAGGAGAAATCAGCTTCCTTCCGAAGTTAATCAGGCTATTCGAGACCTTATTTATATTTAGGGGAGCGCCTTTGGCGTTGGTCCTGTAAAAAAAATATGTGGAGACACATTACTTAAATTAGAGAACAACTCTGTTCTCTAATATCAGAATATCACATATTCTGTTGATACAAAGACATAGCTTACATGCTTTGAAAAGGGCCATTTACGAGATCAGGTACACAGAGTGAGGTATGGAAACTTAAAAGTGATCACAGGACAATCCAACTGCAAGATTTTTGAAGATGCGGCTTGTGGAATTTTTTTTTTCATTCCTTTATTCAACAGGGCCTAACAGTGCCAACACCGCACCTGTCTGAAACACAGCTCCCCTGCTGCAGAGTCCAGGCAAGAAGTACTCTCGTTCCGCTGCCATGGAAGTAGGTGGTGACAGAAGCCTGCGAGGCGGGCTCCGAAGGGGCGGTCAGGGCTGGGCAAGCCCGGGGTGGCCGCAAAGGGGAGCGAGGGGAGAACAGGTATCCCCCAAGGCCGCATCTCCCCCGGTTCTGAAACAGCAGCGTCTGACAGCCGTGCAGCCAGCCCACAGAGCCCATCAGGGGTCTGCCCTCCCCGCCGCCCCACCTCCACACCCGCCTCCTGCGGCCCTGCTTCCCTTTCCCGACACACCACGTGTGTCCCTGGTCTGCCTGGTGTGTCTGCCCGCTTCACTCCCCAGGGCAACAAAATGCCTTGGAGACAAGGACGCTGTCTCCATCCCGCCGTTGCCAGCACATACCAGGTGTTCTGCCTACCCTTGCTAAAAGGCAGGCGCAGCCTTCTCAGCTGGGCCCCGGCCCCGGCTCGCCGCCCACAGGCAGGCTCCCAGCGGCTCGGCCCTCCAGAGACGGCTGCTCCCAGAGCCCCGGCCCGCCTCGTGCTCTCTCCTCTCCGCGTGTCTCCCATGAGCACACCGCCTGCTGCACGCGCATGCGGGTGCACACACGTTTGCAGCCCTCCTCTGAATGCTCACTCCTTCCTGGTCTCACCCCCCTCACAAAGCGTCTCAGTGAGCTTTCTGCGCTGCAGCCCAGCCGGCTTGGTCTGGCTGTGCTCCCCTGCTCCCAGCCCACCCCCGCGGTCACAGTGACCGCGCTGCAGGGCCCAAGGGCCCCCCTCCACGCTCCCCTCCCGCTCACACAGGCCTTTCCTGGCGACCGGGGTTTGCCAGCGCCGATGCTCAGCCTGGCAGAGAAAGGACACCAAGTCAACAGCTGTTAAAATGAATGATTACCTCCCAAGTGAGTCACTGGCTTTAAGTATCTCGGGTCTATTATCCGGAGGACCAGTTAGACTATTTTACTTGTGGGACGTTGGTGTGTCAATATCAGTATGTAACCCAATCATTAGTAGAAGCTTGTTTTCTCACATCTAGCTTTGTTTTCACAAGAGTAGAAACTGGAAACCAGATCTGAGAGACCCACTCGCCATGGTTTTAGTCACCTTAAATTTTGCCATCACGTCCTTTGCTCAGGTCTGCCTGGCAGCGGGTACATGGTGATTCCCCCACGTTTTGGGTGCCAGCTGTACCCTTGCCATCACTAGTGGCCGTTCAGTCGCTGAGTGGTGCCTGACCCTTCGTGGCCCCTTGACTGCAGTGCACCAGGCTTCCCTGGCCTCTTCTGTCTCCCAGAGTTTGCTCAGATCATTTCCATTGAGTTCGTGATGCGATCTAACCATCTCATCCTCTGTTATCACCTTCGCCTCCTGCCTTGCCCTCAATCTTTCCCAGCATCAGGATCTTATACACAGAGCTCTCAGTAGAGCAAAAAGCTGTAAAGAACAATATTGCATAGGAATCTGGAATGTTAGGTCCATGAATCAAGGCAAACTGGAAGTGGTCAAACAGGAGACGGCAAAAGTGAGCATCAACATTTGAGGAATTAGTGAACTAAAATGGACTGGAATGGGTGAATTTAACTCAGATGACCATTATATCTACTACTGTGGGCAAGAATCCGTCAGAAGAAATGGAGTAGCCATCATCGTCAACAAAAGAGTCTGAAATGCAGTACTTGGGTGCAATCTCAAAAACGACAGAATGATCTCTGTTAATTTCCAAGGCAAACCATTCAATATTACAGTAATCCAAGTCTATGCCCCAACCAGTAATGATGGAGAAGCTGAACGGTTCTATGAAGACCTACAAGACCTTCTAGAACTAACATCCAGAAAAGATGTCCTTTTCATTATAGGGGACTGGGATGTAAAAGTAGGAAGTCAAGAGATACGTGGAGTAAGTTTGGCCTTGGAGTACAGAATGAAGCAGGGCAAAGGCTCATAGAGTTTTGCCAAGAGAACGCACTGGTCATAGCAAACACCCTCTTCCAACAACACAAGAGAAGATTCTACAGAGTCTTCTGTAGAGCAGAAGCAAAAGCAAGACCAGGAGCTGTGGCTCAGATCACAAACTCCTTATTGCCAAATTCAGACTTAGGTGAAGAAAGTAGCGAAAATCACTAGACCATCCTGGTATGACCTAAATCAAATCCCTTATAATTATACAGTGGAAGTGACAAACAGGTTCAAGGGATTAGACCTGATAGACAAGAGTACCTGAAGGACTACGGACAGAGGTTCATGACACCATACAGAAGGCAGGGATCAAGATCATCCCCAAGAAAAAGAAATGCAAAAAGGCAAAATGGTTGTCTGAAGAGGCCTTACAAACAGCTGAGAAGAGAAGGGAAGCTAAAGGCAAAGGAGAAAAGGCAAGATATACCCATCTGAATGCAGAGTTCCAATAGCAAGGAGAGATAAGAAAGCCTTCTTCAGATCAGTGCAAAGAAATAGAGGAAAACAATAGAACGGGAAAGACTAGAGATCTCTTCAAGAAAATTAAAGATAACAAGGGAACATTTCATGCAAAGATGGGCACAATAAAGGACAGAAAGGGTACAGACCTAACAGAAGCAGAAGATATTAAGAAGAGGTGGCAAGAATACACAGACGAACTGTACAAAAAAGATCTTCACGACTCAGATAATCACGATGGTGTGATCACTCACCTAGAGCCAGACATCCTGGAATGCGAAGTCAAGTGGGCCTTAGGAAGCATCACTACAAACAAAGTTAGTGGAGTGATGGAATTCCAGTTGAGTTATTTCAAATCCTAAAAGATGATGCTGTGAAAGTGCTGCACTCAAACATGCCAGCATGGATATGGAAAACTCAGCAGTGGCCACAGGAGTGGAAAAGGTCAGTTTTCATTCCAATCCCAAAGAAAGGCAATGCCAAAGAATGTTTAAACTACCGCATAATTGCACTCATCTCACACACTAGTAAAGTAATGCTCAAAATTCTCCAAGCCAGGCTTCAGCAATACGTGAACCGTGAACTTCCAGATGTTCAACCTGGTTTTAGAAAAGGCAGAGGAACCAGAGATCAAATTGCCAATATCCGCTGGATCACTGAAAAAGCAAGAGAGTTCCAGAAAAACACCTATTTCTGTTTTATTGACTATGCCAAAGCCTTTGACTGTGTAGATCACAACAAACTGTGGAAAATTCTGAGAGAGATGGGAATACCAGACCACCTGACCTGCCTCTTGAGAAATCTGTATGCAGGTCAGGAAGCAACAGTTAGAACTGGACATGGAACAGCAGACTGGTTCCAAATAGGAAAAGGAATATGTCAAGGCTGTATATTGTCACCCTGCTTATTTAACTTATATGCAGAGTACATCATGAGAAATGCTGGACTGGATGAAGCACAAGCTGGATTCAAAATGATACCACCCTTATGGCAGAAAGCAAAGAACTAAACAGCCTCCTGATGAAAGTGGAAGAGGAGAGTGAAAAAGTTGACTTAAAACTCAACATTCAGAAAACGAAGATCATGGCATCCAGTCCCATCAATTCATGGGAAGTAGATGGGGAAACAATGGAAACAGTGAGAGACTTCATTTTTGGGGGCTCCAAAATCACTGCAGATGGTGACTACAGCCATGAAATTAAAAGACGTTTACTCCTTGGAAGAAAAGCTATGACCAAACTAGACAGCATATAAAAAAGCAGAGACATTACTTTGCCAACAAAGGTCCACCTAATCAAAGCTAAAGTTTTTCCAGTGGTCATGTATGGATGTAAGAGTAGGACTATTATAAAGAAAGCTGAGCACCAAAGAACTGATGCTTTTGAAGTGTGGTGTTGGAGAAGAGTCTTGAGAGTCCCTTGGACTGCAAGGAGATCTGACCAGTCCATCCTAAAGGAGATCAGTCCTGAGTGTTCATTGGAAGGACTGATGCTGAAGCTGAAACTCCAATACTCTGGCCACCTGACGGGAAGAACTGAATCACTGGACAAGACCCTGATGCTGGAAAAGATCGAAGGCAGGAGAAGAAGGGAATGCCAGAGGATGAGATTGTTGGATGGCATCACCGACTCGATGGACAGGAGTGTAAGCTCTGGGAGTTGGTGATGGACAGGGAGTCGACTAAGTGACTGAACTGGACTAGACAGATCTCTGAATAGATAAACTAGACAGAGTTCTGAAACATAACTGATCCAGATTCCTATAGTAAAAATCAAAGAGCTCTATGCTTCTTCTTTCCATAAAATCTTCTCTAATGATTCTAGCTAATATTACAGGCTAGGTATGGGAGGCTTGGAATTCAGCTTTATAAAAGAAAGAACTACTCATTTATAACACAATTAAATCTGAAAAAAAATCCTTTTCCAAATGGTTTATCTGCATTATTTCATCTTCAAAGAAATGAGCTATGTAATGTCCTTCCAAAAATTGTTGAATAACAATGTTTCCTAATGGAGATAATGATATATAGTGATGACGCACTACTTGTAATTTTCAGCTGCTTCCTAAGGAAGTAAAGCCTTTCAATTGACAGACATTACAGCTAAGCAACAGGGAAGGCACTCAGGACATGCTTATTGAGAAAAGGAATGAGCGACATGGAAAGCACTCGTCCATTATGGACTCAGACGGCATTCGCCTCTGGCACGACACTGTACTTGGCAGCCTGTGAGCGGTCCCCTCTCCTCAGTGGTGGAGGAAACAAGAGCTATTACGATCCTGAAGTTCCACTGCATTCTCGTTTCGCTTGTCTGAAAGTCGAGATTCATAATTCACAGATATGAAGAAGTTATAATGTTGTTACCCTTTTTTATAAACAAAAATGTACTAGTCGAATTCCCATATTGCCAGTTCTAAAATTTATATGTTGATAAAAGTACTAAGAAACTGCTAGCGCATTATCAAGAGACTATGGTTAATGCATCTTCATTACTACTAATAACCAGGAAAAACATATAGATCAAGCTCATGCTGAGCAATTTTTCATCTGAATAGCTCTGAAAAGGGGATGAGCACTTTTTTTGTGTAGTTTTTGTTTTTAACCAATTTCCCCTCATCCAGTACCCAGAGCTTCTAGAAGAGTATTTTATTTAGAAAACAACTACTGAAGGTGAGTCTGTATTTTCAGAGAGAAACAGTCTTAACCAAGGCACTTCCAGGGCATGCATGCTAAGCACACTGTCCACTGATTATGTTTCAGGCATGACAATGTTTATGAGAAAGTTAGCTAAGACAGAGCTTAAATATTAGCAGCAGCCTTCTTCCCAAGACGTACTAAGCAATCTGCAATAAGCACTACTGGCTATTAAATCACATGTGCTAAATGAATGAAAATTAATGCAGCTGTCAAGAGAGCTGATGGACAGTGAGGACTGGACTAGACTGGAATAAAGATGAGACCAGGGTATACAGAGGGCTAAGAGGGCTTTGGAGTTAACAAGACAGTGAGTATCAAATCTAATGCATGCCTAGTTCTATGTAATTTCAGTACTGTTGTTCACTACACACTATAATTAAAAATAGTACCATGTAAAGGAACTGCTTCAAAACTGATCCATTGGCACAATCTTCTTCAACAGGTTAAATCAGTAGCAACAGAGGCATTTTTTGGAAGATCCATGAATCCTTCAAAACCCTGTACCAGAACCTGACCTGGCTTCATGGCTGGGCCCCTTTTAGTGACTTTCTGGGACTCTGGAAATGGCGACTCTTGCTGTCTCTTTTCACCAACTCCATCTCTTGCAGCCTGGCTTTGTAGCCTGCATTCCATTCACTGAAAGAGCTCCTAAGTTCTCCAGTGCTTTTTTACTACCAGGATCACGAGCTTTTCTCATTAACCTTCTGAAAGTTTTCTAAAGCTTTTTTTGTTTTAAAAGTACTGTCTCTGTAAAAATTCCTTACAACCTTTCCTTTCTGGTATCCAAATCTTGACACCACCCTGATTTATTTCCTTATTACCTAGAGGTTTATTTTTTAAGCCTAATATTAAGTATCTAATATTTATTTACCTCACTCCTTTTGTAATAAAATTTTGTTAGATGCTTGCTTATATTTTTGTCAAAAGAGTGAGTTTTAAACTGATTTTTAGTTATTTTCATCTCTGTCCCCAAAGGTTGAATGCTTGGTTCATCCATCCATTCAATCATTTTTCTTTTTTACCCAATAAAAGCACTTAAAACTACATATTTGCATCTGATTAAAGCAACAGCATCATAGATTTCCCTCCAATTTCAAATAGTCTGTTGATTCAATTGTTATTTAGATATATTTAAAATTGTAGCTAGTTGGGTTTATTTTGCTTGTTACTCATTTTGTTCTGTTAAATGAAAACAGAATCAAATATCTGAATAATGGAAATAACGAAATACTCCGATTTTTTCAAAGGAATTGTGGAAACCAAACTTAAATAAGCTGCTTTATATAAATATTTTCACCAACTACTTGGAAATGGTTGAATTTATTATAAGCAGCCCATCTGGTTCACTAAAAACAAGTTGTTCTAAGAAAACTTTATTTCTTAAGATCAATGAAACTAAAAGCTGTTTCTTTGGGAAGAGTGAAAAAAACTGATAAACCTTTGGCCAGGTACCTCAAGAAAAAAAGGGAGAGGACTCAGATCAATAAAACTAGAAATGAAAAGGGAGAAGTTACAATTGTTACCCCAGAAATACAAAGGCTCCTAAGAGACTATTACAAGCAACTGCATACCAATAATGGAGAAGGCAATGGCAGCCCGCTCCAGTACTCTTGCCTGGAAAATCTCATGGACGGAGGAGCCTGGTGGGCTGCAGTCCATGGGGTCACAAAGAGTCAGACACGACTGAGCGACTTCACTTTCACTTTTCACTTGCATGCATTGGAGAAGGAAATGGCACCCCACTCCAGTATTCTTGCCTGGAGAATCCCAGGGACGGGGGAGCCTGGTGGGCTGCCGTCTATGGGTCGCAGAGAGGCGGACGTGACTGGAGTGACTTAGCAGCAGCAGCATACCAATAAAATGGACAACTTGGAAGAAATGGACAAATTCTTAGAAAGGTAAAACCTTTCAAGACTGAACCAGGAAGAAACAGAAAATCTGCACAGACCAATCACAAGCAATGAAATTGAAACTGTGATTAAAAATCTTTCAACAAACAGAAGTCCAAAACCAGACGGCTTCATGGGTGAATGCTGTCAACACTTAGAGAAAAGCTAGCATCGTCCTTCTCAAACTCTTCCAAAATTGCAGGGAGAGGAACACTTCCAAGCTCATTCTACGAGGCCACCATCACTGTGATACTAAAACCAGACAAAGATATCACAAACATAGAAAATTACAGGCCAGTATCACTGATGAATATAGACGCAAAAATCCTCAACAAAGTATGAGCTCACAAAACCCAACAACGCATTAAGAGGATCATACACCATCCTCAGATAGGGCGCAAGTCCTCTTCAATATACGCAAACCAATCAGTATAATGCACCATGCTAACAGACCTAAGAATAAGAGCCATATGATCATCTCAGTAGATTCAGGAAAAGCTTTTGGCAAAATCAAACACTGATTTATGTTAAAAGCTCTCCAGAAAGCGGGCATAGAGGGAACCTACCTCAACACAATAAAAGCTATAAACCATAAACCCACAGCAAACGCCCTTCTCAACGGTGACAAAGAGAAAGCGTTTCCTCTGAGGCAAGATTCCCACTCTGGCCACTCTTCCTCAGCACAGTTTTGGAAGTCCTTGCCACAGAGATCAGAGAAGAAAGGAAACAAGAAGAGTGCATCTTGGAAAAGAAGAAGCAAAACTGTCCCTGTCCACAGATGACGTGATACGACACACAGAAAACCCTAAACTTGCCACCAGAAAACTACTGGAGTTAAACGATGACTCCGGCAAAGCAGCAGGATGCGAAACCGACGCACAGAAATCTGCACGCCTACACACTGACAGTGAGAGACTGGAAAGGCAAGTCAAGGAGACCGCGCCGGTGGCCGCTGCAGCAGGAAGAGCAGGGCGCCCGGGAGTAAGCCTGCCCGGGGGGGCAGGACATCTGTGCACAGGGGGCCACACGATGCTGACGCGAGCAGTCAGGATGCGAAACCGACGCACAGAAATCTCCTGCGCGCCTACACACTGACAGTGAGAGACTGGAAAGGCAAGTCAAGGAGACCGCGCCGGTGGCCGCTGCAGCAGGAAGAGCAGGGCGCCCGGGAGTAAGCCTGCCCGAGGGGGCAGGACATCTGTGCACAGGGGGCCACACGATGCTGACGCGAGCAGCCGGGGCAACACGGGCACATGGACCATGTTCTTGGACTGGGAGAACCAACACTGTGAGAACCAGAATACTATCCAACGCAATCTGCAGATTCACTGCAATCCCTCTCACAGCACCAACAGAATTCTCCACAGAATTAGAACAAAGAATCGTATGATTTCAAACAGCCAAAGCAATCTTGAGAAACAAAAATGGAGCTGGAGGAATCAGGCTCTCTGACTTCAGACTATACTACATAAATACAGTAATCAAGACAGTATGGTACTCATACAAAAACAGAAATACAGACCGATGGAACAGGACGCAAAGTCCGGAGATAAACTCAGGCACCCATGTTCACCTAATCTTTGACAAAGGAGGCAGGAATATACAATGAAGAAAAGATAAGTCTCTTCAATAAATGCTGCTGAGAAAACTGGTCAGCATTATGTAAAAGAATGAAATTAAAATACTCCCTAACATCATACACAAAACCAAACTCAAAATGGATCACAGGCGTAAATGTAAGGCCAGACGCGACAAAACCCTTAGAGGAAAGCAGGCAGAAGACTGTCTGGCATTTGTTGCTGTGCAGCCGCTGAGTCCTGTCTGACTCTTTGTGACCCCACAGACTGCAGCCCGCCAGGCTTCCCTGTCCTTGCCATCTCCTGGAGTTGACTCAAACTCATGGCCACTGAGTCAGTGATGCCATCCAACCAACTCACATTCTGTTGCCCTCTTCTCTTCCTGATTTAAAATTTTCCCAGAATCATAGAATTTTCGCATCAATCAGTTCTTTGCATCAGCTTCAGTTCAGTTCAGTCACTCAGTCGTGTCCGACACTTTGCGACCCAATGAACTGAAGCACGTCAGGCCTCCCTGTCCATCACCAATTCCCGGAGTCCACCCAAACCCATGTCCATTGAGTTGGTGATGCCATCCAGCCATCTCATCCTCTGTCATCCCCTTCTCCTCCTGCCTTCAATCTTTCCCAGCATCAGAGTCTTTTCCAATGAGTCAGCTCTTCCTATCAGGTAGCCAAAGTATTGGAGTTTCAGCTTTAGCATCAGTCGTTCCAATGAACACCCAGGACTGATCTCCTTTAGGATGGACTGGTTGGATCTCCTTGCAGTCCAAGGGACTTTCAAGAGTCTTCTCCAACACCACACTTCAAAAGCATCAATTCTTTGGCACTCAGCTTTGTTTCTAGTCTAACTTTCACATCCATACATGACCACTGGTCATGATTAGACAGACCTTTGTTGACAAAGTAATGTCTGTGCTTTTTAATATGCTGTCTAGGTTGGTCATAACTTTTCTTCCAGGGAGCAAGTATCTTAATTTCATGGCTGCAGTCACTGTCTGCAGTGATTTTGGAGCCTCCCAAAGTAAAGTCAGCCACTGTTTCCAGTGTTTCCCCATCTATTTGCCATGAACTGATGAGACCAGATGCCACGATCTTAGTTATCTGAATGTAGAGTTTTAAGCCAGCTTTTCCACTCTCCTCTTTCACCTCATTAGGAGGCCCTTTAGCTCCTCTTCACTTTCTGCCACTAGAGTGGTGTCTGCATATCTCAGGTTGCTGGTATTTTTCCTAGCTATCTTGATTCCAGCTTGTGACACATCCAGCTCAGCGTTTAGCATGATGTGCTCTGCGTAGAAGTCAAATAAGCAGGGTGACAATATACAACCCTGATGTACTCCTTTCCCAATTCTGAACCAGTCCGTTGTTCCATGTCCAGTTCTAACTGTTGCTTTCTGACCTGAATACAGGCTTCTCAGAAAGCAGGTAAAGTGGTGTGGTATTTCCATTTCTCTAAGAATTTTCCAGTTTGCTGTGATCCACACAGTCAAAGGCTTTAGCATTGTCAATAAAGCAGAAGTAGATGTTTTCCTGGAATTCCCTTGCTTTTTCTATGATCCGATGGATGTTGGCAATTCAGTCTCTGGTTCCTCTGCCTTTTCTAAACCCAGCTGGTACATCTGGAAGTTCTCAGATCACGTAGTGTTGAAGCCTAAGTTGAAGAATTTTGATCATTACCTTGCCAGCTAGCATATAAAATGAGTGAAACTGTGTGGTAGTTTGAGCATTCTTTGGCATTGCCTTTCTTTGGGATTGGAATGAAAACTGACCTCTTCCAGTCATGTGGCCACTGCTGAGTTTTCCAAATTTGCTGGCATATTGAGTGCAGCACTTTCACAGCATCATCTTTCAGGGTTTGAAATAGCACGGCTGGAATTCCATCACCCCCACTAGCTCTGTTTGCAGTGATGCTTCCTGAGGCCCCCTTGGCCTCACACTCCAGGATGTCTGGCTCTGGGTGAGTGACCACGCCATCATGGCTGTCTGGGTCATTATGACTTTTTTGGTACAGTTCTTCTGTGTATTGTTGCCCCCTCTTCTTAATATCTTCCGTTTCTGTTAGGTTCTTACTGTTTCTGTACTTTACTGAGCCCATCTTTGCATGAAATGTTCTCTTGGTATCTCTAATTTTCTTGAAGAAATCTCTAATCTTTCCCATTCTATTATTTTCCTCTAATTCTCTGCATTGTTCATTTAAGAAGGCTGTCTTATCTCTCCTTGTTATTTGGAACTTCGCATTCAGTTGAGTATATCTTTCCCTTTCTCCTTTGCGTTTCATTTTGACGTAAATTGCAGCAAAATCTTTTTGACCCAACTCAAAAAGTAATGAAAATAAAAACAAAAATTAACAAATGAGACATAACTAAACTTAAAAAAGCTTTTGAACAGCAAAGGAAATCATAAACAAGACAAGAAGAGAATCCTTAGAATGGAAGAAAATGGATGTAAACAAAGTAACTGACAAGGGAGTAATCTCCAAAATATATAAATAGCTCACATAGCTCTATATCAAAAACAAACAACCCAATCAATATACGGACCAATGACCTAAACAGACATTTCACCAGAGAAGACACACAGAAGGTCAACAAACACATGAAAGGACGCTCAACATCACTAATCATTAGAAAAATGACAATCAAAGCTACAGCGAGGTGCCACCTCATACTGGTCAGAATGGCCAACATCAAAAAGTCTACAACAATAAACGCTGGAGAAAGTGGGAAGAAAAGGGAATGCTACACTGTTGGTGGGAACGCAAACTGGTACAGTCACTATGGAGAACAGTTTGTAGGTTCATCAAAAAACTAATAGAACTACCATATGATCCAGCAATCCCATTCCTGGGCATGTAACCAGAGAAAATCATAATTCAAAATGATACATGTACCCCAATTTCACAGCAGCACTATTTGCAACAGCCAGGACACGGAAGCAACCTAACTGTCCATCAGCAGATAAAGAAGAGGTAGATACGGACATACAGTGGGATATTAGTCATAAAAAGGACCAAAACTGTGCCATTCGCACAGACAGACCCACAGTCCGTCATACTGAGTGAAGTAAGTCCTAAAGAGAAAAATATTGCATAACATCACTTATATGTGGAATCTAGAAAAATGACAGAGATGAACTTATTTGCAAAGTAGAAACAGAGCCACAGACAGAGAACAAACTTACGGATACCAGGCGGGGAAGGGCAGGTGGGATGAGCTGGAGACTGGCAGTGATAGAAATACACCGAGTGCACGTGCGTGTGCTGAGCTGCTTTTGTTGTGAGCGACTCTTTGCGACCCAGGGGACTGCAGCCTGCCAGGCTCTTCTGTCCGGGGGATTCTCCAGGCAAAAGTACTGGAGTGGGTGTCCTCTGCTTCTCCTGCTTCTTTACCCACTGAGACACCCGGGAAGCCCACATGTACACCGCTGTGTATAAAACAGATAACAGATGAAGACCTACTGTGCAGCACAGGGACCTCTGCGCAGCGCTGTGGTGACCTAAAGGAGAGCGAACTCTTAAAAAGAGGGCTGTGCGTATAGCTGCTTCACTTTGTTGTCCGGCAGCAACGCACACAATGCTGTAGAGCAGCTACACTCCAATAAAAACTAATTTAAAACACAAGACAGCTTTATTTCTTATTTGAAGTGCTGACCTCTATTAGATCTTATCAAGGTGTCAGTGAGTATAATACACCCTTAGTTGTATCTGAACAGCTGCACCTCATGTGTACTGCTGAATCTTCCTGCACTCCTCAGACGATTCACAGACCTGTGAAAAGTTCACCAGTACTTTGTTAAAATTGAAGGTCATAATCTTCTGTCATTGAGTTATGTAATTTGGGAAGAGTTACTTAGCCTGTTGTCTGGACCTTAACTTCCTCATCTTTAAACCAAGGGGTCTGAGGTATATGACACTGTGCTCCTTTTGGACAGAAAACCCTACAGTCTCATGCCCCGAAGAAAGAGAACGTGCGCTTACGAACGTGAGACCAATTGGATAAAGCAGTCAAAGGCTACAATACTCTCAACTAGGCAGCACGGGAAGCAAGTGAGAGATAAAAGTTAATGGAGATTAAAAAAAGCGTGTGCACTTAAAATGTTTTACAAGTGCACACTATACATAGAATAGGGAGGTGTGGATTAACATGAATTCATATTAAAACAAACAAACAAAAAACCAACCAAACTCCCAAAGGTGAATGTTTTGGTTTGGTCCCCAAGGCTAACCTGAGCCTATGCTGATGGTGGAGAAAAACAAAATTCTGGGGCTGCATTAATTCTAGGCAAGTGAACTTCTAGTTTCCAGTCCAGCATGTAAGAATTTTGGAAGTTTCTACTCTGTCCTAACAACAATAAAAAGCTGAACAAACTAAAAAAAAAAATCAACTTTTTCATAGCTCTTTAAAAGAAATGAGGTCAAAGGGCAAACTGCTCCTCCCAGATTGGAGAGAGTGAGAGGTGAATTCAGAGCAGAAGCCCACAGGAACAAGCACAGGGGCAGGAAACTGGAACTGCAGCTGAACCGCTGGAGGCCCGGTGCGGAGAACGCAGGGAGCCACAGTCTCCAAGGGGACCCAGTCCCATGGCTCAGTGGCCAACCTAGCCTTCCGCCAGCTTTCCAGGACTGCTGCTCCCATGAGGAGGCGTGCTTGGACAGGGGCAGAGGGAAAGGAGCCGGCTGAAGTACACCAGGGCATGATGTTCTCACATGGTCTGCCCTCAGGAGAAATTGCTCAAAGTCTAACTGACCTGGGGAGGGAAGGACCTCATCCTAGCCCCCTCCAGCCTTCCTGTCCTACCCTAAGGTGGGGCTGCAGCTGAGAGGCAGGTGTCAAGTTCAGAGCCCAGAGGCCCCGGCTTACTAAATGGCTGAGACCTACTCATAGCACAGCATACTCAAAAGCAGAGACATCACTTTGCCAACAAAGGTCCGTCTAGTCAAGGCTATGGTTTTTCCAGTGGTCATGTATGGATGTGAGAGTTGGACTATAAAGAAAGCCGAGCACCAAAGAATTGATGCTTTTGAACTGTGGTGTTCGAGAACACTCTTGAGAGTCCCTTGGACTGCGAGGAGATCAAACCACTCAATCCTAATGGAAATCAGTCCTGAATATTCATTGGAAGGACTGATGTGAAGCTGAAACTCCAATACTTTGGCCACCTGATGTGAACAGCTGACTCACTGGAAAGACCTTGATGCTGGGAAAGATTGAAGGTAGGAGGAGAAGGGGACGACAGAGGATGAGATGGCTGAATGGCATCACCGACTCGATGGACATGATTTGAGTAAGTGGGAGTTGGTGATGGACAGGGAGGCCTGGCGTGCGCGGTCCATGGGGTCGCAAAGAGTCGGACACGACTGAGCAACTGAACTGAACTAATCATAGGACTACAGAATGCTTCCTCTCCTCCACATCTTATCACATTACTAAAGGCCTATTTTTGGAGTTCTTTTACCCAGCACAACATGCCCAAGTATCCAAAATAAATAAAGAAAAGATGTACTCAAAAAGCAAGAAGCAAAAAACCATAGTTCGAAGAGAGAGAGCAACAAAGCATCAGAACCAGACTCGGATATAGCAGGGATACTGGAATGATCAAATGATCAGACTGGAAATTTAAAATAACTATGATTAAAATGTCTCCTTGCGACCCCATGGACTATAGCCTACCAGGTTCTTCTGTACAAGGGATTTTCCAGGCAAGAATACTGGAGTGGGTTGCCGTTTCCTTCTCCAGGAGATCTTCCCAACCCAGGGATTGAACCCAGGTCTCCCCCTTTGTAGGCAGAGGCTTTATAGTCTGAGCCACCAAGGATGGTGATTAAAATGTTAAGAACTCTAATGAATATAGTAGACAGCAGGCAAGAACAAATAGGAAATATAAGCAGACAGGAGGAAATTCTAAAGAAAAAAAAAAGAAATGATGGAGATAAAAAATACTGTAACATTAAGAATGTCTTAGATGGGCTTATTATTGATGGACATGGCTGAGGAAAGAATCTCTGAGGTTGAGGATATTTCAGTAGAAACTCCCCAAACTGAAAAGCAAATAGAAAATAGAAAAAGCAGAAGAGAAGATCCAAGAGCTGGAGGACAACTGTAAATGGTCTAATAGCCACACACTGGGAAAGGCAGAAGGAGAAAAAAGAAAGGGACAGAGGAAGCAGGCGAAACAACAATGGCTGTGAGCGTCCCCAAAGTTTGTCAGGCAACCAACCAAAGATACAGAAAGCTCAGAGAACATCAGGCAATAGAAATGCCAAAAAAGTTATACTTAGTCATATCATTTTTAAACTATAGAAAATCACAGGAGAAAAAAAAAACAACCACACCTGAAAAAAGTCAGAGGGGTAAAGAAACAGCTTACCTGTAAAGCAACAAAAATAAGAACCACATTCAAATTCTCCTCAGGAACCATGATGCAGAAGAGAGTGCGGTGAATAAAATGTTGAGAAAAAACCAGTGACGTAGAATTCTGCGCCCCGTGAAACAGCCCTCAAAAGTAACTGTGGTGTCTGCACGCACACATTACCGTCTTATAGTAAACAGATATTATTACTTACTAGCAAATGTAGCATATGACTAGGAGTAGGTGAGTGTCTGTGCTACAGGAGGTAGCTGTACAAGTATGGCAGACAGTTTTGGCGATGCATGAATTTCTGGCAGGACTGAGTTTTGTCTATGAAGCGGAGCAGAGCAGTAGGGAGATACGCCGATTATGAGGGGAGAGGAAAGGCTGAAGAGGCAGGGGCACAAGCCCACCAAGAGGAGAGCTGCCAGGAGCAAGAGCAGAGCTTCTGTACGTGGCTTTGAAAACGAGACAAGGTACGAAAGTTACAGAAAGTCACAAGAGACAGTTCAAAGGCTGTGACCCAGGAGATCCTTCCTGATGATTTCACAGGCTCCACTTAAGATGTAAGAACTCCATTTCTGGGACTGTCTAAGCAGAGCTTAGGAAATCGTTTTCAGACAAGGAGGCCTCCTGGCTGGGGCGAGAGGCAGAGTTCAGGGAGAGCCCTTTCTGCCTCTGTTGACGGCAGGTGCTGGGCTGGGCCAGCCGCCTGCTACATCGCAGTCGATATCCTGCCGAGACGCAAGGCCACAGAGGGGCCTGCAGGCCAGCGTGGGCCCTTGTGGGATGGTGGGCGCACCCAACCCAAGTTCGCAGGCCTCCCTGGCTGCCCTGCCTCTGGTGTCCACCCTCGGTCTCTATTCTTTTTGCCTTTCCTTCCACCTCTAGGATCATCTTCCCTCTGAGACGTTTCTCCCTTCTTTTCCTTTCCTTCCATCAAAATCTCCTTTCTATCATTTTCTCACCTCATTCTACCTACACTTTTCTCAATCATAAAAATATATAACTTAGTTTAAAATTACTTTCTTAAGTGCAAGTTGTTGGAAAAAGTAAATATAAACACATGGTTCTGGTTTTAGGATAGAAATGATACTCTCTTTGCACCTCTATAATTTCCTAGCCTGCCACTGTTGACCTACCCGGGACTATGATTCCTATTTACTTCTTTCATGCTTATTATATACATCTATCTTTTATTTAGATATTTAAAACAGTTGTCAGGGTTGCAAAATAGTACTTTTCGAGATGATTCTAACATCTGAGCTAACATTTGGGACATACTCACAAATTTTCTAAGTTAAAGGTTTCAAATTCTATCAAACAAAGCAGTTTCCAACTTTCTTAAGTCTTTACCTTCAATGTTGAGTGTATCAAACTTGCTTCAATGAAGGACATCTATACGTAATTCTAATTTGTTTGCCATATCCTGAGGTTTCTGCTATCTCAGAAAATGAACTCTCTCTCTATATCATGAAATTCAAGATTTTATAGGTCTTTATAAAAACTACATGATAAAAAAAAAAAAACTACATGATAAAAATTAGCTTGCTATTCCTCATTCCTTAGGAATCTGACTTTCAAGTGAAACATGTTTCCTTTCAGCTGTAAAGATGATAATTATTTTGCATGTGGCATGTAAGTCCTTGTTACTGTGATGTGAAGCAAACGAACTGCTTTCAGGGCCAGAAGAGTTGGCCCTGTAAGAGGGTGGACATAAGCTAGACTGTGGGGCTCAGCTAACTGGGTCTGAATATAATTGAGGATATTTGTTTAATGTAACAGAGAATTAGCAATTGTGCATAGACCATGGTTATATAAAAATCACGGGATAACTCCCTAAGACCTATCTGCAGGAAAAAAGTTCGAGGTTTCTATTCCAGGGCAGTTGTTTTCAGCTGATTTATTCTCTGACCCAGCGTCTGAGAGGGATGCAAATCTCTCCCGTGAACCGTGCTCACAGGAGTTTCTGGTCTAGGGAAACAGCAGAATGGAAGAGGGTACAATCTTGAGCTGCCACCTGTTGGGGAGCTTTTCCCCGCTACCTGTCTACCTTCTGTGAGAATCACTACTTATGTTTACACTTGAAAAAAAAAATCACATGCAGCTATACTTAAACATATATCAATAATCAACTCTTAAGAATTTTAAGGAAAAAGGTATGTTTTCAGAAACTTTCCTTATAGTTTTAATGAAAGGGAGTCAATAAATATAGAAATGTATTAGTCCATGTGAAATTCCAAGCAAACAGTTACATTAAAAAAAAAAGTGCAGCCTGGACAACCTTGGTGGTGCAGTGGATAAGAATCCGCCAGCTGATGCAGGGGACACGGGTTCAGGCCCTGGTCTGGGAAGATTCCACGTGCTGGGGAGCAACTAAGCCGTGTGTCTCACGTACTGAGGCGTGCCCTGGAGTCCGCACGCAGCAGCTGCTGAGGCCCATGCCTCCAGCGCCTGTGCTCCACACCAAGAGCGGTCACTGCACCGAGACCCCCTTGCGCTACAGGAGTAGCCCCTGCTCACTGCAGCTAGAGGAAGCCCGCACAAGGCAACACAGATCCAGTGCAGCCGGGAAAAAAGTGCAGTCCCAGGCAGGAACAGGCTACATGCAGGAAAAAAGAGGAATTTATTCCTCTCCAGTGAAAACCAATCTATAAGACCTGCGCTCTTAAAAACTATATACAACTATGGAGAGGATGTGAAGCCTGACTGAATGGAGAGACAGCCCATGTTCATGGATTTACTGAAGTTTCAGTTCTTTCCAAACTGACCTATAGATTCAGGGTAATTCCAATCAAATCCCAATAATTTTTAGAGAAATTGACATGTAGATTCTGCAATTTATATGGAAATGCAAAGAACCAAGAATAGCCAAAATTAAAAAAAAAAAGAAAATCAAGACTTGCTGTGACGCTACATAATTAAGCGCGTGTGGTGCTAGCGAAAGCAGAGAGTGTCCAGAAATACTGATTATCTTTATGGTCAATTGATTCTCAGCCAGGGACCCAGTTTAATTCAATGAAGAAAGGAGAGGATTTTACATAACTGGTATCCAACTGCTGGATACTTGGATTGAAAAAGACGGACCTCAATTTTTACCTCACTCCACACACACTGATTTGACATGGACCACAGATCTAATACAACTGTTAGCACCACACCAGTTTTGAGAAGAATACAGAGTATCTCTGGAACTTTCAGGGTTAAGTCAGTGTGCCTGGGCTCCCTAAACCCTGCACACTCCAGTTCAGGACCCGCCCTGCAGGGACAACTGGGAGGGAACCTCTAGCCCTTGGAATGTCTGTCTGATAAACATGTCTTCGTAGACCTGGGACCCTGGACCACAACAAAGAGTGCACGCTAACAGTGGGAATCAGGCTAAAAGTCTGTTTCCACCTGGGCCCTGCCACACGGCCTCTGTCTGACCAGGGGCCGGAAGGCAGACAGCTGATGTCACCACAGGGCTGCTCCCTGCCTGCACGAAGGACTTCCACCAGAACCCTGAGGGCACCAATGCTGGGGAACGTCCCAGGGGCAGCACTTCCTGCGCGTAGCCCGGCAAGGCTCAGGTGGATTTAAGCACTCCACTGCAAGGGGACAGCCCTCACACCTGGCCTCTCCTGGGCTGCGAGCGCAACTGCTGCCTGCGCATCAGCAGACAAAGGCTGCCGCTGCCCTCAGGCCATCGCGTCGCTGATGGACTCAGGGTGGGCACCGGAGGCCTCGACCAGCCGCCCGCCGCTGCAGCCGCTGCGTGGCACACCCGAGGGCCTCAGGGTGAGGAAGCAGGGCCCCAGACAGCGAGGCACAGGTGGAAGGGGGGACTGCAGCGAGCACAGACTCTTGCGTCTCCTGCACATAGAAAAGCACTGCACCCCTTCACAAGACACTGGTTTCCTTTAATTAACAGTGATCTTTCGATGCTCTCACCACCCAGCCTTCACTGCACAAACTCCTGTGTAACCTGGCTTCCCGCTCTGCACCTTTGGGTCAGGCCCTCAGAGTGACCTGAGACTCCTATTTTGGTCTTGAAGTCCTCAGAAAGTCTGCCAAGTAAAACACAGCTCTCAACTTTCTAGGTTGTTCATTTTCAGTCAACAACACCAACTTTTTTTCCTTTCTTGATTTTAGTCTGTATCCTTTTTCCATGATGCACCATAAACATGGGTGTAACAGCTTTTCTGAATTCTGAGAGTCCATCCAGTGAGCCAGCGAAGCCAAGCCCATTCTTCAGGATCCGGAACAAAGGAGACTCAGGTGGGTCTCAGGAGATCCCACAGATGAGAAAACAAAGCGCACTGGCCTAAAGGGACAGAGCTGAGGAAGGAATGCCACCGGAATGAAGAGCTCCTGCTCATTAAAAGGCATCGTGGAGAAAACGGACAGGCAAGCTCCACACTGGGGGAGAATACCTGCAGCACATTTGTCAGACAAAGACTCCTACCCAGAACATACACAGAATCGTCACAGATCAAGAATAAAAAAGACAAACGGCCCGTTAAAAACAGGCAGACTGCGGGGACGGTCCAAAGAGGAATCACCAGCGTGCTACAGAAAGGTGCTCAGGAAAATGCAGATTAAACCACCAGGAGATACCATTTTATACCAGCTATAATAGATAAAATCAGAAAGACTGACAGTAGCAAATGCTGGCAAAGATGAAGAGCAATTGAAACTCCCAAATATTGCCGGTGAGCATGGAAAAAGGTAGAACTACTTGGTGAAACAGTTCGCAGGTTCTTATAAAGTTGAACACACATCTATCCTATGCACGCTAAGTCGCTTCAGTCGTGTCCACCTCTGTGTGACGCTATGGACAGCAGCCCACTGAGCTCCTCTGTCCATGGGATGCTCCAGGCAGGAGTACTAGAGTGGGTTGCTATTTCCTTCTCCAGGGGCTCTTCCCAATCCAGGGATCAAACCCAGGTCTCCCAGAATTGCAGGCAGATTCTTTAGCAACTGAGCCAGAGTAATTTAATTTCTAAGTGTTTATCCAAGGGAAAGATAAACATATATCCACCAAAAACAACAACAACAAATGGAAACATGGAAACACTTGCACAAGAATGTTCACATGGTCTTGCTCAAAAGACTCCGAATCTGGAAACAGCCCACTATCTGTCAACAACAGAGCAAAACATTTGTGGCACATCACATGGTGGAACACAGCCCAAGAAGAGAAAGAAACTACTGGTCTATATATAACAACATGCATGGAGTGTAAGCACAATGATCTGAATGAAAAAAGTGCATACTATGTGTCTCTACTCATGGGAAGACCAAGAAAAGGGGAAACTCTCAAAACAAGGGAGCAGAAATCAAAAGTGGTTGCCTTGGGATGCCGAGTTGGGTACCACCGTAACGGGACAGGAGGGGACTCTCGAGTGACAGGAACGTTCGCTCCAGATACACTGTCTCAGATGGCGGTTACAAGACACGGGTTTGGTCCCTGGGTCGGGGAGCTTCCCTGGAGGGGGAAATGGCAGACCGCCCCAGTATTCCTGCCTGAGAATCCCATGGACAGAGGAGCCTGGCAGGCTACAGTCCACAGGGTTGCAGAGAGCTGGACATAACTGAGCCTGCATGCAGACGGGCAGTATATACAGCTATCAAAACTCATCAGACTGAACACTTAGGATCTGTGTCTTATGTACAAATTATACTTACATTTTTTAAGAAAGGAGAAAAATTTATTTACTCTGCCCTAAAAAGGAGATAGTGTTACCAATTTACCTAAATTGGTTAGGAATTAACAACTCTCTTTGATACAAGAGAAAGAGCATTTCAGACACAGAAGTGCTTATGACACAAACTCCTATTTGAGCATAAAAATATCACAAAATTACATTTATATAGAAATCAGTGTCCTTTGAAATTCTGATTAGCCAATTAACTACTAATGGACTATAACCATGGACTTCTTGGCTTCATGACTCGGGAAATATTATTAGCATATTATTTCTTTACCATATTTTAGCAATAAAATACTTCAGAGTAAATATAATAAAGCCTCATTTAAAAATTCTTGTGGACCATATAATATGGAAATTAGCTAGAAGGATTTTATAGTGCCTTTTAGGTATTCAAAACAGTATTTATTTATTCAGTCATTAAACTGCTGAGTACTAGAAACAGGGCCAGGTACTGTGCTAGGCCCTGGGAATACGAGGACTCCGTCCCCGACATCAGCGTGGTTACTCTATAAATGAAGCTAGAAAGTGCTCGCTCATTTCACCCATGCTGGAACGCGTTCTCCACGCCAGGTAACGAGGAGACAGCAGGGACACAGGCAGATGCGGGCCTGCCCTCACAAGGCTCGGCTGCGGGTATAAGAGGAGTGCTGGAAGGTCTGCGCTTTCTGGGAGGACGTGCTTAGTAGGCCAGGCCCTGAGAAGAAGACTCCTAAGCAGAGGCAGACTCCGATTCCGAGAAGAGATGGAGAATCACTGGGCACCAGGCATTCTTGGGGTAAAAACAGACAGGACACCGCCCACCCTTATCACCCGGCGCCCAGCGGCAGAAGGTGGGGACCGTCTGCAGAGCCCAGCAGAGGCTCCCTTACTGGAAAGCGCCTGTCCCCAGAGCCTGGCTTCCTGGTGGACCCCACGCAGGCATCCAGACAGGGGGCCTTTTGGGAAGGGCCCACTGGCCGGAGCTCTAACTCTGGCATCTTTTGTTACTGACGCCAGTCCGGTTGTTGCGGCTGTGACACGGGGCAGAGGGGAGCTGGGGGACCAGCATGGAGAACGCTACTGCTGGTCTGGAACCCAGCTTGGCTTCTTCCGTCTGTGTCAAGGCCTTACTCAATCAAGTGGAAGCGCTAACTCTGGTGATATGAACTTAAGTAAATCAGAAGACCTCCAGTCGCGGAGCTGCGTAAAAAGGGCCACTGGATAAAGAGGCACGTGGCCCGAGGCTCTGCTGCCAGCTCAGGTGTGGATGTTTCATCACCTCTGTGAGAGCAGAAAAACTACACACTTTAAGAAACTGTGTTGTGGCACTTTCAAAACCGAATAGCTGTGAGTGCTGTGAAAGCCTGTGAGTGCTCTGGAATGTGGAGGCTGTGAAAGGCTGTGAGTGCTGTGGAATGTAGAGGCTCTGAGTTCACTCTTACTCTAAGAGACCGCAATAGTTAAAACTATGAAGCTCCGGTCCATGAATACTCAATTGGGCATTTCAGAAGTCACAAACTCCTCAATAAATCAGACGGGTCTTTCTGAAGACTGGTCACAATTTAGATGTGCTTATTTTTATTTATAGAAGTAATTTATGGTTATTTAAGGACAAAATTAGAGCAGGATTTGAGTGTTAATTTGTTGTTCTGAGCTCAAAAGTTGAATGAATAAGGAAATGTCAATTCCCATTTTTAAAAAGAAATGTGCAGCTAAGTAAAATCAGAGCACAGTGAATGTTATCCACACACGTAATGGAAAATCTATCACGAAAATACCTAGGCACTTGCTTTTAAAGACTTAATTACAGCAATCCATGGTAAGGCAGAGAAGAGAAATCAGGCTTCTTGATTTCTAGAGATATTCTTATCTGTGAAGTCACATGGCATCTTGCATCCTCATCTCTCATTTGGATAAGCAGCACAAACAGAAGTCCACTCTCGTGGACTGCGTCCAGACGTGGCATGGATTAGCTCCCTGCCCTCCAGGTACCTGCCCGCCCTCGCCTGTCCTCCGCTCACTCATCACCGCTGGAGGTTCCCCATGAAGATGCACCTTCCCTCTGGATCAGCCCCACAGCCTGTCTTGCTGCTCGGTATAGCCCCGATGCATGAACTCTTTAATAGCCTCTAAATAGCTGAGAAAGTAGTTGTAAGGCTATGGCTTAAGGGTCCAGCCTGGTGAAAACATCTTGGGCATTAAATAGCTAAAGGGGGACTTTGCCAAGGGTTTCACAATAGGTTTCACAATAGCTACAATAGGTTTTTCATCCTAGATAAAGTAATGGCACAATAAACCAACTTCTAGAGGAAGAATGCAGTAGTTATAAGGGCTACATATAGACTTGGGAGTATTATTTAGCAAGACGATCAAGTTCGTTTCAACCTACATTCCCTAACCCGGTGACTACGGGTATCCACGCTCCTTCTGCTCGGTCACTCATTCACTCACTCATTCAAGTCACCTTATTGAGGCATTACAGAGCTGCAGTGGCTGCGTCTTCTTCACGTGCGCAGCTTGAGGAGTTTAGAGGCAAGCATGCGCCTGCAAAGGCATCACCACAATCTGTGACATAAACGTACCCTCACCCCTTAACGTTTCCTCCTACCCTATTTATTATGGCTGTTTTTATTTTTGTGATAAGAACACTTAAAATAAGATTTACTCTCTTAGCAAATCTTAGGTACATAACAGTATCTTTAAATATGGCCCTATACTGTACAGTTGATATCTAGGACTTACTCACCTCTGCCTCATTTATTATTAATCTGCTATTTTGAAAGGTGAAAAATGGTACTTCACAGGCGTTTTAATTTGCATTTCTGCGACTAATTGTCAGTCTGACCAGCCTTTTGATGTTTATTTGCTGTTTGCAACCCTTCTTTTATTGAGTCCATACTATATTCAAGGCACTACTTTAGGTGCTGAGGATACAACAGACAGTAAAACATGCAGAATTTATATTTCAACGTGAGAAACAATAAAAACACACAAAAAGTAGAATAAAAAGCTAAAAATACCATTTCAGGTAGTAAGAACTGCTATTAAAAAGCCCCACAAAAGCAAAAACAGTAACAAAGCCAAATAAAGGGAGTCCAGGGGTCCGTTACTTTAGACCCAGCGGCCGCGGAGGGGCTCCCTGCAGAGGCGGGGTCTGCGCGGCGACGCCGGGCAGGCGCAGGGCGGCTTCTCAGGCAGAGCCGGCGCGGCGAGGGCCAGCGCACAGCTCCTGAAGGGGGCTGGCCGGGAGCTGGGGGACGGTCAGCGGGCCGCGCGGCCGCGCCGACGGGGCTGCAGAGACAGGAGCCGGGCCGCGCAGGGCCTCCCTGCAGCCCCGCACGGCGGTGGACCTGAGGCCAGGCGTGCTGGGAAGCCACTAAGGGCTCTGAGCGGAAGAGCCGGAGACCGGACCTGCACCGGGAGGCGAGGTAGGAGGCCGTGGGGGGAGACTGGCCAGGACACAAGACTCAGTATCGGCAGGGCAGAGAGGGGAGAGGGGCTGTTTCAGCATACAGCTCGAGCAGGCACGGCTGATGGACCTGACGGGTACGTCCTGCAGAGAGAGGAGCCCAGGGCGTTCTAAGGCTGGGTCAGCCGGTCAAGACATTCCCCGTTAGGGAGGAACAGGTGTGCGGAGGTGAAACCAAGAGTTCAGTGCAATCAAGCAAGCCTGGAGTTCGGGGAAAGAAGTCAGGCTGAAGACACAAACGAAGGGCCCTTCAGTCACAAATGGAACCCACGCCAGGAACTGGGCTGAGGTCCTCTGGGCAGAGAAGAGTATGGCAGGAGGTGGGACAGCCCCTGAGTCAGGAGCTTGTATTTCTTACTGAACTGTGCAAGTTTCCACACATTAATGATATTATAGTTTGTCAGTCATTTCTTTTACAAATATTTCCCCAATTTTCTGTTTGCTTTTGATTCATTTTTAAAAAACATTTCTGACATATCTGTTCAGAAACAATTGTGCAATAAAATCCGTAGTTCCTTCCCTTTGTGCCTTCTTCCATGACTTTTAAGGATCAAAAGTCAAGTAACTAGAGGTCAGACAGACCCTTGGGTTTTATTTCTATGTTTGCTTGTTTGAGTGAACTTCAATTAATTCAGAATTTGTTTTGGTATGTGTTAAAGTTATAAGTTGATATCTTTTCAAAAGACCTGTCAAGTCCCCCAACACCATCTTTGAACTTCAGCTTGTCTGTGGCGTCCTCACACACTGCACTGCACTTGGTCACTTTTAGCTTCAGGCTCCGAAACTGCCATGGTGATGATGAGAAAGCTGCCTTCTAGTCTTTACAGTGATACTGCGTATGGGAATCTCAGTGTGCTTGCAAGAAAATACCTAAAACAGAACCAACACTTCTGAGAAGAATGTAGGGACAGAAAGCTAAATGGAAGATAAAACATGAAGGGGAAAGGAAAGGGTACAGTCTATTTCCTTCTTTGAAAAAGAAGAAAAGGCGATGTTGAAAAACGCAAAAAAAAAAAAGAAAAGAATCATGTGTACACAACAACAGCTATGGACTCCCTCACACTAGCAAGGATTATCCCAGGTGCCCTCCGGAGGTAAGACAGGCAACCTGCCTGCAGGGGCCTGGCCCTCAGTGTGGAGACCGGGGAGGAGATGACACGTACGTATATAGCGCCAGTGAGAAACGAATGCTGGGGGAATATGACGCGGAGCAATCGGGTAGAGGGATCAAGGGAGGTGAAGACAGAACAGAGACCGAGAGAGGCTTGTGTGAACGCCCAGATGGACAACGGACACAGAAAAAGATGTCATCATCGCTCATTGCTAGAGAAATGCAAATCAAAACTACAATGAGATATCATCTCACACCAGTCAGAACGGCTGTTGTCTATCAAAAAGTCTACAAGCCATACAGGCTGAAGAGGGTGTGGGGCAAAGGGAACCCCATGCACTGTGGGTGGGAAGGCACATTGGTGCAGCCACTATGGAAAACAGCATGGAGCTTCCTCAAAAAACTAAGAACAGAGCTGCTGTTCGGCCCAGCAACCCCACTGCTGGGCGTCAGACAGACACACGCACCCCTGTGGGCACAGAAGCACGCCTTACAGCAGCTAAGCCTCGGACACAACTCAGATGCCCATCAGCAGACGAACGGGTAAAGAAGATGTGGTCCATGGATGCTGTGGATACTATCCAGTCATACCAAGAGGGAAATAACTGCCATTTGTGGCAACATGATGGGCCTAGAGATTATCCTACTAAGTGACGTAAGTCAGAGAACGACAGATGCTGGGTGACATCACCTGGATGTGGTCTCTAGGATACGACACGGTGGTGGTGGTGGAGTCGCTCAGTCGTGTCCGACTCTTGAGACCCCGTGAACTGCAGCCCGTCAGACTCCTCTGTCTGTGGGATTTTCCAGGCAAAGATACTGGAGTGGGTTGCCATTTCCTTCTCCAGGAAATATGACATAAATGAATGTATTTACAAAACAGAACAGACTCACAGACCTAGAGAGCAGACCTGTGTTTGCCAAGGTAGGGGGGGGGGGGGGGGGGGGGGGGGGGGGGGGGGGGGGGGGGGGGGGGGGGGGGGGGGGGGGGGGGGGGGGGGGGGGGGGGGGGGGGGGGGGGGGGGGGGGGGGGGGGGGGGGGGGGGGCTGTGAGTTCGCCATGAGCAGGTGCAGACTCATCTACAGGCCGACAGACAGCAAGGCCCTAGTGTGCGGCACGGGGAGCCACGGTCAGCAGCCCGCGATGAGCCGCAGCGGAAAAGGACAGAAGAAGGGAGCACGCGTGCATAACCGAGCCACTCTGGTGGACAGAGAGATGAGCGCAGCGCTGAATCAGCCACACATCAATACGGCTTTAGAGAGAGAGAGGCTTGTGTGAGATGATGTTCGCGCTGAAGCCACAGAGGAAGAGGGAGGTGGGAGGGGAAGGGGGAAGGCCCCGGCAAGCTCCAGTGGGAGGGAGGAGAAAGGGAGGGGCAGGGGGAGAGGAGCAGACTGCTGGGCTCTTGGGAGTTTCAGTGGGAACGCGGTACCCTCTGCTGTGAACCGAGAGCTCGGTCCTGTGGAAACTCACCTGGAGGCCAGGGTGGCGCACAGCGGCTGTGGGGTGGGGCCCAGGGGCCAGAGGGGACTCCTGCCAGCAAGAGTCTGCGTGAAGAAAGGACCTTACACACACTTTAAAGAGCACATCCAGCCTCCATGCTTGACACGAGAGAAAGGAAACCCAAGTGGCTAGACAGTGAGACTCCTGAGGGCAGGGATTTCTCTTCGGTTTGTCCACTCTCTGCAAGGCAGTCTGGCACTCCAGAAAAATGTGTGAAACTAAATGAACAAAAGTGACTATAGGGAATGAACCTTTTTATCTGTGAAAGAAAAATCAGATGGACAAACAGAAAAGAGCTTCAGGCCTTCCCTGGTGGTCCAGGGGTTAAGAATCTGCCTTGCAGTGCAAGAGACGCTGGTTCGATCCCTGGTCTGGGAAGATCCCACATGCCACAGAGCGACTAAATCCAGGCGCCACAAGTACCGAGCCAGTGCTCTGGAGCCCGCGGGCCACAGCTTCTGACGCCTCCGAGCCCAGAACCTCCAGAGCGCCCCACTCACTGTCACCAGAGAGAGCCTGTGCCCGCCACGGAGACCCAGCACGGCAGAACCAGAGCTTCCGAGAGCCTCGCGGGAACTGCTCTCATAAGCACGCAGCCCCTCAGAGCAAGGGGCAGGCTTCGGACAGGGACACGGGATTTAAAAATACTGCAGGTTTAAATATAGCTGTGTTCTTATAAAATCCTTCTCATCCCTTGGACTATGGGCTTCAATGTGTCAAGAATTATGTCTTTTTTTTTTTTTAACTCAAAGTAAGAGAAGAACATATCATGTAAGTATACTCCATCCGTGTATACTTAGGTTGCTGAGCTTCTACTGAAGACAAGCTAGCAACAATCCAAATGCTTCAGGAAGAAAATCTGGACAACTTGCAGCATTTATCATGACTAACATTTCAGTCTTTCACAGTAAACTTCGAAATTAAGCTCTAATTTGAGATGGTTCTGGTTTGACAAGTCAACTCTTGAGACATCTGAGTATGATATTATGAAAGAACAAAACTGTTCATCAACCCTTTATGCAAGTGGGAATTTCTTTTAAAAGTAGGATTTTAATGATTTTTTATTCCTACAGTGACCCTTAAAGTTTCTATGTATGTAATCACAAATGCACACATAAGATGCATTTATAAGCTTATTGTGCAGTTCTAAAGACAGTTGGGAAACCCAATTTTAATTTTGTTACTGAAATAATTTAAACATATATTATAGAACTGCCTCTTTTCAATCAACAGAAAGGATCTAGAAAGAGATTATACATGTAGGCACAATTTATTTTAGGTTTATTAGTGTTAGAAAAATGAAGTTGCCAAAATTCAATCTGTAACAAGTACTCTGGTATTTATTTAATTTTTATGACCACTGACATCAACATACATCCTTTTCTCACACCTCAAAGAAAAACTCAGATAATTTATTTAACAGAGGTTCATTACATGCATTAACCACTGATATGTTAAAACCTGGAAAATTATTTTCAGCAAATGCATAACATCTCCTGACAATCTCCAAGAACATCTTAGCAACTCAGAATGTCCATCAGAGAAAGAGGACTCACCGGCTTTTATTTACGAGGTCTGCTCCTCGGGCTTTGTAATAATCCAGATTTGGATGGAACTGGTAGGTCACTGGTCTTGGATTTCTCTATAGAAAAAAAGCAAGAAGTTAAAATGTATAAAATTATATGATTTGTATATTAAGACAAAAAATGATGAAACGATTGCTTTTATACTCTTAAAGAAAAAAATACATATAATAATGATGTTTAATCATTAATGTGCTTGGGTATTTTTTTCATTGTTGAAGTTTTGCCCTAACTTATCTTTGTCTGATTAAACATAAAATTATTTAATACATTTTACTTTTACCTGTCTCAGGTCACACTGATTTACTCCTTTCATTAGATTTCTTTTCAATAATTTTGATCAGTTTCAATATGCCTTTCCAAAATACAATCAGATAAAATTACAACAAAGCTGAGGTATTATGTAAGATGTAACACCAGTACAATCTATTCTTAGGGCTAGGAGACACAACAGTGGCTAAGAAGAAAGCTACATTTTGAAGAAGAGCAAAAACCAGTTTTTGGCAACTAGGATGCTAAGTACGCCCACTAGATGGCACACTGAGTCTTTCTTCTTCTAAAATGAATGCATTATTCTGGAATTCGGCAATTCTTTTCAAGTTAGCAGTTTCTATGTCATCTGTTCTTACATACGAGTTGAATAAGTGCCCAGGTAGTGGACATATTATCAGGGTACCACCACAATACGAAAGCAAACTGCCCAATGCACATTTTTATAAAAGCAGCAACACATTGCACTTTCTGGCATTTAATATTATTTATAAACTTGCAGAAATGTTCTTGAATCATTAGGTTGGGTGTTTCTATTTAAACAGGTTGCTATTATTTAATGTGTCTATAATTTGTAAGTATCAAGTTCCTCGGGCAAATAAAAATTAATCAAATACACTTCTATAAAAACACACTTTAAAAAAAATGTAACACGTTAATAGCATAACCTGAATATCATCATCTCTAAAAGGTTAAACTACATATTTTTCATTAAGAAGTTTTTTTAAAAACAAGTAAATGTGATACAGTGTTTACCTAAACATGTAATTCAAATTAATAATTTGGACCTTGAAACAGCACGCCCTGTCCTTTGAGAGAACCAACTAGACACAGAAAGGCTGAATTTTATTTTAATAGAAAATTATCAACATGCTTTCATATCAGTCCTTGGAGACATAACCCCAAGGCACAGCTATACTTTCATGTAGGCGGGGGACATAATTGCTAAGGTTAAATAGTTTGAAACTCATCAAGCTTACAAGCTGCGTCTTAAGGCTGTGATGGACCTTTTCTTTTTCTGCTAAAAAGAGAGTATTTACACAGCTCAACCCTTTCATATCTCTTCCCAGTCAGCCCTAATCATCTGACAAAAATGACAATCCCTTGATTTAGCTCCAGCTACGACTCCACTGGTTTGGTACTCAGCACAGTTCCGCAATAATCAGATCTGAATTGCCTTGATGAAGATAACTGACGCCTCCATGACTACCGTACTATTAAGCCTAACAGTGCAACTTCTCGCTCTCTAGGAATTACACAGGTTTTCTCGTGGTAGCTGATGACAACCTAACGGGAAAACGAAACAGGGGTCAAAACCACTGGCAGACGGACAGTGCGCTCATGGTTTATTTTTAAAATTAACTTTCCTAAGAGTATCACTCATGACCAGTTTTGCTCCTTATTCTCAGTACTTGGAAACGTTTTGTTTTTGCTACTATAAAAGGCTTTTCTTCTCTGACTTTCAACAAATTAATAAAGGATTCTGTTACCTTTTGCTAGAAAACAATGAAAGAAGGGGAGGCACCGTGCAGTTTCTTGAAATATCTTCATAAAGAAATGGCAGCAATTCAAGACATGAAGTGCCGATCCACCAAAGCACTTAAAGCCATTATTAGGAATGATGATCTGACTTGAACATATGAATGAGGCTCAAGTATGGCTCTCACCGAGGTCTATTTAAATTCCTAGGAGGCTTACTAGTGTCACAGGAAGAGGCGGCTTAAAGTGACACCACGCAGGGGTAGGAAAAAAGAATGAAAAGATGATGCTGAAAAACAGTATTCGAGATGTAAGAAAATAAAATCAGAGGTTACAGTTGAAAGTTATTCAACAGGATTTTCTATCTGCTGTTACTAAAACATAAGTAGGTATACACACAGATGTTCCAGACTAGCACAGTCCCACAGACGTATAATGCGGGTCACAAATGCAAGCTTCATATGTAATGTGAAAGTTTCTAGCAAGCCACATAAAAAAAGAGAAAAAAACCAGAGTGAAATTACATATTTTGTTCCATTTGACTTATCCAAAATGTTGACACTAAAAACATGTAATCAGTATAAAAACTGAGACTTTTACATGCTTTCTTTTGTATAAAGTGTTTGAAATCCAGCATATATTTTACAGATAGCACATCTGAGTTTGGACCAGCCACACTTGAAGGGCTCAAGAGCCACAAGAAGACTGCAGCCACTGTAATGAACAGAACAGAACCAAATGTCTGATACGTAAGTAAGGCAACATGTGGCTACAGAAATCACATATATAGGCACATATTTATAAAAGGCACATACTTTTATACAGTAAGATTCAGTACTGACAGTTCTTTAATTCACCTATAATGCTTCTCTTTTAACATTATTGACTGAGAGGTTTTTGCAGAAACGAATACCTGTGGCTGGCGATTTATTAAGTGAATCTCGAAATGTCTCAGGTCAATAATGTTTGGGTAACAAAAGACGTATTAATATGTCTCTGGTCAATAATGAATTAATTCAGTTACTTTTGCCTCTTCTGCATATAGTTTTACAAAGTTAAGAAATTTTAGAACACTAACTTCTCACTCAACTATGTACCAACATAAGAGGCAGGATGAGATTCCATGAGCAGAAGTCTAACCTCATGCAGTGAAGTCATTTTAAAAGTAAGAAGATATTTGTCTCTCTTGTTTTAAAGAATTTTTTTCCAAACCGAATAGAAATATAACAGTTTTTAATTCTTACTTTTTATAGATCTGGAATTTCCTCTAAAATTTAAGAGCCACTAGAATTCTACACACATAAAACTCTTTATTTAAGAAAGACCAGACCCCACGATAGTTGTAAGATTTTTGTTCAGGACACGTGATGTCGACAACTTTAACCTGGTAAGTCTTTGGCAAAGGATTGGGACAATTAGCAATTATTTTAAACCCATTTCACACAGTCAAGATTTCAAGTATTGTAAGCTTTTCCAAGCCAATGTGCATTAACAAAACAAAACAACGACAGCAACAAAGGAACACCACTTTGCGGGGAGACTTTTTCATCAGAAGAAAAGACGGTAATCCTAACTTACACTGGTCTGTGTACAGAGACATAACCAATTACGTTTCATGCCCTGAGAAGTCGACATAACTACACGTGAAAATGCAGAAATCACAAACTGAATTCACCCTGGATTTACTGTGCCTTCCCTAGACCAACCTGGATGGACTTGAAATAAATCTTCCACAAGATTGCAGCTAATTTACGTCCCAGGTACCATCCCCTCCTCTGTTAACAAGCTACTGGAGCTTGTCTGAAGGCTTTCTCTTCAGCAGCATGAAAGTGAAGTCACTCCGTTGTGTCCAACTCTTTGCGACCCCGTGGACTGTAGCCCACCAGGCTCCTCCGTCCATGGGACTGTCCAGGCAAGAATACTGGGTTGCCATTTCTTCAGCATCGTACTTTACGGCAACACAGGAAGAAAGCTGAGACTCCCACCCTCGGGACAGATGAGCTGGAACCTGGGGAGGCAGCCTAGAGCCCTGTGGGCCAAAGTACTTAACCGAAGCAGGATAGATAATGGGAAAAACAAAAGTCCTAGAGGGAACTACATGGGAAAGACCGGACCAGGCCAAACGTGTGTGGTACTTCTGAATTTTCAAAGTGCTTTTGTTAATTTGGCATGATCAAGTCAATTTACAAGGAGTGCCTAAATGACAGTAATCGACATTAGGGACAAAACGGATTGAATCCTAACCTCTACGTTGCAGTTAACATCCTTCACTTCTGAGGTCCATGGCATAGACAGTAAGCTGAGCCTTCGAGTCATTTCAGGTGAGATGCTCTCTCCCTTACCGGGTGTGACCTCGGATGGTGGCCCAGCCCCTCTCCTCTACTCTGTGACAGACGCCCTTCCCTGCCACTCCTACCCGCGCAATAATACTTCCGGATTTTACATTCAAACTCACTTTTCTATGGTAGTACGTTGCTTAGGTGCTAAGTTGTGTCTGGCTCTTCTGTGACCCCGTGGACTGTAGCCCACCAGGCTCCTCTGTCCTTATGATTTCCGAGGCACGAATCCTGGAGTGGGTTACCACTTCCTTCTCCAGGCCATCTTCCCGACACCAGGGGTCAAGCCCACGGTTCCTGTTGGGACTGCTGTATTGTATTGCGGATTCTTTACCTCTGATCCACTGGGGAAACCCCCAAACGCACCACTAAATGGAAGTATGCGAGTCCTTCAGTGCTAACCCACGCCAAGTACAGCCTAACCACAAGGTGAAATGTGACAACCTTCTGAGCCTGGTGAGGTCAAACTCATCCACAAAGGGCATTACAGACAGAACATTCTAGACCGACCCCCTAACTCTGGTCCCTCACCTGCCGTTGACAATCTCCTTTTGCACCGTTAATGGGAACTCCAGAAGGAGAAGAGTCCGAGGGACTCATCCTGCTTGAACAACGCAGTGGCTTTCAAAGGCCTGGCGCTGACAACACATGGAACTGAGCAGAGCAGGAGCGGCCCAGGGCCAGCGACCCCGGCTCTGGCGAACCACCAGCAGGGGGTGAGGAAGGCTCCAGTTCGATGTGAAACACGCAGGGACTGCGGCAGGCTCGCAGTCTGCCGTAGGGGCTCAGGCTGCCTGGGGCGGAGGCGAGGGGTCAGGGGTCAGGGAGGTTCGAGTCCACCCCACCCACGCCTGCCTGTGGAGGACTCACAGCCCTGGTGCTGACTTCCTCATCTGCAAAACTGCGGAAAGGGTTAAACTGGGCACCGGACACACAGTGCGGCACAGTAGGGGGCACTTTGGAAAAGCTCCGGAAAACAGAAGCCAGAATTCCCTTCTGATACCCCTGAACGCTGATGAGCAGGATGTTGACAGCAGATCTGATGGTTTGATGACTTAAAATCCACGATGGCCAACTGGTAGAGAAAGCAGTGTTCCATCCTTCTGATAACCATCAAGAAACTTAGGGCAGGGCTTACCAAACATTCCATTTGTTTTAGAAAAGTAACACATATTTAGGAACATATATTGTACACACTGGGCCTCATACGTGTGGAGAAAATCTGTCTTACAAATCAGAACAGGAGTGTGTATACACATACCAGTTTTTTAAAACTGTAAACCACATTCTATTAAAGCACAGTTGTTTGCCAGCTAATGAGGTTAAAATAATTAAAGGGATTTCCTACAATATGTCCAAATTATTATTGGTTACAGTTTTTACATTAAATTAAACTGATAAAGTTCCTGTAGCATTTGTCTAATTGAAAAGGTTGATTTATATTTACAATGTAAATACAATGTCTGTTTGGCATGAAGAAAATGTTTGACAAATGAAGAATTACTTAGTTTTCTTTTCCCTGATATCTTGCTACCAACTCTTAATTTTTAGCATGCCAGATTAGAAAAGGGGAAAAATAAGACTCAGAAGGAGAAACAGCACTGTAAAAATATGTCGAACGTTTCTCTTTGATGAAAAATGAGACTCTTATTTTAGTGAATATGTTATTGCCTCAATGTTGGGGGAAAAGCAACCGTCATTAGAAAAACGAATTGCTCAGCTGTTTATAAGCAAAAAGCTCTGGGGGAATTTCTCAGGACCCCAAAGGCAAAGCATTACAGGGTTATGCAAACATATGTTGCAGGTGTTTTAGGGGAGACAGGTGGGCAAACCTCAGCCCTGGAAGAGGAGTTGTTTTAATACGCTGGAGCTGAAACGAGGTAACCTAAACACATCCAAGTGCACAGGCCGCCATGGCACCAGTGAACTGGCGCTGCAGAGCAGAAGCTCTCCCTAAAATAATCTTCTGGTTAGTGCCAAGCAAACAGGATTTTTCCCTCCTTATAGTTTTATGGAAAACAAACACTGCCAATTACTTTTTCTTTTTTTTTTTTCCAACTAAAGGTATTTTAAACCTGGAACAAAGAACAGCCTGAAATAGCGATAATTACCCAAAAAAGATAAGGATGAAGTATTGTTGCCTTTATTTAAACAAATATTCCTAAGGAGACAGTTTGTTGTAATATCCCCTCTTTGGTTCACTAGGCAACATTAGATTTATCATAATTCTCCTAAAGCCTAAGATATTTCTATATTAAAATGCTAATTTTGTCTTTTCTTTTGCCTGTAATTAAAGCTGGGGAGATTTGTGATCTGATATTCACTGATTGCTAGAGGGTCCACAAAGGTCTCAGCATTTCTGCTTCTTATTGCCACATATGGCCCTCTTCATTACAACTAGAGTAACAGAGGATCACAAAGGCAGACGTTACAATCCTAAATGCTCACAAAATTCTCTTAAAATATGTAAATAAATAAAATAAGTGGTCTTATGTAGATATTGCTATCAAATCTAGACTTGTATTTTATTTCCTTCATCATTTATCCAAGAGCTGGTTTTATTTTCATATTACTTGCTACCGAGACAATACTGATTTTACTGTATGTATTTATGTATAATAGTACATGAGCCATACCTGCCTTATCTAAACCATTTTTCCTTTTTTTTTTGAACGGCCCATACCGTGAATTAAACACCAAATGCTTATAAGTTCACAAAACATTGGATTCCCAAAAGTAAACTCTAGTTTGATTTTTTAATAATATTCAAAAATCTAAAACGTGGATACAACACATACATCAAGTTAACATAGATTTTTTTTTTTTTAAAGAAAACACACCTTTTCAACAGCGTTGTAAATCAGAATTTCATCTCAGGATCAGGATTACAATGACCCCTGGCTTATATACTAACAGTTCATATGTCTTTTTGATAAGAAATATATATTGCAGATATTAGATATTAAGACTTTTCGGGCAATTGACAGAAAAATTTAGGTACTTTCAATCTATGCATCTACAGATTAAAACAAAACAATGTTAAAAGGCCTTAAAAGTAAAAAGGAAGCAAAGCCGTGAACTGGTGAGGACACAGACAGAAGCTCCGAAGCTGCTCCAGCCTCCGTGGCGCGCTGGACAAGCCTGCTCCCTGAAGCCACAGCCACAGCCCAGCGCGGCAAGCCCAGACTTCAGACGCAGAGGGGCGCTGAGCCCACCCGAGCGCTACGCTCCACGGTAGCCTCGACAGTCAACAGACCCAAGAGAAATACGTCTTTTCCTTCTTCCAGTGCATTTATAGTTGGAATTTAGCATGGAGGACAAGGCCAGATTAACATGCCCCCCAGTATAAATACATAAAGAACTATGGGAAAAGGTTCACATTTACCCATTTTTTTTGTGACTGACACTGGGCCTCAAAACCCTCTTTTTTGGCAGTTGGTGAGCTCAGTTCTGAACTCTTCACCTTTTTCCTTCCCTGACTGTGAGCAGAGTAGGGCAGGAGCCTGACTTCACTGGTTCAGACACATGGAACCCCATTTATCTTTTCCAGAGAGTGAAGGTTCCCAACTTTCAATCATATAAAGAAGAGAACGGAAAGAGGAAATCTCAAAAAATATCCCTAAATATTCCAATTTGGGAAAGAGACTTTAAGGAACTAAAATCTCAGATATAAAAATTACCCTCGCAAGTTTTTATTTTTGGAAGTGCTAAAATAAGTTTAAACAAATTATCATCAAGACGAAGCAATGTACACATGGCTTTAGGAGTTCTGAATCCTTAAGAGTGAGTCCATGTGACTCCATAGGACTGAGAACCCTGATTTGAGACATTTGACCCCACCTTCCTTCCCTTTCCTGCCCTGCTATCTTCACTGCCCAGGAAACAAAAGCTGAGCTCCTGCACATGGAGGCCTGGCAAAAGAAAGCCTTGCACAGCACACTTCTCATGCAATTTTGGGAGTCACTTCAATGAAAAAACATACTGCAATTAAAAATCTCATTATATAAATACACTCTTACTATGGTCATTCACTTACACTCTTTTTTGTGTGTGATACTTTCTAGGATAACAATGAAGCATATATACTTCATTTTGAATTTTGAAATGTCCAAGTGAAGAACTCAGAAACCAAACATAGCTTACAGATTAGAGTTTTATTTTCCTGAGTGAGGCCAATCTCCATTTGAGAAAGTACGTCAAATTAAACCCAGAAACGCCAAGAAAAGGCCCTATAGATGGACCCTTCTTGCCTTCTTGATTATTTTATTCTAGATCTCATTGTCACTATAAGAACACTGACATCAGGTGTTAATTTCTCTAAAGAGTGGAAAATGTCATAGAAGTAGTCCCTCTTTAATCAGTACACTTGAGGCAGCCCAGCATTAAAAGCAAAGGCCTTTGGAGCAGTCGCTCAAGTGATACCTATGCTGTGCAGTCGCCGAGTCGTGTCCGGCTATTTGACCCCATGGACTGCAGCACAGGCTTCCCTGTCCCTCGCCATCTCCCGGAGTTTTCCCAAGTTCATGTCCACTGAGTTGGTGATGTCATCCAACCATCTCATCCTCTGTCTCCCTCTTCTCCTTCTGCCTTCCGTCTTTCCCAACATCAGGGTCTTTTCCAGTGAGTAGGCTGTTTGCTTCAGCCTATCCATGCTTTGGGCTATTGATCACTTTGAGCCATGAACTACTCTGCCTTCTGGTGAAGACTTTGGTCCCCTTTTCAGAATAATGTTTTTAAATACATAGGAGAATACATAGGATTAGAAAGGAAAAACGGTAATACTGGAACACAGCAACTGAAACGTTGAACAGATCTGTAACACTGCATGTGCACACGCTCTCAGGTCCGGCTCTGCGGCCCCATGGACTGCAGCCCACCAGGCTCCTCCGTCTACGGGATTCTCCAGGCAAGAATACTGGAGGGGCTTGCCATTTCCTTCTCTAGGGGATCTTCCCGACCCAGGGATCGAACCTGTGCCTCCTGCGCCTACTTACTGCACCTATAGATGGATTCTTTACCACTAGCACCATCTGGGAAGCCCCTATGATATTGTGAAATATGCTTTTAAATTAATTATTAAGTAAGATATACACTTGATTTGATCATGATTGTGATTTAAAAGCAGTGATGACAAATGGTATTTTTACCAATATTTTAAAAAAGGAATTGTTTGCAGAAATCAACAAAGATGATCTTAAAATTCATATGGAAATGCAAATGACTCAGATTAGCTGATTTCAAAACACTACAAAGTTACAATAATCAGGGTAGCACGGCACTAGCATTAGGGTGGACGTATAGATCAGCAGAGCAAACCTGAGCGTCCAGAAATGAACCCTCAGGCTTATGGTTAACTAGTTTTTGACAAAGAGGCAAGACAATTCAATGGAGCAAAGAACAAGCTTTTCCAACAAACACAAGTAATGCCCAAATGGAAAAGAATGAATTTGAATCCCTATCTCACACCACAGAAAATCAACTAAAAGTGGATCACAGACCTAAATGGAACAGTTAAAACTATCAAACTTTAAGAATGAAACACAGGAGTAAATCTTTGTGATCTTGGGTTAGGAAGTGATTTCTTAGAAATGACAACAGAAGTATAAATGATAAAAGAAAATATTGATGTTAGGCTTCATCAAACTTAAAAATGTTTGTGCTTCAAAGGACACCATTAAGAAAGGGAAAAGACAATTTACAGATAAGAGAAAATATGTGCACATCATGTCAGATGAGAATCTTGTATCTAGAATATATAAACAACTCTCACAACTCTTAATAAAATGACAACCTGATTAAAGATGGACAAAGGACCCAAAGAGCCATTTCTCAAAAAAGCACATGATAAGATGCTCAACATGAGTCGCCAAGGAAATGCAAAGCAAAACCACATTAAGATACCCCTTCACACCCCTTCAAATGGCTATAATAAAAAACGTATAACAAGTGCTGGCAAGTGTGTTGAGAAATGTGAACCCTCCTTCATACATTGTGGTGGGAATGTAAAATGG
This sequence comes from Connochaetes taurinus, assembly GCA_006408615.1. NCBI lineage: Eukaryota > Metazoa > Chordata > Mammalia > Artiodactyla > Bovidae > Connochaetes > Connochaetes taurinus. The sequence continues at coordinate 411,584 of SJXO01000953.1, forward strand.
TGTAGCCACTTTGCAAAACGGCTTTTGACAATTCCTCAAAATATTGGATGTAGAGTAAGGAACCATATGACCCAGCAATTCTACTTCAGGAGAAATAAAAAATATTTCAAAAAAAAAACCCTTGCATGGGAAATGTGCATAGCAGCATTATTTATAATAGCTACAAAGCCTTTGACTGTGTGGATCACAATAAACTGTGGAAAATTCTGAAAGAAATGGGAATGCCAGACCACCTAATCTGCCTCTTGAGAAATCTGTATGCAGGTCAGGAAGCAACAGTTAGAACTGGACATGGAACAACAGACTGGTTCCAAATAGGAAAAGGAGTACATCAAGGCTGTATATTGTCACCCTGCTTATGTAACTTCTATGCAGAGTACATCATGAGAAACACTGGACTGGAAGAAACACAAGCTGGAATCAAGATTGCCGGGAGAAATATCAATAACCTCAGATATGCAGATGACACCACCCTTATGGCAGAAAGTGAAGAGGAACTAAAAAGCCTCTTGATGAAAGTGAAAGAGGAGAGTGAAAAAGTTGGCTTAAAGCTCAACATTCAGAAAACGAAGATCATGGCATCTAGTCCCATCACTTCATGGGAAATAGATGGGGAAACAGTGGAAACAGTGTCAGACTTTATTTTTCGGGGCTCCAAAATCACTGCAGATGGTGACTGCAGCCATGAAATTAAAAGACGCTTACTCCTTGGAAGAAAAGTTACGACCAATCTAGATAGTATATTCAAAAGCAGAGACATTACTTTGCCGACTAAGGTCTGTCTAGTCAAGGCTATGGTTTTTCCAGTGGTCATTTATGGATGTGAGAGTTGGACTGTGAAGAAGGCTGAGCACCGAAGAATTGATGCGTTTGAACTGTGGTGTTGGAGAAGACTCTTGAGTCCCTTGGACTGCAAGGAGATCCAACCAGTCCATTCTGAAGGAGATCAGCCCTGGGATTTCTTTGGAAGGACTGATGCTAAAGCCGAAGCTCCAGTACTTTGGCCACATCATGCGAAGAGTTGACTCACTGAAAAAGACTCTGATGCTGGGAGGGATTGGGGGCAGGAGGAGAAGGGGACGACCAAGGATGAGATGGCTGGATGGCATCACGGACTCGATGGACGTGAGTCTGAGTGAACTCCGGGAGATGGTGATGGACAGAGAGGCCTGGCGTGCTGCGTTTCATGGGGTCGCAAAGAGTCGGACACGACTGAGCGACTGAACTGAACTGAACTGAAAAGAGTGGAAACAATCCAAATGCCCACCAAGTGACTAATGGATAAACAAAATGTGGTATATCCATAATGGAATATTAACTGGCAATAAAAAATGAAGTATTGCTACATGCTACAACATGGATAGACGTCAAAAACTATGCTAAATTAAGGAAGCCCGCCACCAGCTCCCCCCACCCCTGCCAAATACTATATTACACAAAATATCTAGAATAGGCAAGTCCATGGGGCCGGGAATCAGATGAGTGGTTGCCTAGGGTGGGGTGGAAAGAGTTTTAAGCGGAGGGAGAAAACTAGGGTATGACTGATAAGGAGTACAAGGGTTCTTTCGGGAATTATGAACGTGTTCTAAGGCTACAGAACTCTGTCAATATAGTAAAAATCACTGACCTGTATGCTTTAAATGAGTGCATTTTTATTGTATGTAAATGACATCTTAATCAACCTGGTAAATGAATACACACACAGACACACATTTTTTCCTGGGAGGAGAAACAGACGGATGCGTACGAAGGGGGACTAGGTAGACTTTTATTTTCTTCTGAGTTGAGTATACAGTTGATTTATGGGCTGCCCTGGTTGCTCAGCCAGTAAAGAATCTACCTGCAAAGCAGGAGACTCAGGTTTGACTCCTAGGTCGGGAAGATCCCCTGCAGAAGGGAATGGCAATCTACTCCAGTATTCTTGCCTGGAGAATTCCATGGACACAGAAGGCTGCCGGTTACAGTCTGGGGGTCGCAAAGAGTAGGGCACGACTAAGCAACTAAGACACACAGCTGATTTACTACCTTCTGTCAGTCTCGGGTGGACAGCCAAGTGACTCAGTTACGCACATGTATGTGCACACACACACACACACGCAGGCATATGCCCAAAAGGGAATCTTACAGATCTGTCAGTAACTCTTTGTGATTTTGTGATCTCTGAAATATACTCTCAATTTCAATTATCTTGTCCAAATCTTTCAATACTCATCTCTCCACAAAACTCCTAAGCCTCAATTTCTGGCATTAATATTTCAAACCACTTATTAAAACCCCAGGCATCCCTGATAGCTCAGTTGGTAAAGAATCCACCTGCAATGCAGGAGATCCTGGTTTGATTCCTGGGTCAGGAAGATCCGCTGGAGAAGGGATAGGCTACCTACTCCACTATTCTTGGGTTTCCCTGGTGGCTCAGCTGGTGAAAAATCTGCCCACAATGTGGGAGACCTGGGTTCCATCCCTGGGTTGGGAAGATCCCCTGGAGAAGGGAAAGGTTACCCACTCCAGTATTCTGGCCTGGAGAATTCCACGGACTGTATAGTCCATGGGGTTGCAAAGAGTCGGGACATGACTGAGTGACTCACTCTCACTATCAGAACCCTAGACCTAGGACATAAAACACCTGGGCTGAGCGAGTCGTATCACTGCCTCTCAGGACTCCTGTGGCAAGACCCCACAGCTCCTTGACCAGGACCCTCACTGTGGTTCAGAACTGCCTTGATTTTTGCCTTGACTCTATCAAGTCTTCAATCTTGTGCCCGCTGATACACAGAATACCACCTCAATCACCTTTGAAAAATACAGGTCTGAGTTTTTTTTTTTTTTTTTCTTCCCTCCCTTAGTTCTGAATCAAGTCTCAATTGCCAAAGTTTCAGTTTCTTAGCAAGACATCAAGGACCACCATGGTCTCCACAATCCAGCCCTAAAATACGTCTCACATCAGCTGGGAGTGACAGTCGCTAACTGAGCTCACCTCCTGTAGGCAGGAGGTTGTCTGCTTTGTTTGGTTTCTGTGATTCTGATATTGTTTGCCTGAATCTTCAGAGGAGTTTCATTAGGAAGCTGAGAGTCTGGATGCCATTTTATAACCAAGAAGTGTGATTTCAGCTGGATGAGAAGGAAGGTTGTGAAGGTGCCCATAGGAAAAGGGCAGCAACGGCAATCCCAGTAGAAGGAAGACCAGACAGCTGCGGTGAAGACGGTGTGCAAAGATAAACATTCTTCTGGCTCCACGCAGCCAGCCACCCACCAATCCATGGGTCCTCCTATGCAGATACTTCCTGTGTCAGGGGCCACACGGGGTACTGCGAGGACAACGGGCCACAGCAGTCTCGAGTCCACCCTGAAGGGGCAAGAGGATGGGACAATGGAATAATCACACACGTCAGTGTAAGACTGTGTCCGTGCCGAGCGCTTAGAAGAGGAAGTGCAGGGTGCTAGGGAAGTGCGCGGCGGGGCTTCTGCTTCATCAGGGAGGACTCCCCAGCGGAACTGACTGTGGACAGCAAAGAGGAGCGGGAGGGCTTGGCGACCTGAATGTGTCGTGGGGAGGGTCACACAGAGAAGGAGCGCAGCCGTGAGGAACTGGTCGCCATTCTTCAAGTTCTCGTCAGCTGTAACCTGGGGCTTCCTTTTCTGCACGGTGCTGTTTAATGATCAGTGACGCCCAGAACCTTCACAGCTTGCCTGTTCGTCGTAGAAGTGCAGGGTGCTAGGGAAGTGCGCGGCGGGGCTTCTGCTTCATCAGGGAGGACTCCCCAGCGGAACTGACTGTGGACAGCAAACAGGAGCGGGAGGGCTTGGCGACCTGAATGTGTTGTGGGGAGGGTCACACAGAGAAGGAGCGCAGCCGTGAGGAACTGGTTGCCATTCTTCAAGTTCTCGTCAGCTGTAACCTGGGGCTTCCTTTTCTGCACGGTGCTGTTTAATGATCAGTGACGCCCAGAACCTTCACAGCTTGCCTGTTCGTCGTTGTTGTTCAGTCACAATGTCATGTCCCACTCTGCGACCCCATGGGCTGCAGACACCAGGCTTCCCTGTCCTTGACCATCTCCCGGAGTTTGCTCAAACTTATGCTATCTATCTGTACACCTACATAAAAAGCAACTGATAATTTTATCTTTTAAAGGTTATTTATTTATTTATGGCCACACCACACAGCTTACGGGGCCTCAGTTCCTCAACCATCCATCAAACCTCAGGCCCCGGCAGTGGAAGCACCAGCTCCTAACCACTGGACAGCCAGGGAGTTACAAAAAAACGAAGAAACCAACACGTAACGGCACACTAAATTATTTAGGAAGCTTACTATGTAAATGGAAACTGGAAACTAAGAGGCTCAGGAATAAGCTTGCTCATTTATAAAGCATCAATTAAACTAAATTTAGGGGGAGAAAACCCACAGCTTAGATAGACCCTCAAATAGAGTCCTGCCTGTTCGGCCTTGCTTCTTCCTCTTGAGGAAGCACACAGACCATCATCACTTACTGACGCCAGACCATGCATGTGCTTCACAAGCACTATGTCACATTCACAGAACTTTCACAACAGGCTCAGCACCACTTTATAGGTAAAAAGACCGGTTAGAATGGTTTGTATTTTGGCCAAAGTCATGAAGATAGTAAGGCTACAGTCAGGAACCAAATCTATTTCCATCTTCAAACCTCTTCTGCCTAGATATATTCATGGCTGCTGTCATTTACATAAGAGTTCATCAAAGGATGAAGAACACTGTTAATTAACCCTTAGTTTTCTTTTTGGGATAAATAATCATGAGAAATGCTGGGCTGGATGAAGCACAAGCTGGAATAAAGATGGCCGGGCAGAGCCTGGCAGGCTGCAATCCATGGGGTCACAAACAGGCAAGACTGAGCAACTGAGAATACCCAACCTTATAAACAGACGTATAAGCCTTATCAACAGACTGGTTCCAAATTGGGAAAGGAGTACATCAAGGCTGTATATTGTCACTCTGCTTATTTAACTTATATGCAGAGTACATCATGAGAAATGCTGGACTGGATAAAGCACAAGCTAGAATCAAGATTGTCAGGAGAAATATCAATAACCTCGGATGTGCAGATGACACCACCCTTATGGCAGAAAGTGAAGAGGAACTAAAAAGCCTCTTGATGAATGTGAAAGAAGAGAGTGAAAAAGTTGGCTTGAAGCTCAACATTCAGAAAACTACGATCACGGCATCTGGTCCCATCACTTCATGGCAAATAGATGGGGAAACAGTGGCAACAGTGGCTGACTTTATTTTTCTGGGCTCCAAAATCACTGCAGATGGTGACTGCAGCCATGAAATTAAAAGACACTGAGGAGGCGATGGCACCCCACTCCAGTACTCTTGCCTGGAAAATCCCATGGACAGAGGAGCTTGGTAGGCTGCAGTCCATGGGGTCGCTGAGTCGGACACGACTGGGCGACTTCCCTTTCACTTTTCACTTTCATGAACTGGAGAAGGAAATGGCAACCCATTCCAGTGTTCCTGCCTGGAGAATCCCAGGGACGGGGGAGCCTGGTGGGCTGCCGTCTCTGGGGTCGCACAGAGTCGGACACGACTGAAGCGACTTGGCAGCATCAGCAACTCCTTGGAAGGAAAGTTACGACCAACCTAGATAGCAAATTCAAAAGCAGAGACATTACTTTGCCAACAAAGGTCCGACTAGTCAAGGTTATGGTTTTTCCAGTAGTTACGTATGGATGTGAGAATTGGACTATAAAGAAAGCTGAGCACCGAAGAATTGATGCGTTTGCACTGTGGTGTTGGAGAAGACTCTTGAGAGTCCCTTGGACTGCAAGGAGATCCAACCAGTTCATCCTAAAGATCAGTCCTGGGTGTTCATTGGAAGGACTGATATTGAAGCTGAAACTCCAATACTTTGGCCACCTGATGCGAAGAGCTGACTCATTTGAAAAGGCCCTGATGCTAGCAAAGATTGAGGGCAGGAGAAGGGGACAACAGAGGATGAGATGGTTGGATGGCATCGCCAACTCGATGGACATGGGTTTGGGTGAACTTCGGGAGTTGATGATGGACAGGGAGGCCTGACGTGCTACAGTCCACGGGGTTGCAAAGAGTCGGACATGACTGAGCGACTGAACTGAACTGAATCACAGTTCCAGGTGTAAAGATGTAATCATGCTTTAAGTGTTATCTATGTTTCTTTTAAATAATCAGTTTATATTCTCAAATAATATTTCACAATTTTTCACCATCTCAAAATTAGAAATGAAAAATTGGGCATATTACTTTATTAAGGATCAGGTTGAGAAATGGCACATTATCTATGCATTTGAAAACAATTTAACCTTTGTTATCAGCAACACAAGTTGCTGACTATTTTCAGCCTTAGATTCCACACTATCCTTTTTAAATTTTGCAATCATTTATAGTCTTTTTGCTTCTGTTTGTTTTTCTTAATGTCGCTGTTTCAGTCTGAAAGGATTCTTTTATTTCCTCTTGAATACTCATCCTAAACATCTCAGCAACTTTCAACTTTCAAGGTTGTTTATTTTTATTTCAGTTGATCTCTCTATAACATCTGTCACTAACCATTTCCAGTCCTTGGGATTATTGACACGTAGATAATTATATTGCCTAATAATTCTATCTTCTCAACTGGTATACATCTACAACGGGACACTACTCAGCCATGAAAAAAAAGGAGAAATCTTGGGACAACATAGAAGGCCCCTGAGGGCATTATGCACAGTGGAATAAGTTAAAGGGGAAAAGAGATGTCTTATATGATCTGTCTTATCCCTGGAGCGTAACAAAACCCCAAGATAAATGAACAGACAAACGGAGGAGTGAGGAAGGGCTAACCGTGGGGACAGGCGCCAGAGACCGGAGTCTCGGCAGTGAGCACACCGCAGCTTAGACGGAGGCAGAAATCTACCGTGGTGCGTGTGAGGCACTTTGGAGACCGATGCTACAGCAGTTAGAGCGCGCTCTTAAAACCCTACACAGGACCCTGCTTCCCCATCTTGTCCACATTCCAAGTCTACCCCATCTGGCTTCCTCTGACCTGACCCTACACCCTGTGATCCCCTTCCAGTTCTCCTCTGACCCCCCAACACACCACTCCTGAGTCACTCACATTCCCTCAGCTACAGTTCTTACCTGTCTTCCAAGACACCTAAATCTGTCTTGGGCCAGATCACTCCTGAGTCCTCGACACGTTCCCAGCTGCCTTCTGCAGTCTCTTCCTGGAGATCCACAACCCTCTCAAAAGCAACCACATTATCCAACCTTCTTACACCCAAGTATTCTCACAAACTCGCTCATCTATATATTTCCCACAAACTCAGTCAGTAGGTGGACACCTTGGAAACGCAGCTAGTGGCTCACTGCCTAGAGCTCTGGGCCCATACACCGAGCCTCTGCCGATGCTTTCCTCAGCGCTCCTTGGAGCGCTTCTGTTTTCAAGAAGCTCATACATATATCTTATTTTTTTTAAAAAGGAAGGAAGAAATGAAAAATACAGATTATTATCTATGTTCTATTGCTTTCCTATTAAAAAAAAAAGAGTGGTTATAAAATGACTAATTTTAAATACACACACACAAATATTAAACCCTACAGTGAAACCCTTTAGGGCATCAAACTGTTCTACCTCTGTGATAATGAAGTCCTTTCTCCCGTGTTTGATCGGAAGTCAGCTGCTTTTGAATGCTCAATTTAAGCCCTAAATATACTCTGAAAGTCTGGTTTCTACCTCTGTGATAATGAAGTCCTTTCTCCCGTGTTTGATCGGAAGTCAGCTGCTTTTGAATGCTTAATTTAAGCCCTAAATATACTCTGAAAGTCTGGTTTCTGTTCGGCGCAATTTCAAATATCGTTCCCTATGTATTAGCCACTTAAGTCTCTCGAACTCAAATGGAAGGATGTTCAAGAAAACTTAAGTAAGAGGTTACCAATTAAGTAAATCAAGTAGCTGGATCACAAGTTGATAGCTGACACTCTTGTCAGCGGGTCCCCGTAAGTGGAATGTAAACCAGATACACTAAGTTAGAACCTTTATGAGAAAATCTGACAGGATTTCTTCAGAAACTGGCTAGAAAATAAGGAATATCGTTCCCTATGTATTAGCCACTTAAGTCTCTCGAACTCAAATGGAAGGATGTTCAAGAAAACTTAAGTAAGAGGTTACCAATTAAGTAAATCAAGTAGCTGGATCACAAGTTGATAGCTGACACTCTTGTCAGCGGGTCCCCGTAAGTGGAATGTAAACCAGATACACTAAGTTAGAACCTTTATGAGAAAATCTGACAGGATTTCTTCAGAAACTGGCTAGAAAATAAGGCTAAAGGGTTTACCTCTTTCCTGAGTTCATGAGAAACAACTCTAAGCATTCCTGACATTTTCTGCTTTCTGCAAATTTTCTTACTTTGGTGCTGTTCCCACAAAGACAGCTTAAACCAAGTAGGCATCACACAGCGTTTCAGTGCGATGACCGGAAGTACTCTCTATTTCGGCTGTTGAAGTGAGAAAGGGGAGTGGTCAATCAGCACTTCTATCACAAGAGGAACTTCAAGAAAAGGTCGTGCATGGTGCTGAATTGCTTCAGTTGTGTCCAACTCTTTGTGGCCCCCTGGACTGCAGCCCGCCAGGCTCCTCTGTCCATGGGATTCTCCAGGTAGGAGTACCGGAGTGGGTTGTCATACCCTCCTCCAGGGGATCTTCCCGACCCAGGGATACGGAACCTGCGTCTCTTACATCTAATGTGCACTTGCAGGCAGGTTCTTTACCACTAGTACCACCTGGGAAGCCCCCCAAAAAGGCCAGAAGGAATCAAATCACTACCGACACCACCTATGACTCGACGACGGTCAGATGCAGGGCTTACCGTTCTGCACAACAGCATCGACTCATCTCTCCTCATTTCGCTTTAAAGAAGCACTGCAGAGGAGAAACCCAAGGGGCTCTCAAAACAGCTAAGATCGCCAATGTCTGGGAAAAAGCTCTTGAGACCACGTCCCCTGAAACTGAGTTCCTCTGCCGATTTTTCGATTAGCCTCTCTACCCAAAGCTGTGCTCCCTTTCTTTCCCTAAACCTGCTCTCAGGACTGAGGAGCAGCAAAGAAGAGGTGGAACTGAAACCATATACAGTGGTGTCCTGTGCTCAAGGGATCCGTGTCCCTGACCTTGGAAGCAACAGGTCTTTAGTCTCCCAGGCCTGCCTTGAATCTCAAAAGGCTGACGCAAAGAGTAAAGGATGGAATGTGAAGACATAAAGAGCTCTTAGGGTGGGGAACTGGCAACAACAGCAGAGTCAGGGGACATACAGCTCCCTGAAAGACGCAAATGCAAGCCTGGCACACATGCCTAAGTTGCTTTCACAGGAAGCAGAGCTCCTCCAGGGGGAAAACTGTCCATAAGCACACAGACTCTAGGCTGGCTGAAACCGGAAGGTTGGTACAGCTTGAAACCTCGCCTTAATGCCAGTCAGTCTGAGAACTGTGCATAAGATGACCCCACACCCTGCTGCCCAGCCTCACCCTGTCTTTAAAGCCTCTCCCTGAAAGCCATCACGTGGTCTGAAGCATCAAGGGGATCTGGGCACGGGCTGCCCGTCCTCCTTTGCTCAGTGCCCTGCAGTGAGTGCTGCGTGTTCTTCACCACAGCCTGCTGCCGGTAGTTTGGCCGTGCTGAGCAGGCAGGCATTTGGTTCAGTAATCAACTAGTCCTCTCATCTGTCGGGAGGTCAATGTGCTGGACAACCCTGAAGCTGAAAACAGCAGAGCCGGCAGACGCCCCAAGAACTGGGTGATCCTGAGATAGCCTCACCCTTGACCTAAAGTGGATTGCCACTTGTGTGAAAGCTACAAACCTACTGTGTTAAAGCATGGGAACACGGGTTCGTTTGTCACGGTAACTAACTGTAACACGCTGTAATCTAACTGACACGCTCCCACAACAAAGCAGCATGACCACCGAGGCAGGTGCGCACGGCACTCTCAAAAAGGGGCATCAAGAAGGAAAGCTGTCCCCGGTGACTTCTTCATTCTGCTCCTTGGTTCTCACGCATCAACGTCCGTTGTGCGCACCGCCCCCTGCCCTCGGCGTCTCGCCCGTGAGTCTGCACTCCTGACGGCTTTACTTTCATCCCTACGTTACTGTCTCCCACTTGGGCGGCAGCCGCTGCTGATGCATGGTTGATGAAAGAAAACAAAGGTTAATCTCACTATAGAACAGTAATTATTATTATTTTCATATACTTTCCCCATCCATCTCACTGGGTTTAATACTTTCTGAACCTAGAGGCCAGATTTGGCAAGCCAATTAACAACAGACCAATTTTCCAACTCAGTATTTAGACCAGGAACAAACGAAGATTCAAGGAAACAAGTTCCCCTCGGGAAGAACAGGAAACGGGGAGCGTGGGAATGGTGAGAGTCTGTCCCAGAAACCTGCGAGGCAGGCGAGGCAGCGGAGGGGGCCGCGGGCACTGGGTCAGCTACGCCGCGGGGCTGTGAGTGGCCTGGACATGTCATCCCACCCTCGCACCCTCACCCGGCCTCAGGAGCAGATGCAGGTGTAATTACATGATCCCAAGTCCCAACAACCTCTAAAGAAATTACACGATACACAGCATTCCTATAACTGAATGGAATTCCTTTTTCATCAGCAGCTATCATCTAGAAAAAGTGCACGACGAATCCAAGTTATGAGAAAAGGCAAGAGTACCAAGCTGGAGCAGGTCCGCTTGTCAGTGGCATTCAACGGTCCAGAATTCAGCAAAGCATCAGGTCAACGAGAGGGACGCAAGAGGGTGCCTTCATTCACAGGACAAGGGGTAGGCCTGCATCCTGCCAAGCGGCCCTGCTCAGGCACGCACGGGGGAGCCCAGACCTGGGTGCCCAGACCAGTCCTGCTCTCTCAACTGGCCAGGCATCAGGATTGACTGGATCTGCTTTCTGGAGACACTTGTCTAGAGCAGGGGTCTCTCAACTTTGATTATGCTTTTGCTACCTAAAATCAGGGGGCCTGACATGTAACACTATTTATTTACAAATCATATGCATATACCACTTGCAGTAATCTATTATGTACATTAGAAAATATATGCACAAGTTTTTAAATGAGATAAAATACACTATATTTAAATTAGTTTTATAATAGTATATTTATTAGCTTTTTTGCTCTTCCTAAAAATCTATTTGCAATGGTAGGAATGTGATTGACTATGCTTCTTGACTTGGTTAAATGCTTTGCAACGGTTTTTGACACTCCAGAGAAAGTTACCTCACAAAGAGATATGGGTCTGAATGAAGGAAGGCCATTGTTGGTGTCCTTGCTAAAGTATAGTGTTTATTTTGGTACTCATCAGTGATGCCAGGGGTTTTGTTAAAATTTGGCTACTAAAACTTCTGTCTTCTTTAATATTAATCAGCTTGTATTAGTCAGGGTACTCCAGAGAAACAGAACCAATTGGGTACACATAGATACAGAAGAGAAGACTTTATTATTGGCTTATGTGATTATGAGGGTGGAATATGCTGAAATAGACCACTGGGAGACTTCAGAACCAGGAACACCAGTGGTGTGATGCAGTCCACGCTCCAGGGTCTAAGAAGGGGGACAAGTAAGCAGGGAGAGGGTCACAGGGGAGGCTGGAGAGGGAACGATGCCAGAGGGTCACGAGCCAGGTGCTCGGGTGTGCGGGCAGGAGAAAGGCGTCCTGGCTCAAGGACGCCCTTCCTCGGCGTTTTCTTCTCCTGGGGCCCCCCAAGGGCCTGCACGCTCCTGTGTGCACTGTGGGGGAGAATCTTCTTGGCCTGGTCTAGTGATCCAGGGCTCAGCACTTCCAGGAACAGCCTCACAGACACAGAAGGGGTGTCTGACCAGCTATCTCTGCATCCCAGCCAAGTCGACACCTAGCATTAGTCGTCACCCAGCTCTCATTTTTCTTTAATCTTATTTCTGGCTGTGCTGGTCTCCGCTGCTGCACGGGCTTTCCCTCCGGCTGAGGCATGTGGGGCTGCTCTCCCATTGCTGGCACGCAGGCTCCTCACCGGAGCGGCTTCTCTTGCCGGGCGCGGCCTGACCAGCGCAGCTCCTGGTTCCAGGGCGCAAGATCGGCGCCTGCCGCGCACAAGCTCAGTGGCTCCAGGGCACGTGGGGCCCTCCCGGGTCAAGGACCGAAACCGGTCTCCTATACTGGCAAGCGGATTCCTTGCCACTGAGCCACCAGGGAAGCCCCACTCAGCTCTTCTTAAAATTTACTTGGAAGATGTCACATTTCTCTATTAAAAAAAAACAGGTTCAAACCTGAGTTTATCTCTTCATTTACAAGATTCGAAAGCAAGTTAGAAAATCTTGTTTCCATACCTTTTAGTGTAGTTTGAGAGATGTAAATAAGTGATACATTTAAATTGTTTTTGGCTAGAACATCACAAATAGATGAAACTTCCAAATATACAGTTTTAAACTGTCCATCCAATAGCACAAGCTTCTTTGAAAAAGCTCTTTATTTTCACTCATTATTAAAATGTCATCATTACCTTGAAGAGACAAATTGTTTATTCAAAAATATTTGCATGGTACCTTAATACTGACAGTTACCTGTCATCACACTAGAGGTAAGCAATTTTGAAGTATGTTTTTCAAACAGAAGTTATGTTGGGCAACTGTTATTAGCAGAAGATATGGGGCAAACCCACAGTAGATGTTCATGGCCCCGACATCTTTTAACACTGGAATGAATATGGCATTAAGAGCCTGTCATCTGCATGACCCCGTACCTGGGCACAAGGAGCAGCGAAGGGCAGGCAGGGGTCACTCCGTGCCCTTGTGGGGAGGGCCTCCCCCTCAGGAGGCCCGACAGGTGACGGGAGACCAGCGACACCAGGGCTGCCTGAAGGCCACGTTGCTAATGCAAAGCTCGGTTTCTGTTTCTTTTGCAGAAAGATGCGAATAAACAGAAGCTCCGCTCCTCTCTTCCCGGGCTCCTCCGACGCTCCTGTGTAGGCACTGCACGCACAGCACTCATTTCTGAAAGCACTGGTTCTCAGCCTGTGTTTGGCTTTCAGGTTGGGCAGCAGCTTTTCTCTCAATCTCATGTTTATTTCTTCAAGTATCATCTGAGACAGGGCGATTTCAGAACAGTTAGAGACTTCCGGACCCTACAGCAGACTGTTCACGTTGCGGCTGTGAGGGGTCTGCCTGTGCACCAGGCTCCTGGTTGTGCCCGTCTGGCATGCCCGTGAAGATCCACCGTTACCTGCGGCCTCGGTGCCCTGTCTCCCCGACTCACTGCATCCCCAGTACCGGGCACAGGAGGCAGTCAGTTCAGTTCAGTCGCTCAGTCGTGTCCGACTCTGTGACCCCATGAATCCCAGCACGCCAGGCCTCCCTGTCCATCACCATCTCCTGGAGTTCACTCAGACTCACGTCCATCGAGTCCATGATGCCATCCAGCCATCTCATCCTCGGTCGTCCCCNCATCAAGAGGCTTTTTAGCTCCTCTTCACTTTCTGCCACAAGGGTGGTGTCATCTGCATATCTGAGGTTATTGATATTTGTCCGGCAATCTTGATTCCAGCTTGTGCTTCTTCCAGTCCAACCTTTCTCATGATGTACTCTGCATATAAGTTAAATAAGCAGGGTGACAACATACAGCCTTGACGCACTCCTTTTCCTGTTTGGAGCCAGGCTGTTGTTCCCTGTCCAGTCCTAGCTGCGGCTTCCTGACCTGCAGGAGGCAGTCAGCACCTGCTAAATGTCGCCGTGATAGAGACCACGGTTTCTCCTCAGTCACCCTTCTTCCCTCCTTCTTCCCTTCCTTTACTATCGTCAGTATTTTGGTAAGAATATAAAGCGGACCAAAAGCACTGCCTTCATGGAGGTAATGTACTGTCAGAGGAAGATGGAAAAATCTTTACAGAGGACATGACAGATGAGGATTCCTGACCTGCAGGAGGCAGTCAGCACCTGCTAAATGTCGCCGTGATAGAGACCACGGTTTCTCCTCAGTCACCCTTCTTCCCTCCTTCTTCCCTTCCTTTACTATCGTCAGTATTTTGGTAAGAATATAAAGCGGACCAAAAGCACTGCCTTCATGGAGGTGATGTACTGTCAGAGGAAGATGGAAAAATCTTTACAGAGGACATGACAGATGAGGGGATTATCGACTGTGACAGAAGGTGGTGACTGCCGTGATCGGGGTGCGGGGGCCGTGAAGAGGGGGCACAGGCGGTCTGTGGGTGACGGGCCCAGGGCTCGCCGAGGGGACACGCGTCTCAGTGAGGACTCACAGGAGGGCGGGGAACCAGGCAAGTGGGTTTTATACCTTTCACTGGCCACACTGCCTATTCATCCTTCCTTACGGGTTTCAACCAAGACGTCTGGGGAATTCTGGAACTTTGGATATCACTGGTACACAGTGGGAGCTGGGCAGTCCTGGCTGAATTTATAAAAGTAGCATTTTGGAGAAGGAAACAATCAGGAGAAATGAACCAGAGGCTCCTCTTCAAAACGTGGAAAAACGCCCAAGGAAATTAAGGAGCATTCCAAATCACAGCAGACACTGAGGAACAGTCACTCAGGACACGTGAGAGCCTCGTTCACAGGGCAAATGCAGTCGGGCCCCCCACAGCCCCCAGGCCTTCGCCGGGGCCTGGGAAGGGGTGCTGGCACGGGTGGGCGGGGGTGCCGCTCCAGGTCATGCAAGCAGCTCAGACCAACCTGCAGCACAGAAACCAACTCATTTCCCAGGATGGAGCCACGGAAGTGCTTGAATTGGGAAAAATAAACTGAAAAGCTCCCCATGATAAAATATTTTGTGGTTTTGTTTTGGATTTGTGTTCAAAGTATTTAAATAGAACAGTAAATCAATTATGATTATGCAGTTAACTACTTGAGTGTATTGACTTCTAGAAAATCAATACATTTGACACTTTAAATCAGTTATAAGATATCTGTGTGCTCACTTGTGTCCAACTCTTTGTGACCCTTTGGACTACAGCCCGCCAGGCTCCTCTGTCCATGAGAAATTTCAGGCAAGACTACTGGAGTAAACTTCCATTTCCTCCTTCAGGAGATTTTCGTGGCCCAGGGATCAAACCCACACCTCCTGCGTTGCAGGAGGATTTTTTACCGCTGGAGTATTAGGGGAAGCCCAATAAGATGTTTACTATTAATATACTTAAGGAGTAAATGGCATATTTACTGTGGTCACAACTATTTAGATTAAAAAGAATTATGCTCTTTTTTTCTAGTGTCAGTTTTAGTTTCTATTGTGTCCTTTTGTTATAATTTGTGATTTATAAATTTCAATTTTTTTCAACTATAACATTAGGATGACAAAGAACTCAAAGTAGCACCTTTTCCTTCTGAAGTATACAAGAAGAAAAATAAGTGATTAGCTAGGTTCTCTGCACTTAGAACTGGAAACGACCTCTAGAGATTATAGGCTAGTTACGGCTTTGCCAGTCCACCTAGAATCTGGCCTAAGGCTGCACAACGTCCTGTGCTTTCTTTGACTGTGGGAGGGCAGGTCAGCGGTGAGGCGGGGTGGCCACTGCCCGCTGCGCGTGGGGCAGGGCACAGACACCTCCCTGCGCTATGCTGTAACACTTTCACATTGTACATTCCCAGCCTCACTGCCTTTCTAAGCTGACGTGCATAGGATTAACAGCTTTGAAAGCTATTAAGATGATTTATAAATTTCAATTTTTTTCAACTATAACATTAGGATGACAAAGAACTCAAAGTAGCACCTTTTCCTTCTGAAGTATACAAGAAGAAAAATAAGTGATTAGCTAGGTTCTCTGCACTTAGAACTGGAAACGACCTCTAGAGATTATAGGCTAGTTACGGCTTTGCCAGTCCACCTAGAATCTGGCCTAAGGCTGCACAACGTCCTGTGCTTTCTTTGACTGTGGGAGGGCAGGTCAGCGGTGAGGCGGGGCGGCCACTGCCCGCTGCGCGTGGGGCAGGGCACAGACACCTCCCTGCGCTATGCTGTAACACTTTCACATTGTACATTCCCAGCCTCACTGCCTTTCTAAGCTGACGTGCATAGGATTAACAGCTTTGAAAGCTATTAAGCAGGTTTATAAATATTTATTTATAAAATAAATATGTCTCTGTAAAAGCCACGATTTTGCCTTTACTTGTAAAACAGCAACTATAAAGCGGAGAACTGGTTTATAGATTTTGTTTCGTGTATTGTTAATGAGAACAGAATTTACCATGGATTTTAGTCTCTTCTTTACTTATTTGAGAAAAAATAAATCACCATGATAATTGGTTTCAGTAAAGAAACTCTTTCCTCTAAAACATTCAGAGCACTCTTCACCAGAGTTTCACAGCTCTCTTTGGCCATCCACAATAAAAAAAAATCTGAACTTTTCAAGAGTGACTTTAAAGATATAAACAAACATGTTGCTTATTTTGAGCCAATGTTACGACAAGCCACTACTTTAGCTAATAAATCTTGCAAAACTCACTGGGAAAAAGTACTTTTCACATCAACTTTTTACTTAAACACAAACATTTACTTATGTTAAATAACAGCACAGAAGTTGAAACGTTATATAAATTAATGCCTAATAAACTACTACCAAATAGGATATCCTACACATGTGATGTATTTTAAAAAATTAGTGCCTGAAGATTCCATAAAAAAGAAAACTACAGACCAATTCCACTGATGAACAGAGATGTAAAAATTCTCAACGGAATACTAGCACTTCAATTAACAATACATTAAAAGGATGAGACACCATGGTTAGGTGGGATTTACCCCGGGAATGCAAGGATTTTTCAATATCTACAAATCAATTAGCACGGTAACAGCATTAACAAACTGAAGAATAAGAGCCATATGGTGATCTTAATAGATATGGAAAAAGTTATTGATAAAATTTCAACATTTATGATAAAAAGTCTCCAAGGTGTGCACAGTGGGAACCTCCGTCAACATAATGAAAGTCATGTATGACAAACTCACGGCCAGCATCACACTCAATGGTGCGTGGCTGAAAGCACTTCCTCTAAGATCAGGAGCCAGGCAAGGGTGTCCAGTTTTGCCACTTTTATTCAGCCTAATTTTGGAAACTGCAGATTCTCTTATTGCTGCTAGCCACAGCAATAAGAGGAAAAAAAGGAATCCAAATGGGAAAAGAAGAAGTAAGACTGTCACTGTTTGCAGATGATATAATATTGTACAGAGAAGATGCTAAAGACACTATCAGGAAACTATGAGCTCGTCGATGAATCTGGTTAAGCTGCAGACAGAGAACTATGTCGCACTTCTATACACTAACAAGGAATGATCAAAGTCAGAGGTTACGGAAACAACTGCACTTACCAACACATCAAAAAGAATAAAATACTACGGAATAAACCTCCTTCAGGAGGCAGAAGACTGTAAGACACTGATGAAAGAAGTCAAACATGACAGAAACAGATGGAAAGATACACCAATGCTTGGATTGTAAGAATCAACCTTTTCCAAATGACCGTACTACCCAATGCAACCTATATATTCAAGGCAATCCCAATCAAATTACCAATGGCATTTTTCACAGAACTATAAACCAAAATTTTAAAATTTGTTATGGAAACAGAAACCCTCAAACACCCAAAGCAATCTTGAGAAAGAAAAATGGGAGCTGGAGGAATCAGCTTCCTTAAATTCCAACCATACTCTAAAGCTGCAATAAGCAAAACAGCATGGTGCTGGCACAAAAACAAATACATATCAGTGGAATAGGACAAAAGGTCCAGAGATAAACCCATATACCTAGGTCAATTAATCTATGACAAAGGAGGCAAGAATAGACAATAGAGAAAAGACAGTCTCTCCAATAAGCGGTGCTTGGAAAACTAGACTACCTGTAAAAATAAGTGAAATTAGGACATTCGCAATGCACAAAAATAAACTCAAAACGGACTAAAGACCTAAATGTAAGACTGGATACTATCCAACTCCTAGAGGAGAACAGAGACAGAACACTCTTTGACGTAAACTACAGCAATGTGTTTCTGGATCCATCTCCTAGAGTAATGGAAAGAACAGAAATAAACAAACGGAACCTAATTAAACTTAAAAGCTTTTGCATAGCAAAGGGAACCACAAACAAAATAAATGACAATCTACAGAATGTAAGAAAATACTTGCAAACAATGCAACCTGTAAGGAATTAATCTCCAAAATATACAAACAGCTCACAGAGGTCAACATCAAAAGACTAAACAACTCGATCAACAAATGGGCAGATCTAAATAGGTATTTCTCCGAAGAAGGCATCCAGACAGCCAAGAGGCACACGAAAAGATGCTCAACACTGCTAAATGTCAGAGAAATGGGTATCAAAGCTACAAGGAGGTATCAGCTTACACTGGTCAGAATAGCCATCAGCAGAAAGTCTACAAATAACAAACTCTGGAGAAGAGTATGGAGAAAAAGGAACTCTTCCACACTGTTGGTGGGAATGTAAATCGGTACAGCCACTACAGAAAACAGCAGGAAGTTTCCTTAAAAAGCTAAAAATAGAGCTGCTGTGTGATTCAGAGTCCCACTCCTGGGCATACATTCGGAGAAAGCTGTAATCTGAATAGAAACATGTGCTCCAATGTCCACAGCAGGACTCTGTGTAAGAATCAAGACATGGAAACAACCTAAACGTGTTCAAAGATGAAAGGATAAAGAAGGTGCAGAACACATATACTACAGAATAGCACTCAGCCATGAAAAGACGGAAACATGCCCCTCACAGCACCATGGCTGGACCTACAGATGACCATGCTACGTGAGCTAAGACACGGAAAGATAAGCATGGCATCGCTGACATGTGGAATCTAGAACGGATACACATCGCTGACATGCGGAATCTAGAACGGATACACATGAACTTACTTCCAAAGCAGAGACTCACAGACAAAGAAAATAAACCTATGGTTATCAAAGGGGAAAGGGAAGAGGAGTTGTTCAGTTCAGTTCAGACGCTCAGTCGTGTCCAACTCTGTGACCCCATGGACTGCAGCATGCCAGGCCTCCTGTCCATCACCAACTCCCGAAGGTTGCTCAAACTCATGTCCATCGAATCGGTGATGCCATCCAACCACCTCATTCTCTGTCACCCACTTCTCCTGCCTTCAATCTTTCCCAGCATCAGGGTCTTTTCAAGTGGGTCAGCTCTTCACATCAAGTGGCCAAAGTATTGGAGTTTTAGCTTCAGCCATCTGTCCTTCCAATGAATATTCAGGACTGGTCTCCTTTAGGATGGACTGGTTGGATCTCCTTGCAGTCCAAGGGACTCTCAAGAGTGTTCTCCAACACCACAGTTCAAAAGCATCAATTCTTCGGTGCTCAGCTTTCTTTATAGTCCAGCTCTCACATCCACACATGACCACTGGAAAAACCATAGCTTTGAGTAGACGGACCTTTGTCAGCAAATTAATGGCTCTGCTTTTTAATACGTCTAGGTTTGTCACAGCTTTTCTTCCAAGCTGCAGTCACCATCCGCAGTGATTTTGGAGCCCAAAAATATAAAGTCAGTCACTGTTTTCATTGTTTCCCCATCTATTTGCCATGAAGTGATAAGACTGGATGCCATGATCTTCGTTTTTTGAATGTTGAGCTTTAAGCCAACTTTTTCACTCTCATCAAGAGGTTCTTCAGTACTTCTTCGCTTTCTGCCATAAGGGTGGTGTCATCTGCGTATCTAAGGTTACTGATACTTCTCCTGGCAATCTTGATTCCAGCTTGTGCTTCTTCCAGCCCAGGGTTTCTCATGATGTACTCTGCATAGAAGTTAAATAAGCAGAGTGACAATATACAGCCTTGACATATTCCTTTCTCAATTTAGAACCAGTCCATTGTTCCATATCTGGTTCTAACTGTTGCTTCTTGACCTGCATACAGATTTCTCAGAAGGCAGGTAAGGTGGTCTGGTATTGCCATTTCTTTAAGAATTTTCTATAGTTTGTTGCGATCCACACAGTCAAAGGTTTTTATATAGTCAATGAAGCAGAAGTAGCTGTTTTTCTGGAACTCTCTTGCTTTTTCTATGATCCAACGGATGCTGGCAATTTGATTTCTGGTTCCTCTGCCTTTTCTCAATCCAGCTTGAACATCTGGAAGTTCTTGGTTCACATACTGTTGAAGCCTAACTTGGAGAAGTTTGAATATTACTTTGCTAGAATCTGAGATGAGTGCAATTGTGCAGAGGGTTAAATTAGGAGGCTGGGATTAACATGTTCAGTACTAAGTATAAAACAGATAACCAATACTGAGTATAGCACAGAGAACTATACTCAATATTTTATAATCACCTATAAAGGAAAGGAATCTGAAAAGGAATATATATGTACATATAAATGTACAACCAAGTCACTGGGCCATACACCTGATACTAACATGATATTGCAAATCATTTATAGTTTAATAAAAAAAAAATAGTGTCTGCCAATATATATGTTTTGACGGGAGGTCCCTGAGGAGTCCACAAATGACTGTGGCTAGAGAACTGCCAGGCGTGGCCTGGCTACTTGCTTCAGCCCTTCTCAGGAACTCTGTTTACAGTGCTTTCTTAAGATGGAATAATGTCCCAAGAAAATTGTTCAAAGCCCATATGGAAGATGTTTTTGACTCTGTAAGACCGAATCAGCTGTTCTTTCTACAATACGCTCATTCATTTGACCTTTCAAATCAGCTGTTCACACCTGTAATGGACTGTGTCCCAATCACATGGACCAACACTCATCCTCTATACAGATAGTTTCTTTCTTTTTTTTTAAAGAGGGAGGATCTGCTGAGGTGAAATGCATCTTACTAAAACATATTTAAAATGTCCTCTAAAATTATGTGACCCAGCCTCTTTGTCCAAGGAAAGGGTGGCCTGCCCATAAAGGCAGCAGGCTGGGACAGAGGCGAAACCTGGATCTGAGACTCCTTCAGAGGCGGAGCCAGGAGTGACGCGACTGGAGATCTGGCCCCTGCCCTTGCAGAGCTCGTGTTTGGTAGATGAGAAAGATAGGTCTAGTTCCCTTAACACTATTTGGTGAGCACAATGCTGACGTAAATGAAAGCAAAACTGCATGAGACTGGTGGCATACAGAAGGCAGTCAAGGCAGTTTTTTAACAGATAACAATAATATGTGTATGACCAAAAGCGTTCAGAGTGCTGGCTTCAGTCTTCTTAAATCAAACAGGAATCTACTGATCAGACTCATGTGACAGTCTAGTTCAGTTCAGTTCAGTTGCTCAGTCCTGTCTGACTCTTTGTGACCCCATGAATTGCAGCATGCCAGGCCGCCCTGTCCATCAACTCCCAGAGTTCACTCACACTCGCGTCCATTGACTCGATGATGCCATCCAGCCATCTCATCCTCTGTCGTCCCCTTTACGTCCTGCCCCCCAATCCCTCCCAGCATCAGAGTCTTTTCCAATGAATCAACTCTTCCCACAAAGTGGCCAAAGTATTGGAGTTTCAGCTTTAGCATCAGTCCTTCCAAAGAGCACCCAGGGCTGATCTCCTTTAGAATGGACTGGTTGGATCTCCTTGCAGTCCAAGGGACTCTCAAGAGTCTTCTCCAACACCACAGTTCAAAAGCATCAATTCTTCGGCGCTCAGCTTTCTTCACAATCCAACTCTCACATCCATACATGACCACAGGAAAAACCATAGCCTTGACTAGACAGACCTTTGTTGACAAAGTAATGTCTCTGCTTTTTAACATGCTATATAGGTTGGTCATAACTTTCCTTCCAAGGAGTAAGTGTCTTTTAATTTCATGGCTGCAATCACCATCTACAGTGATTTTAGAGCCCCCCAAAATAAAGTCTGACACTGTTCCCACTGTTTCCCCATCTAACCACCATGAAGTGATGGGACCGGATGCCATGATCTTCGTTTTCTGAATGTTGAGCTTTAAGCCAACTTTTTCACTCTCCTCTTTCACTTTCATCAAGAGGCTTTTTAGTTCCTCTTCACTTTCTGCCATAAGGGTG